>JARYHS010006518.1:177590-227711 GCA_031002005.1 Vandiemenella viatica
ATCGATCCTGGAGAGTTAGACCTGTTTGCCTCGTACGCCATTCTTCTTCCACAGCAGGATCAAATCAGTTTTCCTGAAATCAGAAAACGAAATGCACGACCAATGAATGTCATAAGTAATAAATTACTAGTTGAAAGAACACGCCAATGCAACTGTTTAGTTTATTTATTGCTGCGTCGTACGCGTTTCACCTCTCATCGAGGCATCATCAGCGACGAATCTGTGTTACAGTTTTTATATACAGTTTTATCCTATTATTACATAATTATGGGCATGAGATATTTTATAGCTACAAGTTACTTACAATTTACATTTGTTACTGTGGTATGCAGCTGCGCATCTCCGTTTTTATATACAACGCATGTTTTGCCTGTATCATATTTACATATTGTTTGTTATCATCGTTCAGTCGTCTGTTAGCGTCAGCTGGTTTGTTTACGTCTTGTCGCGTCCTTCGGTTGTCTGCTGTGGCCATTTTGTTTGTATATGTCATGTCTCGGGCCGATAGCGCGAGTTTTGAAAAGTGTGTGTATGTGTGATGGTCTTGTTAGAATGTTTTTATATTTATGTGTGATGTATATATGTGTGGGGTTTTTATTATACAGTTTGTGTTTATTTTGTTTTGTCTGTCGAGTTTGTGTATATTAAATTGAGTAACGTTTTATTTGTGAGGTTTACTTGGTCGTTTAGTACCTGTTTGCCTTCATTTTTTGCTTTTTGTATATATAAGTTTTCCTGTATAGTGATTGTGTTGTGTCTGTGGTTATTGATAGTGAGAATTTGCATATCTGTGTTTATGTTTGTTGGTGAATGGTCATTTTCTATGAGGTGTTCGGCAAATGTGGAATGGTTACTGTATTTTAGTGCTCTCATGTGTTCTTTGTATCTGATTTGGAATTGTCTTCGTGTTTGCCCTATGTATACTGCTTCACATTTTGACAGGTGAGTTGGTAAATGCCTGAATTGTGGTATTTGTTTGTGTCTGAATGGGGTTAATTTGTCTTGCAGTGAGTTGTCAGTTCGCAGTGCAATGTTAATGCCTTGTTTTTTGAAAATGTTTGCGATTCGGTGTGTGTATTTGTTAGAATATGTCATTGCATACCATTTCCTTTTGTTTTCATTGTACTGTGTGGTTTGTGTGTTTGTTGAACTGTGTGTGTTGTAGCTGTGTTGTTCTGGTGGGATCTATATGGTTGCAGTTTGGTTGTGTGGTTTATTATTTGTTCTTTTTTTCATTTGGTTAATTATTTTTCTGTTTATTGTGTCAACTGTGTGTGGTTCATATCCATTTTTTGTTGCTATTTCTCTTATTGTGTTGAGTTCTATTTGGTAGTTGTTCTTTGTCTGTGGGATTCTGTTTAATCTGTTTAGCATGAAACCTATTGCAGCTTGTTTGTGATTGTGTGGGTGGTTTGATGTGGAATGTATTATCTGGTCTGTTGCTGTAGATTTTCTGTATACTTGGAATGAATGTTTGTTTCATGTTTTGTAATGGTGAGATCCAAAAAATTATTTTTCCTATGTCTTCTTTTTCTATTGTGAATGTAATTTTTTTTGTGAATATTGTTTATGTCCTGGTGTAATTCATTTATTCTTTCATCTGATTCATTTATGAGGCATAGAATATCATCAACATACCTCCACCAATACAGTATCTTGTATCCTTTCTGGGGGATTAGTTTTTGCAGTATTTTCCATTTCTATGTTGTCTATGAATACATTGGCTAAGGTGCCTGATATTGGGGATCCCATAGGCAGTCCTTCCTGTTGTAGGTAATATTTATTATTAAAAGTGAAATAATTCTGAGATGTCAGTATTTCTATTGTGCTTTTGATTTCTTCTATATGATTTGTTGGGTAGTATTTTGTAAGTATTCAGGTTTGTGTTGATTAGTTCTATGGTTTCTTTGATTGGGATGTTACTGTACATATTTTCAATATCAGATGATACAAGTGTTGCTGTGTTTGGGATGTGCAAGTCTTTAATGTTCTGAATGAGTTCTGTTGTGTTTTTGATACTTCTGTTCTCCTTTAATTTGTAGTGTTGGTTTAAATGCTGTTTATGTGTTTGGCTAAGTGATATGTTGGGGCTTTTCTAAAATTAATTACTGGTCTTATTTGAATCTGTGGTTTATGTATTTTTGGTTGGCTTCTCAGTGTTGGAGCTGAAGGATTTGTCTGTGTGATGTGTTGCTTTTGACTGTCCTGTAAGAATGATATTTGTTTTTTTTTTTTTTCAGTTGTTTCTTCAGTTCTGCCTGATATCTATTTGTTGGATCAGATTTTAGCTGTGTTATGTTGTTCTTTTCTATAAATTCTTCTGTTTTTGTTATATATTCTGATTTATCCATCAAGACTATTGAATTGCTTTTATCTGTAAATTGTCAGTAACTTGTAGCTATAAAATATAATTATGTAATAATAGGATATAACTGTATATAAAAACTGTAACACAGATTCGTCGCTGATGATGCCTCGATAAGAGGTGAAACGCGTACGACGCAGCAATAAATAAACTAAACAGTTGCATTGGAGTTTTCTTTCAACTAGTAATTAATTAAGCAACTGTGGAAACATGGCCTGCAACAACATTGCATTCATAAGTAATTATTTATGAAATTAATGTGCGGAATTGACGTAAGCCACCTGTGAAGCTCCGTTTACCGTAAATTTTCAGTTTGGTTTTTAAATTTTTCATTCAGTTTAAGCCAATCACAATAAGTCTAATTGAAGGATGCTCCTAGTTTTTCCTTCAGTGTAGTTACTGTAAGTGTTACCAGTGCTGACTGGTTTCTGATGTTGAGTGACGAGTGATGTTCATGTTGCAGGTCTGGTGATGACAAGTCGAGCCGTGGACTTACCAATTTCGGGCGGGTGAGTTTGGATTAATTTAATTTCAATTCCAATTCAGGGCTTTCGATAAACTGCCCATTCATTGCCCTTAGCAATTTATTCAAGTCCCTGTGCGGTGACTTTATGTGATAAGAGGGCTAATATGGCCGTGCAGTCTACTAGTGGGCGACATACATTGATTTGGAGGGGTTCTTAGAAGTAATTAATTAATTTAATTGCAATGAAGCACACACTCCGGTGGCGATTTCCTTACACACCCAACCTCCCCCTATCCTGCACCCACCTACATTTGCCCTCTCCAAATTTTAACTTAAAGTTCTTTTAACGTTTACGGTAAGTTATTCATCATTTCCCTTGGTATCTCATTCCAATCCCTGACACTCTTACCTAAAAAAGTAATCTGGGGTTATAGGCTATCTTCAAGATTATAACAGATTATACTACATGGGCACCAAGATATTATTTGTCAGGATAAAGATATTTGACACCAGGGCGATCTTTGTTATAGCGGGGATCCCGAACTACTTTACATAGTGATATATTTATAATAGTTCTTACCTTTCCGAATCACAAACTCTTCCACAAAATTATCTGAAATATTTACTTAAATTATAAAAACCTGCCTAAATCTACCTAAATTTAGGCTGGAAGGAAACATTACACAAGCATGGCTACAGGCATACCAACTTACTAAAGGAATGACTAGCTTCTTCATACAAATACAACTAAAACTTGGCTTTGCTGAATTAATACCTGTAGTACTGAATGATTAACAGCGATCCACCCCGATATTACCAATTAAGATTATCGCGAGGTGTTACAATATTATTACAAACAATGGCAAACTACTCGTTTATGTTACACGGACTGAATAATTTATCTAACTACTTTATCTAACAAAACAATAACTAACGTGAGACAAGGCAAGGGGCAAATCATGGCTTTGCCTATTGCCTAGGGAACAGACAAGAGACACATCTTACCTTCTACATTACTGCTGGGAGAGTAGACAACCGCAAATAGGATGAGATTACGCCACGCAGGTGTACTAATGCGTGCGATCACGTGTTGGAGGCATGATGTGTGCTACCATGGACGAAGGAATATATGGAGACGACGCAAGGGGCCTTCGCCACATACTGGAGTGAAACCGGGTGGATAGAAGTGGGGAGGGGAGGCTGCCATATTGCTTAACAGGAGAAACACGGGAAATAGGCACAAACACCTGAAGGGAATCATAAGACAACCGTGGCACCGCAATTTGATGACAGATTCTTATGTAACATGACGATACAAATCGAAAATAAAGAATAAAATTTTTCGATATCTCGCTTAGTTCGCGAGATATACTGTCTCAAAAGTGAGGTTGTTAGGTTATGAGGGGATTCAACGATAACCGTGGGGCCGCAATTTGATGACGAATTTTCATGTAACTCGATGAGAGAAACTGAAAGTAAAGAATAAAATTATTTGATATCTCGCTTAGTTTTCGAGATATACTGTCTCAATAGTGAGGTTGTTAGGTTATGAGGGGATTCAACGATAACCGTGGCGCCGCAATTTGATAACGAATTCTCATGTAACTCGATGAGAGAAACTGAAAGTAAAGAATAAATTTTTTTGATATCTCGCTTAGTTCTCGAGAAATTGTACCTTAAAATTGACGCGGTTAGATTGAAATGCGGCCTGGACCAGAAGAAAACTATCGCCATATCCATATTTGATGATGAATTCGGACGTAACTTAATGAGCAGGTAATTCTTTTTAACTTGAATAAGAAACTGTTTATTTCTACCGACCTTAAATTTTAGTTGATGTTCAAATAGGTTATATTTTCACATTCTATTTCAGTAATTCACAAGAAAGATTTCAAAATCTAGAAATATACTTCTAGACATATTTACAAACAGAAACAAGTTAAATCTGAAATTTTAAAAATATCCGAAGTCAAAACTTAATTGTCACAATGTTTATAACGTTTAAAAAAATTATCACTTCAAAAGACCTCATAGTTTCCGAGCTTACTTAGAAGATATTCTACTGTTAGTGGCCTATATACTGTTGCTAGCAAAATCAGTGCATTCATAAGTCAGAAGCTAACAACTAGTAATAAATACCGATTTATATTTAAATGCCAACAGCTGTCATCATCCGGCACAACGAAACTCTGTATTAACTACCTTGGTACATAGAGCACAAAGGATTTGTGACAAACATAGCCTGGCTGGTGAATTGGACTATCTCCGGAAAACATTTTTAAATAATGGTTATAATCAGGGACAGATTACTCGTGCGTTTAAACAGAAGGAAAATCGACGGAGAGATCAGAGTGATACCAAGGGCCTTGCGTTTCTGCCGTTTGTGGGTGCCCTAAGTTTCAAAATAGGTAGACTGCTATCACAACACGGAGTCAAGACAATTTATAGACCACCCACTAAAATTAGTAACTTGGTCGGCAGCGTTAAAGATGACCTAGGTTTACGAACACCTGGTGTATATTATATACCATGTGAATGTGGCCGCGGCTACATTGGACAGACGCAGCGATGCATTGTACAGCGATGTGTAGAGCACGCCAGAAATGTTCGACTTGGGCAAGAAGAAAAATCTGCGGTGGCCGAACATAGTGTGCAAGCAGGTCACACTTTTGAATTTGAAAAAACAACCATTTTAGCCCGGGTCAAAGATTTTTGGGCCAGCGTTATTACAGAGGCTGTAGAAATAAGATTAACTGATTTATTAGTGAACAGGGACACTGGTTATCAACTCAGTGCGGCCTGGAACCCGGCGATTAAAATGCTGAAACAGTTTCGCGGCGGTAACGAACAGAAGAGCGGATGACGTAATCGCGTTGTGTTGGTTTTTGTTTTCCACCGTTTCCGTAGCAGCGGCTGAATAAACAAACAGTTATACACTGACATTTGGTTGAGAATGGAGGCAGAGATGGACGCCTTCGAAACGTCCCGCAAATATGATATATTAACACGGCTGGAAGCCCGAGAAAAATATATTAATATATTAATAAATAAACTGTTTGGCACACACCGCATTTCAACCTACCAACATTTCCATTAATATTGCCGCTACAAAATCAAACTATGTAGACACATCTAAACACAAGAAATGCATCGCGAACTACATTTCGGACAACAAAGTTTATTTCATCCCGTTTAGTAGTTCGCACAGCACAAATTATTACAAATAATTTCATCGTGAACTTTCAGTGTAAACTTAAACGTGAGTAACGCATGCAGAATACCATAATCACTGTGTCGCGATGTAAATATGACCCGCATAAATTAAATTGCCAACACTTGTCTACAATAAGGCTAGCTTTTTCAGGTGCAAAATAGTAACATATGCTAATTGTCTACACTACACCAACAAAAATTTGAGAATAATATGATCCTATTGAGAGCAATGAATAAATTTATAGCGAATGGCACTAATGTTGCGGTTGCCTGTCAGATACTTCAAGAACGATAATTACAATGTGACTTACTTATGAAACGCTATTCCAGGTTTTTTCCTATCTCGTCTGTTTGTGCAACCATATGCAGCACAAATTGGCATTATAGAAAACTTTAGAATATTAGAAAATGAAATATTCTCAGCAGCTGACACAATGCAAACAGTGCAATGTTTTGGTACTCCTACGATGGCCGCCGCTCAAGCGCAGTTTTTTCACGAGGTTTCACGGATTTAGCGTTATCTCGTCTCCATATATTCCTTCCTCCTTGGCTGTAACAAAAAGCATAATCAAGTGGTTTTCGATGGAAGGATGGATGCTGAAAACCGATTTAATGGTCATTAAGTTGTAGAAATATGATAAATTTTGGACCCCATCGCAAATAATATCTGCAAAGTAGTATTTGACGTCGTCAGTAGTAGTGATATCTGTTGGTCGCTATCGCGATTAATAACGGTCAAATGTATTAAAAAGCTGTTTATATAGGTAGTGTCCTCTAGTGGTCGCTATCGTAGTTAATAACTATTAATTTGCGATGGTAGTGTCATCTAGTTTTATCTATTACAATTAATAACGGTGAGAGAAGCAATAAGCGGTGACTGATGCACTCGTAGCGGGGGGTCGACAAACAATTACAGCGCTGTCGGAGGGAGGTGCTGACAGTTATTTGAATAACTCCAGCTATCGCTTTGGCCGTTTCTTGCTAAATGGCGTTTTTAAAATAATGGTTATTTGTAGCCGTTTAGTTATTTGTGACCCATCTCTACTTGCAACTCTGCAGCTCTTACACAGCACATATGCATCTCGCTCGCCTGAACTGCCGCTATGAGCGACTTATAGTATTCTTCACTGAATAAAATATTAAAACTCCCGTTTTAATCCCTAATTCACATACATCTCGTTACACATGATTCCATAAACTACAAAAGAAATTTTTCCCCCCTCACTTTCGCCTGAATTCTAGTGCCAACTTATAATTGTGGTCTTCTCTTCCCCTCCATGTGAAACTCCAAATCCTTCCACTAATCCATGCACTATCGCGATTGTAGGCCTTGAAAGAACCAACCATTTACAAGGATATCCTTACCTAAAGCCACGTTGACGATTCTCAAACCAGTTTCTTTCGTTGCAGATGTTTGTCATATAGTTGCGTATTAGTCTCCTCATTATTTTACCTATCACTGATCTGAAACTAATCGACCCATTACTTCCTACATTATTTGTCGCTCCTCTTTATGAAACAGTAGTACTATCGCTCTTTTCCAGTCTTCTGGTATGCAGAAAGATTCCAGGCTCATTGTAAATAATAACTTAATATAAGATCTCGTATCCCGCTGTCTATAGTACGTCTGTAGCAATGTTATCTACGCCAGCTACTTTGTGCTTTTTGTTTTAGCTTTCTTACAACTCCCCCCACTCAAGTTCTGAAGCTAACTGCGTTAAGTTTTGAGAAGTATGGCATGTAAACAGTAACTTCACAGTTTTCAGATAAGTATTTGGCTGTGTTTGGGAAAATACATCGAGAGCGAAGGGACTCTATGCAACAAATCCTGCAAATTGTAGACACATCGTATTCTCAGACCTGAGTAAGGACATAGATTTCAGAAGTTATTGTTCTAAATTAAAGGCAAGTTATGTTAAAACACTGCAGTGTTGGAGCAATTTTTTTTTTTTTTTTTTTTCGAAGTTGCTTGCGGCATTAAGTGTTAATAAATAACGTCACAATGGTTTTTTAATTGTTTAATGCCTTGCACATTTCACTTTTCAAGGAGTCATTATAGGCAACAAATCGGCGTTAAAATTTAGGCATAGATTGCAAACTTGTTAAATACTATTTTATATGACCCTATATTTTTTGGCTGTTTCTGCTTACTACTTACATTGATTTGTTACGGTTTTCACTGCTCATTTTTTTCTCGGACTAGAGCAATTTGTTATAATATTTCCAACTATGTGAAAAAGTTGAGCCTTATCGTTACTCAGTCGCCTGCCACCACATATCTCGGGTTTGGAATGTCACTGTTTTTTGTTGAATCCGCCAGTTTCAAAAGTGTGTGTCTGTCCTCTGTAGATTGGCTCATATAATCAGAATAGTAAATGGACGGGTATCCCAGTTATTTGTATCTTAGTGAGTTTTTGCTTTTTTTCTGTGCCGAGTTATTCATTCTAAAGGAAATTTTGATAGGTTCCTTGTTTCTTGGTAATATTCGTGACGTATTGTGTGAATTGGATGGAAATATATAATTGATTACCATTTTTCTTACTTTCCTTTGTGATTTGCAAGCGCGTGTGTGTGTTTTTTAACTGTTTCTTTTGTGGATGCATTTATCGTGTGGGTTGTTTATGGCTGATGTTTACAAGTGTTATTTCTTTCCTGTTCTTATTTCATTTGGTTTATGGTTTTCCTTTTTGTTCTGTCAACTGCCTGAGGCTTAAATTCATTTCTGTTACCATTTCCTTTATTGTATTCACTTGGGAAGTTTTTGTTTGTTAGTAGGATTCTGTACAATGTGATTGGTATTAAAGATTGTGGGATACCTTGAAATTTTATTTAAATGAGTCTGAAATCTAGCTGTTTACCAGAGGACTGGAAAAGAGTGATAGTAGTACCGGTTCATAAAAGGGGGAAGGGAGAGTGACAAATAGGGTTGAAAATTACAGCCGTATTAATTTGACATCAGTGATAGGCAAAATTATGGAGAGATTCATATTTAAATATATCAGAAATGTCTGTGATGAAAGAAACTGGTTTTCAGATCGCCAGCATGGCTTTAGATAAGGATATTCCTGCTAATGTAAACTGGTAGGCTATATGCAAGAGATTTCAAATGAATTGGACAAGTGATGCCAAGTTGATCGTTCTAAGGCGTTTCACAGAGTTAGTCGTAAAATGGTTTAAATAAACTGAAAATTATTGCATTGGATGAGAAAGTTACCTGTGGGGTAGAGGAATTCTTAAAATCCATAAATCAAATTGTTAAAGTAGGATATACATTATCAAAACAGGTGGAAGTCTATATGGGGGCACTACAGGGTAATATTTTGGGAGCATTGCTGTTCATTAGTGTAATGAATGATATTGTTGATAGTTTACAGTCAGATTTTAGGTTGTTTGCAGATGAATTAATAGTAAATATTAGGATCAAAACATGAGAAGACGAAGACAGCTGTAGGGTGACCTGGATAGAATATCTCAATGGGTTGGTAGGCATGGAATGAAGATAAATGCCAATAAGTAACAACTGAGTAAGTACACAGATAAGAAACTAATGTTAGTTTATGCTGGTTAAACGCTTGAAGTACAAATATCTAGGCAAAATACTTGATAGTAAACTCAACATGGCAGAGCAAATAAAGTAGGTATAGGAAATGGTTACAAAATCCGTTATTTATTGGAGAGGGTGATGAAAAGATCTACCAGAGAAGTTAGGGAATTTGGTTACAAAACTTTGGTGAGACCATTGGTTGAATATGGTGGTGTAGTTTGAGATCCACATTTTTGATACCATTATCAAATGCAGGAGTTAGAGGGCGTGCACATAAGAACAGTTTGATTATCGCAGGACCCAGGCAGTAACTGATATGATAATCGAGCTGGATTGTGAGTCATTGGAGGAAAGGGAGAGTTCTAGGAATGTACAAGCCATATGTTGGTGATTATGATTGGACGGATATTGATTGAAGAATTAGGAATAGTGCATGGAAGGTGAAAGATGACCGTGACCAAAAGGTTGGCACTTGATTTGATGCGTAACGAAATGGGAACTTCAACATAGGCAAAACTTCAGTGTTTAGTAGGACATTATAACTGTGACATGAGAGATGTTTTGTTGGAATAGTGATGTCTGTACTAAGTGGAATATGTACCATCGCCTCTGTATGTTACACAAGGCACATAGTTCCGAGCTGTCTATCTAGCCAACCAACCTTCACCAGTCTACATAATAGTTAATCTTCTTTTTTTTAACCACTATTATCTTTATTGAGAGAATAAATATTACATATTTACATTAATGTATCTTACTTGATAAACTTTAAACATTTGAGTCTTACTGTAGCTCAGGTTCTCTGATTCCCGGAACTGTTCAAGCTCTCGGCTCAGTTCCTTTCTTGGCTGCTGGATGAAGCGCAAATCTGTTGAACATTGCCTGCCGTATCCCAGCGTACATTCTAACACTTTTTTTTTCATTTTACAAGAACTTTTTTTATTTCCTTAATCAAGTTGGTTATCAATATGGCATTATTACCTGCAGGAATCTAGCAAAATTGTCCTTATACGTGTTTAGTCTCAGTGTTCTATGATGTTCTACTATTAGGTAATGCCAGTAGTCTTCCAGTTTTGCCCTTCCTCGATTTATTACAATGTAATAAGTATAATTCCCTATAAGCCAAACATGGGCATTTCTTTTACTTGGTGAAAATTGCCTCTCATCTGGTAGCAAGATGCTATCGGGTGTGTACATGTTTGGCGCTGATCTGTTTATTAAAGCTAGCTTTTTCCTTGTCCAATTCCAAATTTTTGGTTCTTCACAGCACAGAAGTCGATGTTCTATTGTATCCTGTAAGTTACATTTTACGCACAGCGGTGAGGAACAGAGGTGGATTTTATACAGCTTGCTGTTCGTGCTTATTGCTCTATTTACTACTCTGAACCATACTGCACAAACATTTGAGTGGAGTAATTTGTTATGTACATTCTCCCATATGGTCTTCCAGTCCATTCTGCTATACATTTTTTTCTGTGCTGTTGGTGTATTTGTTGAGTGTCATTAAGTTATAAAGCGTTATTGCAGTAGGGTTGTTGTCTTGATCTCTCTGTTCATATAACTGTATTCTACGTAGAATTGTCGAATATGAACTAGATGTGAGTTTAAATGACTGATGTCAATTGGAGCTTCAATGCTGCAAGGTTCTGTTGCTACCATAATCTTTCCGCAGAACCCAGGTGTATCACTTTTTCACATTTTATATGTACTTTTCAGGAGTATGGCAGCACATTTTGTGTTTACATCGATCAGTTGAGTCACTTAATTGCTGTCTGATCTCTTACGTTATTCCTCTGCAATGGTCACCAGTCTTGTTCTCTGGCGTCAGGACGTGGTGCTCGAGATGAACCGCCTCGGGATGATGGTGGACCTGGCGCGCTGCTCCCACCAGACCTCGCTGGACGCCATGACCGCGTCGTTGGCGCCAGTCATCTTCTCGTACTCCGTCGCCTGGACGCTCTGCCAGGACACAATTAACGTCCGCGACGACATCATTAGAAGATTGGTGAGTGCCTTCACAACACTGTGGACTTGACAGGCAAACATGCCTGGACGAGTGTCCATACAGTCAAGTCTGTCAGCGTAACTGCCAGTGTTTACCTAACACACGCGTCTCTCTCTCGTCATTGTTAGACGCACCTGGTTGCGCTGGTGGGCAGAAGGTTTTTCAGAGATCCGACCGATATCTTGACTCGAAATTGACCGCTAGTATGCCAGACGTTCCCGTTAACTTCCTCTGTCGAAATACATGTAACAATATTCAGATATTTATGTGATAATAACAATTAATTTAATTTAATTGCAATGGAGCACAGGCTCCGGTGGCAATTTCCCTACACACCCATCTTCCCCCTATCTTGCACCCACCTACATTTGCCTTCTACAAATTTTATCTTTAAATTCTTTCAAAATTTTCGGTAAATTATTCAACATTTCTGTAGGTAGCTCATTCCAATCATTACCTAAAAAATCTTCCTACACCCTTGTGCCTGAAATCGAGTGCCAGCTTGTGGTCATGGTCATCTTTTCCCTTCCATGTACTACTTTACATACCTATTGCAATGACCTTTCATTTACAAATAATTTGCTGTATCTGTAGTAAATACATCAAACAAATTCAATAAATTATTTCCTTGACACTAAATGGAATTTGGTTAGATTTTACTGATTTATCCCCAGGGAAATAGCATATCGTTGAGTAAATGTTTTGATACACTAATTATGATTATTTGTATAACTTATTTTAACTAGTAAATGTGAACCTTTATATTACACACGCAGGGTTACTAACCAGTGGACAATATGAAAATTCATACTACGAAATTTTGAAACCGTATGTAACAATTAATAATGCCAAATACGGTAATATTTTAGGACAATCCACGTCCAAATTTTGTAAGAAGAACATTGTGTGACATTAGTGACTAAATCAATAGAGCCTAACCTGAGTTAATTCACACGAATAGAGCTTGCAATGGCTTACCACATGAATCCACCAAACTATTCGGTATGTTTGATTTCAGGGAACCATGCAAAACCGTAGGACGCAAACTGGAGTAGGAGCCTTCAAAAGTAATAATTCAGTCACTCCTACTTAGTACTTACATATTGTAAGACTGAGGTAATTTCAAGTAATTCCTATATAAATAGGAAAATCAGAACACCAATGAGTTAGCCCAAATTCAACTTTTAATTTCGTGCTTATAAGGGGTTTGTTTGTAGTAGTTTGTTATTCCCTTTGCTGTTCTGCAAGTTCTGGGCCAAATAAAGTTAGCAACTAGGTCACTAACGGTTACAAATTGATACCTGCTTCATACTGACTATTTTTTATTATGATTTAGTGCTATAAAGTGGCTGGTAATTTTTACTAACAAGACTTCGATGCACTTCAAATTACCCACATTCACTGCAAGGATAAAAATTTAAGCACAGAGGCTAAAATCATCCATTATGAGATACTAAACCTTCGGTCTCAACTATATCGTCTGACGCTACAAATCTCAGACCTACTACTACTGCCGATCCTCGTTTCTCGAGGGCGGCCACAGCTGCTCAACACCCCACTATGTTGCGCGACGCTGGGACACACACACAGACTAATCAAACTAATCCATTCGTTAAATCTCTGGCATAAAATTACATTTAACTATAATAAGAGCTACATACAGGGTGTTCCAAAAAGGACTTTACAACTTTGAAAATTAATATAAATTTTACGAAACAAGGTACAGAGCTGGTTTTGATGTTGTTTTAAAGGAAAGCACTTCAAGTTTTTTTACCTTAAACTAAAGATGTGTTCTATGTGGCTTCCGTTGGTTATTCTGCACACATCCCATAGGTAGTCGATTTCTTCCCAGACACGCACTAGCATTTCAGGTGTAACTTGCTCAGCAGCAGCGTAAATTCTTGCTCTAAGTTCAGGTAGAGTGGCCGGCAAAGGAGGTACATAAACCATATCTTTCATGAAATCCCTGAAGAAAAAATTTAGCGCTGTCATGTCTGGGGAGCGGGGGGGGGGGGGGGGGGGGTCATGCAATTGGCGCATCACGGCCAATCCATTGACCTGGAAAGTGCTATCTCCGATTTTTTATTTAAGGATTGTTATTCATAAAATGAAGAGTATAACTGATGATGATAATCAAAATATGGATAACATTCACCAGAGCTAAGTTGTAACATATTAGAGGGAACCCTTAGATTTTTTTTTTTTTTACATTTTCATCCAGTGAACTATTTCATTAAATTATTTTGATTTGTGAGGAAAAAAAATCATTTATTATAAGTACAAAAGTGTGATATTAAAGCATATTGTCTCCAATGTTAACAGTTCAGCTGAATTGTTACTAAATGTAACGGTTATGTAAGAAATGAAACTTTAAGTACATAATTTTTTCCACCGACTGGCCGATTGCTCTGACTGACTATATACACTTACATAAGACCTCTAAGACGCTAGCGATATACATGTATTACTTTAACTTTTATCAAATCTTCTCCTAAAAATCGCCTTGATTTTTGATACAGTGCTATTTTAAGATATTCGTCATGGACTGAGAGACTGCAGTAATGAGTGACTCCTATTTCAGAAGAGCAACCAGGGCATCTTCATGGTAGGCTTCCATTCTGGGTATCAAAAATGCCTCAAACATCGGGTTACAATGGATGATATCGTAGGTGAGTTATCTTTCCCATATAATTGCTGAAACTTTTCATACACAAAGTCGTACAGTCACAATAGAAATAAACGTTGTTCGCATGCCTACCTCTGCAATAACAGGAGGTGGCAGACAGGACATTTTCTTCACAGCCCTTTAATCTTGCACCACTTTATATGAAATGGAAATCTACAGGGAGAAACAAGTATTAAGTTTAACTTGATTCCAACTGAACGCAATTAATATATAATGAAAATAAACATTGAAAACACATTAAATAATTAAAGAAAAACTGTAGATGCCAAGCCTGATCTCGTAAAAGAAGGTTAAAGTCAATTATGTGGTACAGGTATAACACTTCATTAAAAGATCTGTTGTTATGAAAATTAACTATAAAATTCTTCCCAGAAGCACTGCCTGAAGCAACATACTCTTCAACAAGAGGATCTCATGTAGAGGTGTACTGATTTATTTTATTTTTAAATCTTGGTGATTTACTCTTGACCATGCATGCTTTATTTTCTTCTTACCCTAAGCAGTATGAAAGATACAGCAATTTCAAATGTGTCAGGTTTATAGTGCACAACGTGTACTTGACTTAAGGAAATTCCTCCAGTACCTAAGAAAAAATACATCATTATGTTAGAGATATATGGTCCTATTAGGAACAATAGACAATTTTTAAAAATTTTGTGTCCCTTTCATGCATTATATCTCACGTAAAGTTTGTATTGGTCATTGTTGTTCTGGGATGGTCAAGAAAATAGCCTTCAATTTCACATAATGGCAAGGAGTAAATGCGAGAGCTACTCAACACAGTTGATAAACATTAATTGCGCAGTTGTATAACCCCTTAATAGCGAACATTTGTAGCAGTACTCTCTGATGCGGTGTTTGAATTCAGCAGTTGACACTAGAGCAAGTTGTCTAGCCGAGTGGTTATTGATTGATTGTCTCTTCGGACTGATATTGTCTAACCTGCACCGAAACAACTTCTTCTACATTTATTGATGTTTCGTCTTACTACAGTATGACGATCTTTTTGTCTCTAACACCAGATAACTTTTAAATAAGCAGAATTACAAAAATGCTTGGGATAGTAGGTTACTGATAGAACCTAAATATCTTTTGAAGATATTATATTATTTAGCTGTGGGCTGGAACGAGCTCTTCATGACCAGGCAGTTGTTGGATAGGTTTGGCGATGCGAATTGAGAGACCGAGCGTGGTGGGTGAACGGTTAACATTCTGGCCTCGCATTCTGGTGGACCCCGCCCGGGTATCCAGATTTGGGTTTTCCATGGTTTCCCCAAATCAGTCCAGGCAAATGACGGGATGCTTCCTTCAAAAAGGACATGGCCAAATTCCTCCACGTTCCTTGTCCCATCCTGCCTCTAATGACCTTAGCCGTCGACGAGGCGTAAAGCTACAAGTAAAAAAAAAAAACCTAACTTAGAACAAATTCAGATTTATTTCGAATCCACAGTATATTCTAATTCAGGGGTACACAATACAGATCTGTAGCTACAAGTACTGTCTATGCAACGGATTAGAATAGGGGTGGCCAAACCCATGGCCCGAGGGCCGCATGCGGCCGGCCTTGAATATTTTTCAGGCCCCCGAGATTCATCACACTTTTAGAAATTTATTTATTTTATAATGGCCAAAGTAGTGAAAAACAATGTATTACAAACTACATTATTTGTGCATCCATATTTTTTATATGTG
Source organism: Vandiemenella viatica (assembly GCA_031002005.1). Taxonomy (NCBI): domain Eukaryota; kingdom Metazoa; phylum Arthropoda; class Insecta; order Orthoptera; family Morabidae; genus Vandiemenella; species Vandiemenella viatica. The sequence goes on from JARYHS010006518.1 coordinate 193,562, forward strand.
ATTTTTAGTGTTATATATTTGTTTAAAATGTGCGTTTAGTGTAATTATTATTGTATTATCTATGTTGTAACGGGGCTGATTAATACCAAAAGGCAATAACTTTATAAAATTATTTACGATTTAAGAAAGTTAAATGAAAGATTAAATTCCATGGAGAACATTAAATATATGTGCTTTGGATTTCCTGTTACCTCTCGCTGGTCACTATTAACAGACAGATGAACTCTAAACTTCTGAAAAGTAGACGCTGCTTAGTGAGATCAGATTACCAATTCATGAATTTCGGCACGATTAACAAAGACAGCCAATAAGCGATGTGTGCTTAGCATAAATACATAAATTAATTTAATAAAGAAACGTTCCATAATCTCTTCACTGAATCTACAGTTTACTCACAGCATATATATAAATTAAACATATTGTATCTGTAAATAACCGAAAAATTTGTAGCCATCTGGACTCGTTCCAACGCAAGCTTATAGATGTTAATCAGTCTACGGAAATTCTTTAAAACCACACCAGCCACACCCAAAAATTAAAGATTTTCTTCTGAATAAATCACTAGTGAAATGAAATTTAATAGTAACTGATTTTACCTCCTTCTATTTAATGTAAAAATAAACTGCAATCTAAAAATATAATAAATAAATCAAGAAACTACCGATGACAAACTTATCCATATTGTGCTGAAATTAATGATAATACAGGTAAAACTGAACCGTACTGTCAAGTTACACTCTTTCCTCCCTGTGTAACCATTTATTCTGGGTGTAACAATTTTTATGAGAACGGTTGCATTTCACTGCAGAACCGATGTTTGGGAAGACAATTTCTGCTGTCACTAACAGCAGTCAGCGGGGTGATCAACAGCACTAACCGACACCGAGACCGAACGAATTTGATTTTACGTAGTAATGCTTAATATTTGCTGTGCGAAAACGTCCTGTTCAGCCAGCCAAATTCAACCACAGCTTAATGTTTTCCCTTTTCAGCGCACATCAACCACGTCCGGAATCTGGCTGGAGTGGACCACGTGGGAATAGGCAGCGGCTATGACGTGTGGCATGAGTGAGTATAGACCATGCACAGCAACAGGCGAGGCGGTCAGTGCTATAGCCACACACTTTTGATTCATATGGATATCATAGCCCAGGGTTTCTCAAAGTTTTAGTGAAAATTTTCTATTTTAGCGTCAGCAGCGTAACGTTATCTGAAGCGTCTGTTCTGCAGGTTGCCTGTGGGACTTGAAGACACCTCGCACTTCCCAGCCCTGTTCGACAGACTGAAAAACAACAGATCAGGAGAGCCGGTGTGGACTGAGGAGGACCTGAGGAAGCTGGCAGGCGAGAACCTGCTGAGGGTGTTCAGAAAGGTCGAAGAGGTGAGCGCCACGCGACTCCATACGAACCAACACTAAAACAGAAGAATTCAATCCCCCATAATGCAGAGCAGTCTCAGATTGTGAGAAAGCTTCTCAAAACTTTGTAGCAACCAACTTAATTTACAAACAGTGATAGAATGAAAATATTATTTTCACGCCTGGAAATGGATTCCCGATATTTGCAACAATAGCATTTGGTTGTAGAGATATGGAGATTTTACTGATATTGATGACTTTTAAATACTTTTCTACAATTTCAATTTGTATGATCTGGCAGCCAGGTGAAATTTTCTCCTTGTAGACAGGGGAAATTGTAGGTGATATTGTAGGGTAACAATAGCGTTAACTGATGATACAGTGAAGATTGAACACACATCTAAGTTCATACAAGATTTATAGTCACCCAAAAATCTTACGAAATTAAAAATTTATTGAAGATTCTTTTCCTTGCACTGCGGAATTCTCAAGATGAAATCATGGGGAAAAATATACACACCAGTGACTCATGTTAACAGCGTACAGCGGAGTTTAGCAGCATCACAGCATTGTTCCACGAGGTCCTCGCAACTCACTGAAGCACTCATCGGCAGTCGGCGCACAGTCGACTGGCTCACGCTTAGGCTCTAGAAACGAATTAGTTTGGCTGAATTGCTGACTTTATACGACCGAATATGATCGACTAATGTCGTTGGTGCCGCGTTATACAGGCAATGAAAAATACTTTATCTGTCAACATTAATATACAGGGTGAATCAATGTTATCACAAAGTATTCTAAGAAATAAGTTTTGTGCTGGCATTTTTACACCACAATCTAGGAATCTGAGAAAGAGTTTGGTGTGTATTCTGATGCACTTGTGTCGCAGGTACGAGACACGATGGTGGACCACCCCGTCGTGGAGAAGTGGCTACCACAGGGAGAGATCCCCAAGGCAGCGAGAGCCTGCAATGACCTCTAGCTCAAGCAACAGCACTACACTGCACCGAGAGGAATAGCATATACAGTCCCCAGAATAAAGTATTTGGTAGTTGGCACCCTTCTCATCACCCATTGTTTGAAACGAAATATGACCTCCAGCCAGGATCTTGTTGATGGACGTTTCACTACATCAATCGTCAGGTCACCATGTTTATTGTATCACAACTTTATTAAATAATAAAGTGACATGGTGCAGTTTTAGAGTCCTTCATCCTCCAAAACAAATGTTCCAGGAAAGCAGCCATTGCTATGTCCCTGAAACACTTTCACAGTAATCCTCGATTTATCTGCTGGACAGGGAATTTACCCTCATACTAAAAACGCTGGACCCTGAGACAGCATTATTGCAGATTCCAAAGCGTATTTCCGCTTCCCGAGTGACACACCTTTTGTCTTGTAGCAGCATTTGTTGATCGAACTCGACAATTCTACTGGATAAAGGGATCTACATTAAAAAGGAAGCTACGAAACCTAAATTTAAAATACAGAGTAGGAGTAAGGATACCTAAAATCGACTTTATTTGTATTATAAGGGTTAAAAACATAATATTCTTAATAAAATAAGACCCCAAAGAGACAGCTGTTAGTCATGTGATATGGAACACCAATCAGAGAGCATGACGTCACATTTCAGCTAGCGCCAGTTTAGCTCCCGGTTTATTGACAATCTGTGCGTCGTATATTTAAGGTGTTTAAGGTTTCATTGCTGGTTATAAATCAATTCAACTACTTATATTTGAAATAGAAGTTGGATTTACCAAGGCAAATAGCACGAATTTGCCCAAATTTGATGTGATAATGCAGCGAGTGATTTTTTTCCATCCAACAGCGATTTCTATTCAATAGAATTCTTGAACGTCAACACATCCAAAATAAGTATTTATATTTTTTAAAAAATTTTAATATCATTGTTTCTGTGAAGAAGTTTGTGTAGTTGTCAAGTGTTAATGTAATTACTACTTAAAAATCCTTGAGTGATATCTGTAAGTTTTTATTGGCATGGTGGGAGTAAGTTAAAAGTCTGTTTACATTCGTGGGATGTAATATTTGATACAGTAACGTTGTGACTGTAAAGTATAAAAAACGGCATTGCTCTTGCACAATTAGGTTACCTGTGAGTAAACAGAGAAGTAACGGTATTTTAAGCTCATGACGCAAGAAAAATGTTTGAAACCAAGACACAGAGGAGTTGGAATATAAATTATTTTTTATGTCTTCCTGCTTCTGCATTCACGCCTCATCGACGTGCACGCTATTCGAGGCAGGAAAGGACCGGAGGCAAGGAACAGAAAGTAACTTGGCTATTTGGATGGCCAGACGCAATGCGATGCCAGAACGTTAAAATCAGTAGGAAGAAGAATTCCGTCAAATGTTTACAGATCTACCTATAGTTACTAATGACTGTTTCTGGTAACCTTACCTTTTGTGTATAACTGCTTGAACACAAGAAATGTTAGACAGGTGGTGGTACACAGTTCTGGATGCTGTAACAGACTACTGTGTAAAGTGTATGAACTGACAGAGTGTCATACGGTTAATGGGTATTTGTTGAATGGGAAAGTAAAACTCGAAGAGACAAAGTAAAGTCGAGTAGCACTACACTCGGTCCGACGGCGGGATGATCACTTGACAAGAGAAGCTATGGGAGAGAGCCTCCAACCCATCGACGATGTCTCAGTAGAAGCATAAGGCAAGGAGACTCTAAAGGATTGCAGCGACGCCAATTCTGATGCATGCCTTTGTCTTAAGATTAGCAACAAGGGAAGCAAATGACAAGTGCCAAAGCCAGCGAAACAAGCTGACCATAGTATGAGAAAGAGTCGGTGTGAGATAATTATATTTCGTTGTATACTGTAAGGAAGTTGGTATTAATATGGAAAACAAACATTAAACCAACACGTTTCACCATATCGTTTAACAGGTTAAACTAAAATTTTGGCTGTATAAATGATGCTATCTTAGCTTATAGTAAAGGTTAACTGCACAGACATTCAGTTAGGTCAAAATCGATAACGTGTGACAACACAGAAATAGTAGTATACCATACTGAATGCAAGATATGGCGGTGTGTTTACTCCACTAAAATTGTAGTTACATCCATCACACAAATATTTGCCAACAACTGTTTGTAACCATTCCTACAATCTTTGCTACATTAAAGTGCTTATCCCAAGTCTAAGAACGCACATTATCACAGCTAGGCATCACATCAGCACTCTATAGCGGTGTAATGACTATAAACTTGAATATTCCTGAAATTTACAGTCATACATATAAGAAAACAGGCTTCAAGTTCATATTTTACCTTTCTAGCGCGCATTTTCGTTTAGTTGATTCCTGACAGGCAAAGTAATGATCAAATAATTAAACTGCCAGATTTGAAAGATTGCTCGAGTTTAGAACTACAAGAGCTGACAGGCCCTTTGGACGCTGACTGGGAGGAAAAACATTTTCTAAGTGCGGTTCCGCCAACATAGACCAGCTCCACTTCATCAGCACTGCTTACATATATCGTTCATGAATTTCGATACAAAGTGCGTGATACTTGACGAGAGGAAGATATGTACAGGTATATCGCAATGCAAACTGCATTTCCCTAGTCAGAAAGCCATTATATAAAAAGAAGTAACAGTGGCACATCACCTCCATGTAAGCCATGCTCCCAAAACAAAGGATAAATGTGAAACAAAATACTAACAGGGGAAGTACATATAGCACGCTACTACGTCTGGATCGAATCCAGTAGTGAAAGGGAATTTGTTGCACTATGCACTTCAGACAGTGACTTTTATTGTCCAAAACATTTAAATAGCTGCGCTTGAAATATTTTCCCACACAGCTAAGACCTTCCAACCCCATGACCGAGTATTTATTTTTATGGGTGCGCATTCTACCTCTGTAGCAACCTATCAAAATTACCAAATATAGGGTAATGTGGATTAATGTGAAATCCCAAATACGGAGCGTACTTCATATTAATGTTATATACTAAGCGGCAAACCAGACAGTTGGTATATTTTGCAGTGGAGTGCGGCAGTCAGTCCTAAAAGAGTTGAATGCCAGCCTACACTCCACTGAATTGCACTGCCAATGACCACTCTGCCACACTTATTTCTAGTACCGCGGACCTGCATAGTTTTAGCGTCCAGTGATCACACACTAAAAATATAATAACCTACATAGGAGTATCTGTGTCGAATTATATCCCGAAAGGGGATTTGCACTACAGAATTCAGACACTTACTTGTCGCAACAATGAAGAAAAAAATTTGTTTCGTGAACAAAGCAATAGAGTTGAAGGAGAAGAACAGAGGTGGCAAAGTCTTAACACTGATGGGACCTCTTGACAATAGTCGTATCACCATTACAGCGTTCGCAGCCAGTCATTTGTTCGCCGTATCCTGCATATAACATGTGGCGACTTTCTGTCACCTGTAGCTGTTAAACACACACTTAAATTATTGAAAGTCATAGACAGAATCTTTAGTCTCTCCATGCAACATTTTTCTGTTGTGGCATAGGATTTGTGATCGTTTTAGAAAAACCTATCTGGATGTTACACTTCACCGTTCTTCAACATATAAGCACCAATGCAGAAAGCCCAGCCACAAAGTTGTCACTAGAAATAACATCCCGAGAAAGCAGGCAAACGAACCTCAAATGCATCACGTAAATACCAAATTTCTCCAGTGATGCATTCACCTGACCATCTTAACTGGAACGCTTCTATTTACACCTATCCAGTGGCTGCCAGTGATCAGCAACAGTCCACCGCCTCACATCAGAAGGCATAATGTTCTAATCAAGCTATGGTTGAGAATTCCGAACAATGAGGCTCTTACCATCCATGGATATATTAGGAATACAAATCGTGGCTGAAGCAATGGCACCCTGCCCAGAAGACTGATGTCAGTCTAATTTCTTTAGCCCGACAGATAACTGGACAGCGGAATGGGCATCGTCAACACCACAGGGCGAAGTTAAAATTAACAATCCCTGGTCAAAACTAACATGATTCAACTTACCGCGGTCAATTTGGTGCAAATTAAATCATATTGGATGTGGCACAGGAAGAACTGCTTCAGCTCTCCACCCCTGGGGCTGGGCAGATTCTCCGTACTGTGACTGCCGTTAGGTTTCACAAACTGTGTCACACATCGTGCAGGACTTTCCATTGGGTGCATTTCATGAATCCGTGATAATTTAAATTAGGCTGCTCTAGAGGCTGTGGCCTGGTTGGTGCACCTCGATATCATGTTATAGTGGTTACGGCTGGCGGTCCTGTCATAGAAGCCTCATCACCTGCCAGTTGTGCGCCTTGTCCGCTCAACTATATATATATATATATATATATATATATTATAACAAAGTTGTGTACTGTATGATTGTAGTCGAGTATTATGTCATGTAGCGTCATATGCTAATATATATATACATATATATATATATATATGCTGTCATCTAGAACAACTCATGCTCTGAAGGGTGATTTAAGCCTGAATGAAGTACGCAGGATAATTGAAGGATGAGTGAAATTTGCTTCACTTGATATCCTCAACATAGCAGTTGGGTTCACAACACCTGAATAACTGGATACAGAGAGCCTCTACGAACGCCACATGGCAGTGGGAGGCCCAAATCACAAAGAAGGTTTGCGAACATCCCCACATGCCCACTGGCTCATCACTAAACTACAAGGTGTGGAAAACTCTCGACAGCATTTGCTAAGGTGTGGCTCCCATAAAAACCTCCCTAAGAAGGTGAGATCTCATACATGTAGATTTTATAGACTGTAATTGTGGAATCAAATAAACTATGAACACCTGTTGGTCTGTCCAAATTGTCTCGCGACCTGTACCCACGACGACCTAAGGACTCACAAGAGAGAAGCGTTTGACATAGCTACATACTGGGCTGAGAAACTTTCAGTTTTTTTATAAAACTAATTACCATTCGAAATTTAGAAGAAAGCTGTGTAGTATGTGCACTTTTTACCACCAAGTGAGTGACATACTATTGAAACCAACTTGGCTGCTGTTGAAGTGATCTAACGAGAAAGGATCATCATAACCAGTGGTGTGAATGTGGCGTAGATAAATTCTACATTAAACAAGAAAACTAATTTAGTACCATACATGAGCAAATTAAAAAATGTGTGTGTGTGGAAAATGCCACCGGAAATATGCTCCATCACAACACAATTACATCTGAATGAAACTAGGAAGTTGAGACTTGTGTGAAGTCTGAGCCAGTAAAATTCATACTAGGATCAGAAATAACATAACTCAATTCATATTTAAGAAAGATCAGTGGCCAGTACTTGCAATGCATAAGATACTTTCCGTCACTCAAAACTGATTTGAGTTTTTCTATGAAATAATAAGAATTCATCAACTGTCACTTGCTATGCCAACGCCAAGAACCCAGAACCGCTACATGGTTGCAACGTCTTGTAATCTACCCGACTAAACAAAACTGCCGATCAGAGTGATCAGGGAGGGGAGGTGTACTGAAACCAAATATAAAACTACAGCAATAAGACAAATGTTCGAAAACTAAAGTACATCTACTTGTTTCTATTGTTCACAGAATATTTAGAAAACAATTGTCATCGTGCCGAAAAAGATATTTAAACTGAAACTTCCTTTAATTATAAAAATGAAATTGGCAAGATACAATTTGAATGGAGAATACATTAAAGTATAAATTATAGGGAGAGCGAAAATGACTAATCATTCACCGAAGTTGAAGGCAGCGACTGGTGAAGAACAAATATGACGGACACAAAAATACACAATATTTCGGTTTTACACCTTATTCATGCTAAAGAGAATGTGTCATGTGGTTCGAGAGGTGTGCACACGCTGAACTTTCCTACATGACTGACTTCATTATCAATATGGCGGGAGGACTGAGATGTTATATATATATAACTCATTTTCTTTAGCATGAATTAAATGTAAAACTGAAATATTGTGTATTCTTGTGTTCGTCATATATGTTTTTCTCCCGTCACTGCCTTCAACTTCGGTGAATGATGAGTCATTTTTCCTTTCCTTGTAATTTATATTGCCTAAAGCCGTTTCCTTTTTCCTTAGTTTGAATACATTGAAGTAGAACAACTGAAACATAATGTATATAGTTCGGGTTTACTGGAAAAGTTGTTTACGTTTTCTACACACATTCAATAGGTAGAAAAATATACTTTATAAAAAAACTCTACAGTCTTCAAAAATGGTTTCAGATAAACAAATTATTAATTGAATTATAGGTTTAAGATAAAGAAATGAAGAAAATGTCAGCATTGAATTTTACAAAAAATCTAGTTTCAGGTGAATCTAGCACTCCTTTTATGTTTAAATTCACAGTTCTAATAGAAACCCAGTATCTACTTCGATAGTTCTTTCAGTTCTCATGCAACAGGTCATACATGTCTTGGCCATATAAGTTTCTCGCCATCTTGTCCGCTCCGGCTAACACAAGCGCACAGACCACAGATGAATGCCCACCACTGGCTGCAAGGAGAAGCGGTGTCCAATCTTCATAGTCGGTAACATCGACATCTGTGTGCTGCACCAAGTGCTGCACCACATTGACACGGCCTTGCTCTGCCGCCACATGCAAGGGAGTTCTCCCCCTGCTGTCTCGGGCAGTGGGATCCGCCCCAGCCTGCAGCAGCTCCGTGATCACGGACGAGTGGCCACCACGGACTGCGAGGTGCAAGGGCGTCAGATCGTCACTGTCAGTCACGTCGACGTCTATTTCCTCCAGCAACAGCCGCACCATCTTGATACGGCCTCGTTCTGCTGCCAAATGCAACAAAGTTTTCCCACAACTTTCTCTAACAAAGATGTCCGCCCCGGCCTCCAGCAGCTCTTCCGCCGTCTCCACGCTGTCTTTATAGGCGGCTGCGGACTGGAGCGGCGTCCAACCGTAATCGTCAGTGACGTCGACATCTGTCGTCTCCAACAACAGTCGCGCCACGTTGGCGTGGCCTCGCTCTGCCGCCAGATGAAGCGGAGTTCTCCCCTCCTCGTCCCGAGCAGAGGTGTTCGCTCCGGCCGCTCGCAGCTCTCTCGCTGTCTCCTCATTGTCTGTATGCCAAGCCGCATAGTGGAGTGGCGTCCAACCGCCCCTGTCCTTCAGGTAAACCTTTGCACCTCGCAGCAAGATTCGCAAAACACTGGCATTGCCTCCCTGGGCTGCCCAGTGTACTGGAGTTCTGTTGTCTTTATCTAAAGAGTTCCTTTTGGCACCGGCCTCCAGCAGGGCACTCACAGCCTCCACGTCACAGCACTCTGCGGCCCAGTGGAGCGGCGTGCACCTGTCTTTATCCCTGACGTGGACGTCTGCCCCCCGCCGCTACCAACGTCGTGACGGCTCTGCTCCTGCCTTGCTCCGCAGACCAAAGCAATGCATTCCGCCCCCGATGGTCGGCGCCCGCCTCGAGCAGCACTCTGACGGTATCCACGCTTCCCATATTTGCCGCCAATTGTAGCGGCGTCCAACCGTCGTCGTCGCGTGGATTCACCTGGGACCCGGACCTCAACAGCATCCGCACGGCAGTAGATTGGCCGTGTCTCGAGGCCACGTGCAGTGGCGTCGATAACGCGTCATCGACTGCCTCTGTGGCGAGTTCCGGCCGGTGCTGCAGTACCATGCCCAGCAGCTTGGTGTGCCCCGCCTGGCACAGTGCACGCATAATATGTCGGGCAGTGTGTGGTGTGTCCAGCCGTGTCTCCGTCAGCTCCAATTGCCTGCAATTGACGATGCCCCCCTCCAGGAGTTTCTCCAGGGCGGAGTAGTCCTCCACTACTTCAGCAAACCGCCAAGCGGGCCAAGTCAGCATTTCCTCCTTAGTAAAAGTGCCCGACAACAGCTTAGTTGTCATGTCCATGATGTCCTGTACAGACAGAGGATATCGCTCTATACACCACTTATTATAGCTTAAAACATAAATACTTGCAACCAATAATCATATAGGATGTATATATAATACAAGTAAGTTTATAATATTTTATCGCGGAACTGCAGTATTACCCCATACCATCAGTAGATGATTTTCTTTATATACTAATATTTGCTAGCCTTTCCTAACGTAAAAAGAGTCAGATAGTAAGTTTTATGGACTTTCTGCACAAATAATAGACATGAATTGTTTGTGGCGCACTATGAACTATAGCGGACCTGGTGTCATCACTGTATTAGTAATTATCTGTTGTGTGCAATCCAGACAACTACTGGCAATGCTAGGGCAGTACTATCTTTCTAAATTATTATATTTTTAAATAAACGTGCTGCTAAAAATTTGAAGAAATATAAATTAGAGGAAATTGGTAAAGGAAAATCTGGGAAGTACAAATCTGTTTAAACAGACTGACTACAAGCTTTGTTTGAGGCCAAATCGATAATTGCATTTAGATTGTTTTTCTCAGTCATCCATGTCCAATCAGGTATTATCTTCATTCTCCGCGTTGTAAATATCAGTGATAAATATTATTTTTGCATAGAGCTTTTATGAACATCTGTTAGCTTAGATTGTCCATAAGCTTTGATCAATACATCCGTCTCAGTGCCATTACAAGGCCAGACGCTAGCTGATGCCTCGACTTATAAGCACGGAAACGAGGCGCAGATAGGAATTACTCCATCCAGTTCTAATGTCACCACACATCGTAGCTAGTGATTTAGAATGAGAAATTTCTGACAAATTGTCTCTTTAAATTCTGAAAGCAGTGTGAAGGCAAAACAGTAAATAAAAATCATCTGTTTAATTATTAAAACTAAGTAAATAAAATTAATCAGCTGCCTTTTATTTACTTAATTTTTAACTGCGATGGAGTGTGCATGCTCAGGTAACAATTTTCTTACATACTTGTTGTAGCATATACGCTAAGACTGGATTCTAAGTGTTGACATTAAGTGACAATTATCTTTGGTCAGCGGGCACTGCCAAAGAATAATATAATTAGTATGAGAGAGGTAGGTAATCGCAGTAAGAAAAAAGAGAGCAACGAGTGTGTTAAACTTGCGAGAGTTTCTGTATTTTGGATATATGAAATTGAATAAACGTCAAATGTTGTTGGTGTTCCTTATATGTGTGGTTTTTCATGGTTTAACAAATATTATTTTCACTTAAAGGCATTACATTAATATGCAACAACTGCCGAATTAAATAAAATGAATCATCGGCAGTTTATAACCTGGCTTGCCTAGTAAGGTTGGAAAGAATAATATAGCCCTGTTATATTTGGCGACCCTGGACCAGAATTTACGGGTGTTAATTACTACAAATGAGCATAGCACCCTAAACGACTGGACTTCTGATGACGCAGTGGCAGCGGCGAGTTCCAGATTTTCATTCTACGCAGCGCGGAAGTAGAGAACATTCTATTTATAAGTTCTGAGGTGAAAGTAATCATCAGTCATATATATATAAAAAAAAAAAAAAAAAAAAGTAATTAAAATTTGAACACTGAGTGAATGACGTATAGTAAAGAACTTGAAACTGAAGCAGTAATTGTTATTGAGAATGTCTTTCTTCATTAGTAAATCATTTATTATTTTGATAAGGAGTGAGTAGTGTGTAGTACAGAAGTTAAATATGAGCAGTGATTTTTGCTGTGGGGATTGGCTGTCCTGAGTAGTAAAACTTTTGTTGTTGCTTGTAATATATGAATTATATATAATAATTGTATAAAACTTGCTAGAATGAGTGCCGAAAAGAGTACAGACTTAAAGAGTACGGATCTTGAATTGATATTAAATGCCATCCGAGGATTTGAACAGAGTCAAGAAAAAACCAGACAAGACATCCGAAGATTTGAAGAGAGCCAAGAAAAAACCAGACAAGGATTTGAACAGAGCCTAGAAAAAACCAGACAAGGGTTTGAACAGAGCCTAGAAAAAACCAGACAAGACATCGGGATAATTAATGAAAAAATCACGCAAGTTGTACAGAGTAGTCAAGAATCTGAGAAAAGGATTACGGATTGTATTAATCAGCATATTAAAAGGACAGAAGAATTGATAGTAAGTGTGTCTGGAAGAAATTTGAAGATGGAGAAGGAGTCAGAAAAAGAACTGACAACAATGAGGGAAGATACCATTGAAATCAAGAAAGTTATGGAGCAAGATGTCGTTGATTTAATGGATCACTGTATGGAAGAAAAGGAGAAAACTATTGTTGAAACTGTAGAAGTGTCATTAAATAAAAAAATAGAAGAAAGTCAGAAAAATGTGGAAAATAAAATCGAAGAAATTTTTGAAGGCCAAGTACGAAGTTATGTAGAAGCTGTTGAAGAAAAAATGAGTATAGCAGAAGCACGAAAAGAGTCGTTAAAAGAGACATTCGAGGAAGAAGAATTAGCAGATAATGATAGCGAGCTACCGTTAAGTATTAACGAAAGTGAAGAAATTGAAAATGTTCCTAGCATCTATGGAGAAGAGTACGAATGCAGAAGTAGTGAGAATGAATATGAAGAAAATGATGAAAGTGAAATAAGAATGTTTTTTATAAGGAGTTATGACGAAGAAGAAGATGAAAATGTATTGCAGATGGGAACCGAAGAAAAGAATATTGTACCAGGTCCAGGTAGCAATAAAAGAACGAATGTATTTTTCCGGCACGGTAATACAGAAGCCGCTACATATGTTTCTTTTGACAGGAAAGATGAGAAGGGATCGATGGAAGTATTGTTGCAGGACACAATCGATGACGGCCGACACCGAATTACTTCAAATTATTTGAGAAAAGAGTACCCACCTGACATAAGTACAAGAGAAGTAGTTGAATGGTCTCATGAAAAGGAAAACTGGAAAACAAGAAAGAAATTACATGAAGGGCTGGAAGAATATATAAAAGTGGCAGAAAGGAATTGGAAGAGGCGGAAGAAAAAGCTACGGTAGAACTACGTGTATGCAAGAAGCTTATCGAGGGCAAGTATTTCCATTATCAATTCGTTTGTAGAATTTATTTTTGGTGAAAACTAGACAAAATTCTTGCGAAATAAATGCAGAGATTAAAAAATTCTTTAAAATATATCACGGACCTTTTAAGATTGTTGTTAAGCCAAATGCGAGCGCCTATTTGCTTGCTTATGCCAAATCTAATAAAATATTAGGATTAAGAAATGTGATCGATTTAAAATTGTATAGAACAAAGGACTGAAAAGATAAAATGTTAAGTAATTGTCAAAGTAATATTGTATTGATCTTAAAACAGAATAGTATCATAAAAGAAACATGAAAAGCAATCCAATGGTTCATAGTAATATGTAATGTTATTGTTAACGCCTTGTTGTGATGAAAAAAGTAGCATGATAAATATAATGGTTAAGATTGAAATTTGAGCATGTTTAATCTGAACTGAGTGTACGTGTCAGGGCGAACGAACAATAATAGAATTGGACGCTATGCCAGATTTAGTGACAAGCAAAAATTTAAATAGTGAACTGATATAGACTGTAAAAATACTTTGGATTTTGAATCGAAAATTATTAGCATAATGTGGAAAAAGTAAGGCCATTGCAAACTAAATTTGAGAAGAACTGTTGGACATTGTATTCAAGGAGAAAATGTTGTCATCCATTGTGTAGTTCAATAACTTCTCGGCAAATTAAAAATTGTGCTAAATTTATTAATCTGCCTCGAAGTGGGGGCAGGTGTAGCATATACGCTAAGACTGGATTCTAAGTGTTGACATTAAGTGACAATTATCTTTGGTCAGCGGGCACTGCCAAAGAATAATATAATTAGTATGAGAGAGGTAATCGCAGTAAGAAAAAAGAGAGCAACGAGTGTGTTAAACTTGCGAGAGTTTCTGTATTTTGGATATATGAAATTGAATAAACGTCAAATGTTGTTGGTGTTCCTTATATGTGTGGTTTTTCATGGTTTAACAAATATTATTTTCACTTAAAGGCATTACATTAATATGCAACAACTGCCGAATTAAATAAAATGAATCATCGGCAGTTTATAACCTGGCTTGCCTAGTAAGGTTGGAAAGAATAATATAGCCCTGTTATATTGTTTATCAATTTAATGTAATTTCCTAAACCATATACTTTTGCCATTAACGAATTTTAAATTCTTTCAGTGAATTTAGTAAATTATTCATCACTTCCTTTGCTAATTTATTCCATTCCTTGTGTCCGTTGGTTACAAAATAAATCTTTCACACCTTTCATCTGAAATAGAGTTCCGGCTGAGATGGTAATGAATATTTCTTCCTAAACTGCACGTTTCATGAAGAGAATATAAAATAAGTTAGCAAAATTCACTGGTCTTCTTCTTTATGTCTGCTAAATATAATATGTAAGAGGGTAATTAGCAAAGAATTTGATTTCAGACAGTGGGAAAGTTTTCCTTCGAAATGAAGTTACTTCTCCTTGATTTTTTAAATAAAATTAAACGATTTTCCGCAATCTGTGCCGTCACCGCACTGATATGATGCACACAAGAATGTTAATAACGTTAATTATGTTACTGAGGGAGGTATTGTGAACAATATTACACAGAAAATGTAAATCGAAACTTCCACAGAGTAGGGGGAATCCCCAACATAAGAAATCAGTAAAAAGCAAAGGATCATGCTTACAATTTCATACGGGTGGCATTTCAACATAACTACAGCCTCTGCAAATATTGCGACTAGTAAATCCAAGCATCTACTTGTACCTGCAGTCGTCCACACATCCAGGCCATGTTTCACATTTCTCTATACGAATACTTTCTCCCCTCATAATAATAAGGATTGGAATAGATAGAGTTAGCTTTTGTGCAAAAACACCCTCTGCAACCCACAATTCTGTCAACAGCTCAGTATTGATATAGATGTCTGCCAAAATCCAATCTCTCTTCCATGTAGTGGGAGATGAGCAATGGCGTGGGATAATGTATGTTGGAGACTATGAGTGTTGCAGGATCACTACAGTAACTGTGAAGGACCTGCAGGAACTCTGAAAAGAGGTGACTAATGGTATCCGGTGAAGCTATGGCAGGCCTAACACGGTAGTGGATTGAGCCTGCTTTCAAAACACAAACACTGAATGGGCGAATCTTAGGATAAAGAAGTGAAAATTGTTAAGAATTGGCTCCAAATAAATGAACACTGACTGCAAAAGTGGATGAAATTGTGGAAAGAAGAAAATTGTATACCTCAGAGGTGGGAAAGACAAAGGGGAAAGGACAAGGTACAAGAGATATGAGGAGAGGCTTTCAATAGTACTGAAATGGGAATGGGGAGGGGAGGAAAAGTTAAGTACAAGTAGCTGTGAAAGAAGGACCAAAGGAGTATGAAAAAGATATAGCTGACAGGGTGATAAAGACTAAGGTAAATTTTAAAAGAGAAAATCTGTAGATAAAGCAAAAATAAAACCTACAAGTACACTGCCCAAGTGAAGATGAAAAGTTTGAAAAAGAGCTGCAGAGAAAGTTGAATTGTAAAAATATTATAATTATAGGAGACCTAAAGGCCCATGTAGGCATGGAAAGGAAATGGTATGAAGAAAGAAAAAGCGTTCTGCATTTGTGCAAAAGAAATGGTTGCATGACAGGAAATTCCTGGTAGGAAAAGCAAGAGAGCCACAAGGTAATCTGATATAGTAATGACTGGCATGGGAAGTCTGTAGTGGACTAAATGATATTTAATTGAGAAATGAAAAGGAGTGTTGTAGATGTAAAGGTAATATTATCAGAGGCACTAAATAACAATCACCGACTACTGATAATGAGGCTAAGGATAGTAGTTGATAGGTTAAAATCTAAAATACAGGTTAGGGAAATAAAAATTCTGAAACTGAAAGAGAGGAATTACGAAGAGGAATATCTGCAAACTGTAAGAAGGAAAATCTGTAAAGGGGAAATGTGGACAGTGGAACAGGAGTGGAAAGGATTTAAAAGGACTTTAGTTGTTGTGCCATAAATGGCAGAAGGACTAACAATTAAAAGATGCAAAGAGAATGCTTGATGGAATTATAGAGTAAAAGAAACAGTAGAGTTGAAAAAGGGATTTAATTTAATTGCAATGGAGCACACACTCCGGTGGCAATTTCCCTACACACCCAACTTCCCGCTATCCTTCACTCACCTTCATTTGCCCTCTACAAATTTTAACTTTAAATTCTTTTAACGTTTTCGGTAGGGATTTGTAGAAGAGTATTCAGGTAGAGGACACTGGATGCAAGAGATAAATATATAAAGAAAAAGAAGGCTATAAAATTGTAGCAGAGGTAAGGAGAAAGTGGTTGGAGAAATAGACTGAGATGTTGGAAGAAGACAGCAAAAATAATAAGAAATCACTATAAGAAATATCAAAAAAGAAGAGGAAATATCTGAGTAAAAACACAAATATGCTGGGTGAGGGTGCAAAGGAAATAAGCATCACAGAAAAATTGAAAAGGTTGTGGAAGGAGTATTTTTAAGCTTTGCTGAACCCAGACCACAGAAAGAATTGGACATTGCTACAGGAGAAGCAGGAGGCCCCATGAAGGAAAGGCCAAAAAAAAAAAAAGGGATCTAACTTTAAGTAGAAGCAGCTCTGTTTAAGATAAAGGATGGAAAGGCACCAGACATTGATGAAGTGAATGTTGAAATGGTACGAGGAGCAGGAGCAGAAGGAAAGCAGTGGTTATATTGTGTTACAGCAAAAATATTAAATAGGCAGAAGTTTAAACCATCGAAGAACCACACGGATGTGCCATGGTTCCAAAGTATATGAGAGGATCCCTGGGGGAAAATATGATAAGTGATTTGAAAAGAGCTAACAGAAGAGCATTGTAGCTGCAGACTAGGGAGATAAATAGTAGACTTGGTATTAGTGTTGATACAACTGCAGGAAAAGCACTATAAGTATTGAAAACATCTTCTGTTGGTGATTGCTGATAATGAGAAAGCATATGATAGTCTGAACAAGAGAAATATATAGAAGCTAGTGGAAAATAGAGGCATTCCAAAAGAAAGTATCAGTAGACTGACAGAATTATATTAGGAAAGTGTGTGAGCTAAGTGAAAATAAGGAGAGAAAGAACAGATTGGGTGAAGCAAAGAAATAGGTTAAAACAAGGAAGTGCCCTCTTGCCACTAATTTTAATAGTAACCATGGGATAATATAATGGAGAAGGTCACAATGAGGATGGAAGAAGAAAAGGAGATGACTTTTGCAGATGTTCTCATGATCTGGGGGGAGTGGAAAAGAAGAAGTTTAGTGGAGATATGGGCAGATAGTGTAAATATGGTATAAAATTTGATGTAAAGACAAGTGAGCAAATGGTAATAACCATAGAAATTGTGATGGCAGGAAAACAGCCAAAGAAAGATATTAGTTTCAAATACCTGGAAGCTGTTATAGAAGTAAGTGGAAGGACTGATGGTAATATAAGTGAAGAGGAAGGCAGACTAAAGCACTTTTAAGAAGCTTCAGAACCCCAATATGTATTAAGGATGAGCCACAGAGAAGTAAGAGGCAATCTATCATATATACATTATCCTTGTTCTTATGTATGGTAATAAAACCTGGACATTGAAGAAGTTTTATATCAGCAAAATTCAAGCTAATTAAATGAAATTACTAATAACAATAACAGGGGTTACAGGGTAAAAAAAATGAAATGGTTAGAAACACAATAGAGGAGTAGTCTCTACATGAAGTGATAGAGAAAGCAAGACATAGTATTGATATGTTAAAAGAATGGAGGAGCAGAGAACACCCAGGAAGGTACACAAAATAAAGCCAGAAGGCAAACAGCCAGAGGAAGACCAAGGGATAGAGAAAAATATTAGGGCAGCTGGTCAAGGTGGTAATAGAAAGGTGATTGGAAGAAAGAAAAATATAGAGAGACTTATATACAAAGCAGAAACTGTTAAGCATGATGATGATGTTGTTGAAATACTATGTCAGAATTACTGGGCATGTAATCACAGAAAACCTTAACTTGACAAACAGCAAATAAAATTGTCTCAATATTGGTATACAAGATATAAAAAGTGAAAAAATGTACTAGCTGAACAAAAAGAAAATTATATGAATAAAAAATATACAAGCTAATTAAGGTCACAGAAAGTAAACACTACTGCTATAACAAGAGGTTAAAAAGAAATATCAAGTAATAGGAATATTGGTAGGGTATGCCTGAAGGAGGTGAAGTAAGAAAGTGTGTTGGAGGAAAGAGGGACAAGGTAGACATGCACAATGTAAGACAAAGTGAATGGTACCAGAGACCTTAACACACTCAACTACAAGACAGCAGTAAATATGAAGTTATCCAGCTACAAATCAGAAAAAATAAAGTCTCATATTTTACAGTTATACTTTATCCAATTTTGATTGCTATACTGGATATATTATTACAATCTGTGTATAGAATATAAGGACAGAATAATGTTCAACATTAAAAATGAGTAACAAATATTATTATATTACCTTATTAGGAAACAAAGGGAGATTCCTACAGCAATAATGATAAACTGGATCAAATTACATAAAAATAAAGTCAGCTCTGGCTAGAGACAACAGAAATTTGAAACACCAAGATGAGGCAGTTGATCGTTAGAATTCTCCAAACACAGAAAAAAAAAAAAACAACTCAGGAACAATGACATTGTAACTGTGACAAAGGCAGGTCAACTACAAGAGCAGAAATAGTAAATAAGAATTGACTTAATTTGTAACTACAATGCTTCGCAGAAGAAAAGAAGTCTGAGATAAATTTAATGTAATTATATAGCTGATACTTTTACTAACCAATAATAATTAATAAGTTTAATGCAAAACTGTTTTAGGCTACTCCTCTGCATTTGCTCAGCAAATTGGATGTTAGTAAAGAATGGCAATGCAACTGTTTTTATATAGTTCAATGCCATACCTGTTTCACCCCTCATCAATGACAGCCTTTTTCTTACTTATTGCTTTACACCTCATCGACATTGAGGTCATTAGAGGTAGGATGGGACTGAGAACAAGAAATGGGAAGGAATTTGGCAATGGAATTTTGAAGGAAGCATCCTGGAATTTGCCCGGAATGATTTGTGGAATCCATGGAAAATCCAAATCTGGATGCCTGGTCAAGGATTTGAACCAATGACCTCCCTCATGGGAGGCCAGAGCATTAACGACTTACCCACCACACTCTATCATTGAAAGTCAAAATGTGCATGGTATTAAGCCATTTATAAACCGTTGCATTGGCATTTATTATTAATATTTCATAATAAGTTTCTTTCAAACTAATGAGATACATAAAAACAATAGTGTGGGTACTACATATCACTACAAAGAAGTATGCTGGAACAGAAGCCTTTAATGCTTGAAAGTGAGAAATTAGCCTTAATGAGTTAGTTTTTAATTTTTATAGAAAAGTTTTCACATAATTTCTATGACCTGCTAACATTTTTGAAGACTGATTTTTTCATTTACTTTGAAAGATTAATTAATTAATATTTTATTCTGTTTGAAAACTACCATTATTAGAAACTATGCTTGTTACAATATAAAAAAATGAGCAATGTGGCAAATTTGATACAAAGATAATTTTTTATTCTGACTACAATTCAGTTGGTTCATCTGATGGAGAATTTCATTAATTTTAAAATACATATATTACAAACATACTTTTCATGGCAATAAATAATGAACTGTATGTCTTCTTTACTAATTGACAAATTGTGGCAAGGACAAGAGTAAATACCTTCATTTTTTAATAGAAGAACATTTAATCATATAGAGAAAATGCCATTAATGCTATTTAGCTTCGTGAAGGTCAGCAACAAATGGGAATTGTTTGATTTAAGAGCATAACAGAAGCATCAAGCTTATGTCTATGATTATACCTTAATTGCTGTAATGAGAAGAAAATAAATTATTGCTTTTATTGGAATGGAAGATCTAATTTCATATACCCCTTATTTTGAATTACAGGAACTTTTGACTTCATGTTATTCAATTTCCGATAACACATTCAGCAATCCTCTTCCAGTATCTGACATGCATATAAACAAAATAAAACTTTACCGTTTCTCTTATGCCTGAAAGATTTATTTTAACACTAAGCTATCAAGATTTCAATAATTTTCTAAATTTGAGTCTCAACACATTTATTTTAGAATTAATTCTTTAGTTTACCTTCCTTTCTTACTGGTAAAATCGTAAAGAAAAATAGCAGAGGTTTTCCAGTATTATCAAAACTATATTATTTAGAGCAAAAAAAAACTCAATATCTTAGTAGGACACTAACATAACAAATGTAAAAAATTTGCCAGAAAAATTGTGTTGGCACTTGTAAGCAATAAGAGGATGCTAACTGATGTGGAATATTGAATGCAACTTAAAGCACAAGCAAAAGAAATCTACATTTGCTATTTTGTCAAAAAAACAAAAAATTATGTACTGTATAAATGTATAATAGCTTAAGTCATTGGTAATATACTTTTAAATCAGTCAAAACGTGCACCAAGTGAAACAATGAATAATTTGCCAAAAACGATGAAAGAATTTAAAAATAAAATTTTTAAATCACAAAAGTTGATGAGGTAGGGATTTAACAATCAAATTACAGCAGATATTTTAAAAAAAAAAAAAAAAAAAAAAAAAAAAAAAAAAAAAAAAAAAAAAAAAAAAAAAAAAAGCGGATGGAACTGGATGACTTGGGGAATTGCCGCCAGAGCGTGTGCTCCATTGCAATGAAATAAAGTTAGGTAAATAATAGTTAAACACAATTGCCCCATAAAAATTAATTTTTTGAAAAACAAAAGGAACATAATTTGGGTCTGCTGGAGATCGCGATTCCGCTACAAGAACATGTAGTAATATCGTTGGAATACTGATGTAGTCAGTCGCAAGACGTATTATTATCAAGCAGTAATTCGGTTGTAATACAGCCTGGGCCATTATTTTCAAGCTCAAATTAGGTTGTAATACAGCCTGGACCAGCATTAAGCCGTTAAATGTACTTCGGAAAGAATTTCTAGTGGAGTCTTGCGTTTGACCACTGCAGTATTATGATGACAACTCCTGGCAGAATCGCGATCTCCAGTAATCCCCATAATTTTTTTTAATAACAACATAAGGATTTCTACATCGATGCACTATTGTTTCAAAAACAATAAAATTTAACATAATAAATTGTATTTTACATTTATAGGTTCGGTATAGGAATCTGCTGATCGGATTCAACTGATGAAACTAGACATACATAGGTATTGAAACATACGGCGAATGTTTTAAGATTCAACTTATACACACGTTAAACATCATTAACACTGCAGTTACACTTGTCTAGATGAACTGACTTAAGAATTTACTACACATATTTTATTCAGGAAAATTTTGGTTGAATCGAGGAACTTTTATTCTCCGAAATGAAATAAACAACACCTGTACTCAAGGCCTAAAAGATAGTAAGTTATATTTAATGCCCCTAACTTACCTTCGATAATTATCTTTCCACCGTAACAATATACTATCGCAACACACAAACAGCTTTCACAACACACGACGTGGCATACTACTACAGATTCAAAGATACTGCGCGCTGTAGACGAACCATTCTACTCTTTGTTTCTGCGATATGATTGCCAGTTGAAAACTTCATCTCTAGTTAAATTTCACAAATTACTTAGATCCCCTTACTTTTTTTTTTTTGATTTTTCGTATATGTTTGTGCGATATTTACAACTAAGTCAAAAAGTTCACGACTATTTCACCACAGATTGTTAATTAAAAGAATATCATTCGTGACAGATATTCCTGTGGCGGCCCATAGCTCATGCGAGAGAGCCTCTGTCTGCGGACTCAACGATCAGTGTTCGATCCCCGATGAAGTCGAAGGTTTTTTTTTTCGAATTTCAACGTAAGGAAACCCCACCAGGCTCGCTGAACCTGCTATCCAATGAGTACCGTCAAGGAAAATTCGTGGGTGAAGGACGGCTGGATCGTAGCGCTGACCCCTTCCCATGCCAATCGTTGTAATGACAATACGGCACCGAGTGTGGTGGGTGAATGGTTAACGTTCTCGCCTCGCATTCGGGAGGGCGCGGGTTCCAATCCCCGTCCGGGCATCCTGATTTGGGTTTTCCATGGTTTCCCCAAATCACTACAGGCGAATGTCGGGATGCGTCCTTCAAAAAGGCCGTGGCCAAATTCCTTCCCGTTCCTTGTCCCCATTGCCATCCCGCCTCTAATGACCTTAGCCGTCGACGATGCGTAGAGCAGTAAGAAAAGAAAAGGGGAATACAGATCTCTACCCACGTGAATACTAAGGGACGCGGTGGAGCCGTAGAAACCCTGCACATAAATATATATTGAAAGCTGAGTATGTGCAAGATTTTTTATTTCTTATAATCATTCTCTGGACTGGTTTGGTGTAATACTTCATTTCTTCCTGTTTTGCATATTTTCAAGAAAAAAAAAAAAAAAAAAAAAAAAAAAAAAAAAAAATTGAAAATGAGTCTTTAGTTCTCTAGTAAACGAAATCCTTCAGAACCGCAGGTAGGAGAAAATAATGTTTACTTCTATCTTCCTTATTTCTGTGAACACCCTCGAGAAAATATTTCATCGGAACAAATAAAATGTGAATGTTTGATGTTTTCAACTTACTCAATTTATGTGATGGGAGACAGACAGGCTCCTTTGCCCATTGGATAGAGAATCGTAAAAATTATGAAAGGGTACATTTTATACTAAGAATTAAATATAACAAAGTTGTTTATTAGAAGGTTGCCGCATCTCTTAAATGCTGTCCAAAAATAAAACGAATTTCTAACCAATACTTCTACCGTTTTAAAGGGATAGATCTGTTTTGTGAGCGAATGATGCTTGTGCTTGCATCCAGGAGGATGCGGGTTCAAATTCCTGTCCAAATTTCCATTCACAGTTTTGGGAACAGTTGAACGTCCTAGTTAGAAAGAAATGGTATTTCTACTATGACCTGGAACTGCTTATCCTTTGCGTTTAGTGCAAAAAAAACCTCCTCAACACTGGACAGGTTTCATTGAAATTTATTAATCTGAGAAATCATACGTAAATCTTCAGAATGACATAAGGAAGCAGTGGCGTAACAATAGGGTGGCAGGATGAGCAAAACGCAAACAGGAAGGGGCCCGTGCGACCACCCGCCCCCACAGTGGTTCCAATACACTACTCTGTGGCACTCCCATATTCAATTCCACCTCTTTTAATACTGCATTTCTCACTCTAACGCTTTGATTTCTGACTTTTAAGAATTTTCCTACCCAGAAAATCACTTTTTCGTACTCCAATAGTTTTAAACTCATTTAATAGAATTTTATGGCTCACAGTGTAAAATACCTTAGAAATATCTAATGCTACACAATCAACCTGATCTCCCTTCTCCAATTTATCTGAAATATCTTGCATATATCCCACCATCTGAAATTCACTTGACTATCCTTACCTAACGCAGTGTTGTTGATCTGCAAACCGGATCCTTTCCTCATAGACATTTATGATGTAGATACATATATGTCTCTCCATAATTTTGCCCATCACTGATGTCAAATCAAGCGTCATGTAGTTTTGAACCTCATTTGTTGCTACTCTTTATGAACCAGTATTACTATCGCTCTTTTCCATCCACTGGTAAGCAACAAGACTTCAGGCTTTTATAGATAAAATTTCAAGATAAGGTACAGTATCATGCCCCACTGTCTTTAATATATTTGTATTTATATTATCTATACCGTCCACTTTAGAATTTGCTAACTTGAGTTCCTTTTTAATTTCTGGAGGCTCTTTTTCAATGTTTGTAGATTCCTCATTGCACCATAAGTGAAGAAACTCTTCTAATTCCAAGTTTTACAGGCCTTAGAATTGACCTTCACCCCTGGCAACATTTGATTTTTAATGCGAAGATTGTAGGATTCGGCCTATGTATTAACTCATAGTACAATCCTATAAATTAATTAAGAACTTCCACCCCTTCAGAGTAAATGCTCGTTGCTACCAGTTAACCATTACGCCGCCAAACTGCTTCCTCCTAGGGTGCTAATGACCCCGTCGTCGACGCGCCCTAAAACCCAAATAACAACAACAACAACAACTGCTTCCTCCTGAAGCAGTCGCTCGGAACAAACCACTAGCCAGTTAGTAACTGTGGCAAAATAGTTGTTCGTGGAGACTGTATTTTATTATTTGTTCTGCAAAGAGTCTTTAAACCCTTTCGAACTGCACAGATGGATCCATCCTTTTTGGATCAATTATCTCCTATATCAGTGTCTATCAACTCAATTTTTATAAAAGAAATCTGTATAGTTTTTTTCTGTACGGTAGTCTAGATTTCAGTTAAACAATAAATATGTGGTTATGCGTATCAAAATACTTTGCCCATGTGAAATCTTAGGTTTCCCAGGCTAATCTGCTGCTTGAAGGTTTCTCGGCCATACAGCCGGATTAGCTGCTTGTTGTTCAACGTGCCATCATCTTCAGGTCACGTCTGCTGACTGGAGTGAGGAGCGCTGTCTCAGCCGAGAAGATGAAGGCATTTTAGCAGTCAAAAATTCGTTGAAAAACTACTAACTGATCAGACCCCATGCCCGAGAAATCTTCAAACACTTTGAACATATATTAATGCCAAAGTAGAACGAAGTTTTTAATACAATAAAACGAATGAAAGTTACATCTTTGGTCATACAAGAAGGAACTATCTCATTTTACTTGTCTCATTTAACTGTGGAATAAGAATTTCCTACGTTTTCTCTACGGAGAATTGCGGCCACGGTATTTATAGAGAATTTTATAATCACAATTTTTGAAATAATACTTTAGCACCGTACTACAAATAGAGAGAAATGGATAATGTTTGGGAAATTAGGTGTGCATATGACCGAGACAACCTTAACACAATTTCGATTTTGTCGCTGTCGCCCGTGCGAGGGATGTCTCGACCTCCCCAATATGGATTGTTTACTACCCGATCGAATTTCTCGAGTCCACCACACCAAATATCTTAACTCGCCAATCTTCCATCCCCCGTATTACAATTATTACTGTCGTGTGGCTAGCGTAGACTGCCTCGAATAGAGAATGTCTGTTTCTCTAACCTGAAACCATATCATTTGAATGATTCAAGGAGAGCATATGATGAACGATACCGCCTCCCTCCGTCGCTCAGTTACAAAAACGCAGAACTTAAAACAGATCTGCTGTACTCATGCCATGCCAACAACATCTCAAAGAAAGGCATTATACATTTAAAGAAACAATCAACTATAGTAGTAGCGACAGCGTAACAGACTGTTATTATGGATCCAGCCGCTTGTAGTCAGCAATAGTCCAGTGCGATGTTGCTCTATTAGTAGTAGTCGTAATTACATATACTAGATGACGTTTCTCTGTTTCCACGCTTGTCCGGTCCATCCATGCTTCTTGAGTACTTAATTGCTTCCAGTTTGGTAGCTGCAATTACCTTGGCAGGTAGTTATGAAGGTGAAAGTCGTCAATTACTTTTGCCCATTTATTCCATCATTAGCAGAGTTGTTACAACCCTTGGCGTTCGTAGAGCGAGTATTCAGGTGCTTGAAGTGCTCTCAAAGACTGACTAAGTTCACTCACATTAAGATATTTTAGTGCGGACCTGGCTGGTTTCCTTGGTTCACTGTCGATACTTAGACGAGCATAGTAACGGAGTTGATTGGTTCTTTATACTGAGATAGTGGGGCAGCAACCTGCCCTCTGCTTTTAGTTCCCCTGTGCACGTGATTTAGTCCAAAGACCTCTGATTTTACACAGTGTCAGGCATCGATCCTGCAAGTTCGTTCTGTTTTCTCGATCACTGGGGCGTGATTGGTGGTCTACTTCTCCGCCTGTCACCTTTATTCCAGATCGTTCACCTTGCTTCAACGTGGCGCTTCACGTTACTTGCTGAATCAAACTGCTTACAGCGTTCTGTTTACACGCCTATAACGGCCTGTCGTATCTTTAACAGCTGCCTTATAACTCCCATACTTTTAAAATAATTATTTATTACTTACAATTATTTATTCCTTAAAATTGCCTATTACATTGGTTTTGTGTTCTTTGGTGGATATCTAGGAACCTCAATGTGAGTACAGTTTCCCAAATTGCAATTGATCCTTTGCAGTGCTGTAAAGAAGAATTTGCGTAATGTGTAATGGAAATACAGAAATTGTGAACCTCATGTACTCGCGAATTATTGTTTCAACTGCACTCACCAAATCATCATTGACCAGAGGCTGCCAACCATGACGCTGTTCATCATACATAGAGTCGCGGCCCTCGTTGAACTTTCTTACTTATCTCCTGACCATTCCATCACTCATGGCATCTTCACCATACACCTCACGAATTTAAAGATGAATGTTAGCCGATTTGACCTTCCCCGCATTCGAGAAGCGGATAACAGTTTGTATTTCAGAGTCGACGAGCTGATCAATTACCTTGAACATTTCAATTGTTCTCCAAAGTAGTAGAAATCCATCGGTGAATATCAAATAGTGAACAGAACGCCCACGCAATAATCGTCAACTCACTTTAAAAATACGCCTTGTAAAAAATGAATCAACGGTTCGAAAATTTTGTGTCTGTTTTGGATGAATGGGATTCACGCAAAAACCACTTAGGAAATTTAGATGGGTTTATGAATAATGTATAGCCCTTAGTTCCGTGTGTAAAATACGGTATATTTAATTTTAGTTTGGTCAGATAGCTAATAAATATATGATGAACTTGTAAACAAATGAGCATCAATTTTTTTGTTCTATGTGTTTCACGCAAAAATTACTGGTTAGGCTTTGATGGGATTTTGAACAATGTACACACCCTCGTCCTGCGAGTAAAATGTGACATGCATCATTTTGATGTTAAATCAAAAAGCTGAGAAATTTAGGATAAAAGTGGAAAAAATTTGGTATTAATTTTTCGTTAAACTGTATTCAAGAAAAAAAACCACTGGTCGAATTTTGATGAGGTTTCAGTTAACATAGAGTGCTTGGTCCCGGGTGTAAAATAGGGTATACTTAATTTTGATGTGAAGTGAAAACCTTTGAAATTTAAGACAGAAGCATCAACAAATAAGTATCTATTTGTTCGTTGGACATTATTCACGTAAGATTAAAATCATTTTCGCAGTTGAAATTCATATTGTAATTTCACTGTACGCGTGACATCATAGTATTGAGATTATTGTATTTTCTGGCTGGCGATGTGTTAACTGTGACATGATTGGTTTGTTCCATACACTAACAGTGCACATATACGAACTTGCGGGTAACAGCTAGTTCACATCGTAAATACTAATAATCATCTTACTAGAACCAATAACATATAATGTTTTCTGTTGGTGTTTGCACATTTTTGACCAGGATTTGGAGAATTATTTTAATTACATGTTTCAGAGTATTAGTACAGATATACTAAAAAAAAAATGTAATTATTTTGTGCAGATTGTGTCTTTATCGGCTCTTGTTATCAACAATCTGCAATTTTTTTAATCAAAATTTAATAGTTTATTTTCTATATGGACCAATAAAACTTTACTTTGACATTCATAATTTTTGTGGATGTTACGCTATAACATTTAAACGTTTTCCCGGAAATAAACATAATTATTTCGGACATAGATTTTAATCTACTACCACATATTCCAAAATGACTGAAATTGGCAGGAGCGAATTAAGTCTGTGTCATAAGCGTGATGAATCGGTTATTCAAAGAACCGCAAAGCCATTACACTTTTATTTAAGTTGAAGGGTGGCAAATATGATTTTACCATCCTTACTTACAATATTTAGCAGAAATTATGACTCTACGGTGTTGGTTCATAATTTGAATTTGAATAACAATTTTTTTTTGTGAAATTAACTTTGCAATTTATTTGCTCTTTTTCTGCAAGTTTTCTGTTTGGACTCTCATTTCTTTGAAGGTTGGGAGGGGGGGGGAAATATCTGATACCGTAAATATGTTCGCTCTTTAAATAGTTTAAAAAGGTGGTGAACTATTTGGCATGATATTTCGAGGTCCGCAGCTACTAGCTCATACTTAAAATCCCTGCCATCCAGATGAACATGTCAATGCAGTTACTTAATTTTCGACAGTATTTTTGCTTTTTCACCGGCTTCTTCACCAAAAAATAATAATTGAGTTTAGAAATCAAATTATCATTATTTTACGAGGTTTATTGGTCATACCAGAAATTTTTTTTCAACTCACAGTCTACTGAATATCATGATTCTACCTTTTCTACAGTATTTTTTACACAACCAATATAATTAGCTACTGAATTCACATTAAAAAAAAAATGTTCCATGCATCCATCACCTCTATTAACGCAAGCATCTCTTAAAGTTTGCATACTCCCTTCAATATGCACAGTCTGATCTGAGAGCGACTCATCAACAATAAAATAAACCTGCTTAGTGAGACCATAAGGCAGTACTATTCTGGGAG
Source organism: Vandiemenella viatica (assembly GCA_031002005.1). Lineage (NCBI taxonomy): Eukaryota > Metazoa > Arthropoda > Insecta > Orthoptera > Morabidae > Vandiemenella > Vandiemenella viatica. Next base: position 222,340 of record JARYHS010006518.1, read on the forward strand.
TAGAGAGGGCATGTCAGGAAAAGATACTGTCCACATAAATGAGCATTTAAGAAAGTTGGAAATAAGGTTTGAAGATAGTATTTGGCCACTAAGACATCTAATGACGCTTAAAGTGGCTGATGTGGATAATTTTACTACAGGTGTAGGGAAGTAAGATTGTTATGGTTTGTATTTTTTTTTTTTAACTGCTTTACGTCTCTTTTTAACATCGAGGTCTTTAGAGACGGGAAACGATGGGGGGCAAGGATGGGGGCAAGGAATGGGAAGGATTGCGGCCATGTCATTTTGAAGGAAGCATCCCGGCATTTGCCTGGAATGATTTGGGGAAACCATGGAAAACCCAAATCTGGATGCCCGGACGGGGATTCGAACCGCCGTCCTCCCGAATGCGAGGCGAGAAAGCTAACCGTTACACCACCCCGCTCGGTTTATGGTTTGTACCATATCTTAAAATGTAATATAGATTCAATCTTGATACTTGCTATTTAGTAGACGACAAGAAAAGTGCCATGCTAGTACCGGTCCCTAAAGGGCAATAAATAATTAAAAATAACAGGTCAATTGGTTTGACATCAGTAATAGGGAAATTTTTTGAATAATTGAAATCAAACCACACCAGAAATTCCCTTGAGGAAAGAAAGGGGTTTACAATAGCAATAGCGCCTGAGGGAAGTACATTAATATAGATTTCAGTTGATGGTTTATATATATATATATATATAGGAAAATTCAGAAGCGACAGAAGAGGGAAGCCTTTTTGATAGTGTAGCACTAAATGTGCACAAGGTATTTAATAGAGTGAGGGACAAAATTTTTGTAAATAAAGCATAAACTATTGTAGTGGATAAAAAGTGACATCGTGATTACAGGAATTCCTAACAGTGTATTATAAACCAAAGGGTCATAGTAGCAAATAAACTATCAAAGGAGAATTGGAAACAGTACATGGAAGAGGCAAAATGACGGCGCTCGATTTCATGCATAAGGAAGTGGGAAAGTTTTCTTTTGTTGGAAAGGGTCTCAGGGATTGGAAAAAATAACCAACTGAAGTGATGAATAATTTACTAAAAACGCTTAAGGGATTTAAAATTAAAATTTGTAAATCGGAAAATTAAAGTGGGGGGAATTTAACACTAAAATTATATAATAATTTAAAAAAAAAAAATAAAATGGGGTAATTAGATGACTATGGGGATTGTTACCAGAGCGTTAGCTCCTTCGCAATCAAATTAATAATAATAATAAGTTAAAAGGGAGGGCCAGAGGATTATGTATTGGGCCTATTTTAAAGAATAATTGTGTTGATGATTTACAGACAGAATCTAGTTTATTTTGCAGAAAGCCTTCAATATTACATTAGCTGCTTATAATATTTTACATAGCCCTAGCAAAATCAGTCTATCAAACACTAAACGTCACCCACTCAGCAAAACAGAACCGATTTACAACTGTAGCGGCTCTAAGTGGAATGCTACAGATTCCCCATTTAACCCGCTTAAAATATCAATATCATTTTTAAAAAAATCAATACCAAAGGCACAGTATAACAGGGAAATAGACGAATGGGGGGAGGGGGCTGTTCAGTTTTCTGATGAAAGCTCAAAACTGCCGTCACACTGAAGGACTGTTATTATTAATTACACTCGTAATTTTATTCTCGTTACAACAAAAATTCAAAGTCAAGGCCACGCTCACGGGGATACTGCGGCGATAGTACAACAACAATCGCCAGGCAACAGGATTCAAGCCATTGCACCTTGCTTGTTCTTTGTTAGTGGAATTCTGGAACACACCAAGTGCAATGGTGCACTGCATTTACATTTTCTTAAAATAGTGAAATTTTGTAAAAATATAAAATAATATATTCGGAGTATCGACGTTCTACTGCGGTTTAAATATAAGCATATCGAACCTGATCAATCTTAAACGTTTTCTTGTATTACATAAAACTGAATTTGATTTTCAAGTAGTATTTCTAATAAATTGGTTTGGCTTGAAATAGACTGAACATTTCGACAGTGAAACTTTATTTTCATTAATTATTAATTCGTAATTTTTTTCCGTGCTACTAGTAACCTACTTTTCTTGCTGTACAGATCTCATATGCCAAAGCTCCATCAGAAATCTACCTTCGTTTATTTTTCTTTGTGTCCATAAAGTCTCTCACTGCTTTTTGTAATTTATTATATCATCTACGATTTCGGTAAAAAAAAAAAGTTGGAATGTTTCCTGTAGTGTAAAACCAGCATTCCCATCAATTTTCCACACAGGTGTTATAATATAAAAATATGTGCTTTGTGAAGCCAAAAAACAAGTCTACAGTGAGAAAGAAAAGATATTAGGGAACTAAAATTTACGGGGTGACAGTTGTAATAAAACTTACCAGGAGCCATGCCAGGAGCAGTCTGTGCGCTCTTTGCCGTTCAGTATCTCTGAAATTCTGATGTTTATTTTCAGAAGATTATTAGTGGATGTTGCCTGTTTGCTCTAGTTTCATATATTACCGTCTATAGACGGCTGCATGAAATCATATGGAGCCAATAAATGTTGCATACGTTAAAAAAGAGGTATGTATTCATCTTTTAAGGCTTTATGAATACATGTAATGCACAAATTGTATGCTAATATTGGGAGGTTTAAATTTAGTTGATTCACCCAATGATTATACAATTTTTTGTTGAGCTCATTTTTTGTTTAAACATGTGTAATTTCAGTTATAATGGTGTTTGTATTTGCCGTTTTACATTGAAATTACAGGTAATAAATTTGTAGAAACTATGAAATATAAAACATATATAATTTCTTCTAAGTTGTTTTTTTTTTTTAAAATTATTAATTATGGATGTGTCTGAAGATAGAAACTTAATTTGTCACTACGGTACATTTATGTGAAAGTGTTTAAGTCACTACTTTCACAAAACATATGCTTTTTGTTTACATATGTCCCTTTTTTACTTTATTTCTTATGTAACACATTTTGCAACGTCTCTCGTTTGCCAATTACCGTCTGTGCGCTGTACGGTGATGTTTCTCAAGCGGTTTCTGTATTTATTTGCTTAGCACTATTTAGGTTAACTGAATATCGCGATACCGATAAAACTTCTTTTCGCCGCGCAAAGCTGTGTGCTATTCAGTCGCTAAACAACTAAGTTTCAAGACTTTCTGAACTAGCATTACACTCTGGAAACTAGTTATAGTGCAGATGTGCTGACATATGCTGTTTTCCAACACTATTATTGTTTGAATATAATATGTCCTGCGATGGAATTTCATAGTGTTATGATGACATTATCTCACGCGATTTAAAGTAGTTCCATCCATATCATGACTTCCAGTTATCCTCGTTGTGCTACAATTGACTTGGTTGAGGCATTGAAGTCGCCAGTTTTGTGAGTGAAGGACAGAAGGAAGCTTAGCTTATTTTGGAAGTCTTTTTGAATTGTATATATCTATCTCTTTTTCTGACAGAAGAGTTTAAGGAACAATTACATTTGCCGGTATTTTATAATATGACATTGGATTTAAGAAAGTGTTTTGATGTATTAATATTTCTTTCTGTTTTGGTTAAACATTATCTGTTTTTCTTTCATGACTGATGTTATTTAATTTTGAATTTATTTTTTATTTTTATTTTGTCTAATAACATTTCCTTTTTCTTTATTTCCTTCATATCATGTATTATAACTTTTTCTAATGCTTAAATTAATTTTCAATTTTTCATTTGTTGGTTGCTATTGTAGTAATCATATTTTAGTTTTGCAGAATCTGCCAAAGGACACTGAAAGTGAGGATACAATACTGCCATCTGTTTCTGATAGGTATTGTAATTCTGTGTCATAATTGTGTTAATTGTCTTTGTAATTATTTGTTCTCTCTGCGAGAATGGAATAAGTGCTTTACCATTTAGCTGTGTACATGATTGAGATGGAAGTTACTGTTTTCACACACATTAAGACTCAAAACTGTACCATATTCCTTTTATGGAGCATGGTGGATTAGTGCTCAAGCATGAAATCTGAAAGATTGGGGTTTTGATTCCCAGGCTGGACATTCTAGTTCCAGTTCTTCCTGTAATTGCTTCAGGTGGGTGTTAGCTCAGCAGCAGTCCTTTCAGGTTCTAATAATCTTTTTGTTTATTTGTTGTAAAGCTGTGAAAAAATCTCATTTTTTTGATAGTAATTTTCTTTCCTTTCTCTAATTTTATGTTTTCGCCTCTATGGACTACATGGTACTTAATGCTAGTGAGCTTTCTTTTTGGCCCAGTATACTTTCATCCTTGCACTGTGGTTGTTTTTTTCTTTCTTGGGTTTATTTCACCCCAGATCTGAGGCACAATGTTAGTGCCTGGAGAGAATGTACTGCTTCAATCAACATTCTGAAATGTCTTTGAGGTCAGTTTCAAGTTGCACGAGATCTTTTCTGACTAGCTTTGTCCGTTTTGTGTTTGTCGATGTCGCTCTAGAGTTTTTGGAGGTGAGTTTATGATTGTCCATCCAAACCATGTGACCAAAGAGCATTAATTTCCTTTTTCTCATGGATGTTGTAATGTTCTCCAGTTGTTTGTATAGATCCTTGTTAAATCTGAATTTTCCTTCTTTCACAGGACCCATGATTTTTCTTAATATCTCACATTTCGTTATGTCTGATTTGACCCTTTCTAACAATGTTCAAACACACTGATACATACATTACTGATGGTCACACTGCAGTATTGTAATGCCGGAGTTTGAGGTTAAAGGAGTGGGAGTTGGCTGCATACATTTTTCTTACAAATGTGGTATGTTCCCTCCAGTCTCATACTCATGAGCAAGTCCTCGTTGATGTTTGGAGTTATCCATTCTCCAAGATATCTGAGAGCCTTTGTATCATTTCAGTCTCCAGTGGTACTAAGTTTGCTGTATCTCTGATGTTAGTGATGAACTTGTTTATGGAAATCTTTAACCCTACTTTAGCTGCTTTGTTGTTGATCGAGGGTAGTTGGCGAATAGTTTCCTGCTCACTAGAAACCAGGAGAGTGATGTCATCTCTGAAGGCCAGGCAGTTAAGTAATAGTTTGTTCTTTCTATAACTGATTCTCAATTCTGTTTTTCCATTAACAAATGACTTTTTCCAATAGACAGTTATAGAGGATTGGTGACAAGCCGTCCCCTTGTCTTACATCTGTTATAATTTTGAAGGGATTTGATAGTTTTCCTCTGAACTTGACTTTGGATGTAGTTAATAAGGTTGAAAGTTTTCCTGTAAAGTCAGAGTTCAAAAAGAGTTTGGAAGAGGGTTTCTCTTTCCATGGAGTCATAGGCTTTCTGAAAGTCAACGAAGATTGCCATGTGGGTTGAAGTACTGAGTTTCTTGTAGGTGAAAATTATTTTGAA
>JARYHS010006518.1:228711-254341 GCA_031002005.1 Vandiemenella viatica
ACCTTGCCAGCAGACCTTGCTGAGACCCCATTATTCTTGCCCTGTACGTGCTTATCCTAAAGGTCTGCTACATTACTTTCTCCTACATCTACATGAGGCTCTCCTCCTCCTGACTCTGGCAACAGGTCAAACCTATTTTTCCCACAATTACTGAAGTGTCTGGCTTGTTCATGCTGTCAACCATGTTTCTCCTACGACATTTTACCAGCACCCACCCATCCTTCTCAACTTCCTCCAACCCACTATCTCTACTTTCTGCCTCTACAGCTTGAGCCTCGACAAGCTCAGCCCCCACAGGCTGTGCCTGTGCAGTCTGAGCCTCCACAGGCTGGACTTTAACAGGCTGAGCCTCCACAGGCTGAGCCCCCATAGGCTGAACCTCCACAGGCGAGGCGACCACAGGACACGCCAGCAGAGTCTAAGCCTCCATAGGACGATGGCGGAAGTAGTTTCTCGACTAGTGTCAGATTCTAAGTTGTCTCGCTGGATAAATCCCTTGTATTCCATTCCCTAATTAATAGTGTAAAAAATTAATGGTAAATAAGAATCGGTTCTGGCCTTCATTTCTTTAATTCTCGGTCATTTCTTGATGTGAATGTTGCTACTGGAAGTAAAATTTGTTTCTTTCACCCTGAAATAGACCTGCCAAACTTTGTGATTACCTTGTTACAAGAGTAATGCATACATTGTTCCAGATCTTACCAACTCTTTCAACACCCCTCACTTACGATTTATCTCCAGTTATACCTATCAAGAATCAGGTGGCTCTTCTTTGAACCTTCTTTAGTGATTCTATTAATCCTTTTGATGAAGACCCAATACAGAAGAACAATATTCCAACTGCGGTCGCACTAGTGATTTGTTTCAATCGGCTTACATTGTTTTAAATTACGATCTAGGAAACTGAATACCTTAAACCGGGTCAACTTTGGGACACCTACATTTTTTAAAAATGTTTTAAATCACTCGCAACCACCTGTTACGATTCACTATATGTTTGTTATGGTCACTCGAAGTGTTATATATCGGCAGTTTTTCGAAACATTGTTCACCAACTTTTATGAAAGGCTGCAACTTTTAGTTGAGTGGCGAGCTTTAGAGTGCTCTGATATTCAGAAAACTTGCATATAGCAAAGAAAAATTAGAAGTAAACATAAAAAAAACAAATTGTTACAACTAAAAATACATGTCTAAGCTAACGTTTTAATCAATAATCAAGCGATGTAACCTTTAGTATTAATAAATTTTGGTAATGCTTTGTAATGTCGAGGCTTCTGCGGGGCAACCTTATCAAAGCAGTTATACTGATAGTTTATCGATAACTTATGAGGCACAACTACAACCAGGCATTAATAGCTGCAAAGAGAGAAACTAAAAATGAAGGATACATCTAGAAATTTGAATGGCTATGTGAGACAACTGGGAGGAAGGGATGTTGACATACCCGTGTAGTGAGGTGGCTGGCTACAAATTATTTTTTAAAAAAACTGATTATTTATAACGATAATAACAACGAAATAGCAAATAACATATATTATAAAAATATGTTGATTTTAGCTGGAGGATCTGACTATAAAAAATACGCTGAGGACATCTGTTGTTAAGGAAAATTCATTAGCTTCATAACTCATATCAGTGAGTCGTAAAGTGTTGACAGTACTGGCAATAAGGCAGTTCCAATCACAGAACAATAGGGAGAGGTTTATTGTTTTACTGTACTACCGGCAGCCTGCCTCGTGCCGAGGCCATCTTCAGGTTGGATGCCGTCATTGCATTGTAACAGATACCAGGGCTCCATTAAAAAATTACGACACGAGATTAGAGCAGGGCTGTTAGTTTCTAAATAACCAGAGAGGTATGCAAGCCAGCCCCGTGCTCGAGGTCAGCTACGATTAATATTCCCTGATGCTGTCCAAACTCGAGGTTGCTTGTTCGAGTCTCGATGGCGAAGAATTTTAACAATTCGTTACTTCTCCCAGTAGTTCGGTGAGGTAGTGGGACATATTTCCTCGTGACCAGATTGTGAGTAATGGCCACAGTGAAGCAATGCATTTTCACAGAGCCTATACAGCAATGGCTTATGGAAAAACTAAAGATAATTTTTCCATCAGCAAGGGAGAATTGACATGGAAACCTTCGCGGTGTTCTTCTCCTATTCCGATCTCATACACACAATACAGCTTGACAAATGACGGTCATTTACGCAGATATAATAAGTGAGGTCCGGTGCCTCCTTTATTTATTTATTTTAAACAGGAGCCCAGAAACGGGCTGAGAGGTCCAGCGTGACGCAGCAGGGCTAGACGACTCACGCAGGGACGGGAGCGAGATCGGAATCATAACTTCAAGCGACCAATTAGGCACAGCCTGGAGATCGTAATTATAATCATAGCGTGATGATAGTGGCATATTGAACTGGCCATCAAATTTTTGCGTCAAGTAGCTTGTATTTCTGCAAATGTGGTTGTATTCGTTAGTTATGTCATCAAGTAGGAAATCTGGCACTAAACAAAAAATATTACGTATCAATACTAAACACTATAAATTATCCTATGATCAGTATTAAAGTAAGGTAAAGGTCACGGGGTTGCTACGGCTCCTGCCGCTTCCCGTATGATTCACGGAGGTAACTCCGCATCCCCATTACAGCCGTTGGCACTAGAATGGATGTGACGGAATCAGCGCCACGCTCCGGCCGTTCTTTAACTTCCCGCGGAATTTCCTCCACGGTACTCATTGGACAGCAGGCTGAGTGGGCCAGGGGAGCCGTTCTGGACGTTCAGCTTCCAGGAAAAATCCTCGGCTTCACAGGGGATCGAACCCCTGTATTCCGGGCCGCCAAAGTCAGGCGCTATACCGCCTGAGCTACGCGGCCGCCTAATATTAAAGTCTATTTGTTAATATCAAATATCTAGAATCTTCAAATACGATATCAAAAATGAAAACAAAGCTGAATTCGTGTTTAGATCGTTGTGCTGCAGGTCAGCAATTACTTCCAGCCCGGGGCCCTCACTGCCGCTTGTCCACCTGTCAGTCTCTCGCAGGCTGGCCGCATTGAGCGCGTACCGCTACAGTATTGTGAGGAGGCGCCCGGGCGAAATTTACGACAAGCTGAAGCTTTTTGAACGGCTGAGGATAAACTTATAGTCAAAAAAAATATTCAGTTGAGATGGAAATGGCTGTCGGAGAGGCTGTAGTATTCACTACCACTGCACACAATAAACGTGACTGTTGATGTTAGTTAGTTACTTTATAAATCCTGCCAGATTTTTGCTCTATGTCAGTGTGTAACACATTTTTGCTGTGGAAGAGGATTTTCTTCTTGGAATTTGTTAACGAAAGATGATTGAGAAAATACAATAAGCACGTTGTATGGAAGGGAAAGGTGATAAAGTTATGACACTTACTAAGATGGTGTATGGTTATTCTTTGTGCTGATTTACAAATGCAGCAATGAATTACCTAAAAATGCCATCCATATATAGTAACTAACATTGGATATTGTGTATTTGCAATTTAAAATAAAAAATGATTATGCCAAGTAACTAACCAGTAATCACGGTTTGGTAATTTTATTGATTTATTAATAACTGTTTGTACTGTTCCACATTAACGATACATTTCTAACATTGGATCAAACTTAACCCATTTAATCTTAATGTTCTGCAACAACTAAGTGTTCTCCACGGCACTTTAATGCAGGAATTAGCATATGATGGTGAATTAGCTGGAGTCATCCTGTGATGGGTGGTAATAAATCAGAGGATATAATCGTAAATCAGGAAACTACAAAATTTGAAATAGATTCTCAGGAAATTTGGAAGGAACTGAGAAAGCTAAATAAACGATAGGACGCTAGTGCAGATAATATTACTATAAATGTGTTTAAGATTGTGGGATACGATATTATACCTAGCCATGATAAATGAGCTTTGGGTCATGCTGCTTACCAGAAGAATGGAAAAGAGGGACAGATGTACTGGATCACTAAGGGTGTCTGACAAATAGATTACAAATTACGGGCCGATCAGTTTGACATCAGTGATAGGCAAAATGATGGAGAGATTGACATGTAACTATATCACAAATGTCTGTGAGGAAAGAAACTGTTCTGCTGATCAGCAACATGGCTTAGGAAAGGACATTCATCTGAATCCGGGATTTTAGTCTATATGGAAGATATGTCATATGAATTGGACAAGGGAGGCCAAGTTGGTAATGTAACACTAAAGGATTTGACAGAGAGAGATACAAAATGATTTTAAATAAACTAACAACTATTGGATTGCATGACAATTTTAGTTTTTGGATACAGGAATTCTTAAAAGCCAGAAAGCAAAGTGTTAGAGTAGGAAATACACTATCAAAAGAGGTGGAAGTAAATATGGGAGTGCCACAGGGTAGTGTATTGGGGCCATTGATGTTCATTATTACAACAGATGATTGTGTTGTTGGTTTACAGTTAGAATTTGGGTTGTTTGTGGATGACATCATGGTATATAATAAGATCAAAACACGAGAAAACTGTCAACAGCTGCAGGGTGACCTGGATGGAACATATGAATTCGTAGGTCAGCAGGTTATTAGATACACAGATAAAAAAAAAACTGAATATTGTGGGAACAGAATTTTTTGTTATTTTGTTTTTTGTTTGTTTTTGTTTTTAGAGGTTGGAGTGTAAATACCTAGGCATAACGTTTTCTAATAAACTCAACTGGGCGTAGCACATGGGACAACTGGTAGGAAAGGGTTACTAACTACTTGACTTACTGAAGAGGGTGATGAGAGAATATACCAGAAAAGATAGCGAATTTGGTTACAAAACTTTGGTGAGACCATTGCTTGAATACGGTGGTGTAATTTGGGACCCTCATTTTGGGGATCAAATTCAGGAATTAGAGGGCGTGCAACGAAGAGCAGCTGGATTTATTTGTGGAAATTATTGCTGGACCCAGTCAGTACCTGATACGATAAAGGAGCCAGATTGGAAGTCTTTGGAGGAAAGCAACAGGGTGAAGAGAGTGCTGGGAATGTACAGGGCATATGTTAGTGATGGGGTTTGGAGGAATGTTGGTCAAAGAATTAGGAATAGTACACGAAAGGGGTAAAACGACCATGACCTCAAGCTGGCACTTAATTTCGTGCATAGAAGAGTGGGAAAATTTTCTTTCGTGGGTAAAGTTGTCAGGGATTGGAAGAACTTACCAAGTAGTGTGGTGAATAATTTATCAAGAAGCTGGAGATATTTAACACTAAAATTTGTAAATCACAAAGAAGAGCGGGGAAGAATTTAAAACCGAAATTGTATAAGGTAATTGAAATTAATAAAATAAAATTGGGGTATCTATATGACTAAGGGATTACAACCAAAGCTTGTGCCCCATTGCAATTAAATAAAATAATTTTAGCTGTGACATTTAAGGTTTGTTTCTTATGGTATGTTGGTCGCTATCTCGGTCCGCACTGTAGGAACTATGACTATAAGCTCCCCCTTATGTCCTCATTTAAGCTCTCCACAGCAATATTTCATTTAATGTCTCCTGCGAGCCTCTAGCTGATCAGCTCGCTCTCAAGTGGCAGTGACGGAGTCCGCTCTATAATGGGTGAGTAGCTTTCTCTAGTGAGAAAAGCTTTATTTTACATTATACTCGCCTTTCGGTACATTTTTGATGCAGACACAATACTGAATCTGTGCAGAATGATATTTAATAACTGATATGATAAAAGAGCTAGATAGGAGGGTGGTGAAGACGGAGCTGGGTGCTGTTAAGCCACCCGTCACTAATGGGCACATATAGGGAGAGGAATATGTAGTGAAAAGAGATAAATTACTAGTGTGTATAAGCTAAAATTTTATTCAGTTTTTTTTAAATATATATATATAACCTCCAGGTACAGTTAGCACGTGAACAGTGCTGTCAATTCTACGGATTTATCAGTAGATCTACGGATTTTTGTAAAAAGCTAGAATTTTCGGATTTTGTTAAAATATCTAAGGATTTTTGTTATTTTTTACTATTCGTTGATTTTTCCTTATTTCGGTGTTCTGTTAAACTTTGAACGTATAGTGTTAATGCATTACAGAATTGATAATAATTGTTAGTCGTTTCCTTGTAACCGATCGTGTGAACCAACGATTGAAATAAAGCTCATATTTTGTTTAATTACATATCTTAAAAGACCGTAATACAGAACTATCAGTGCACTCTTTATATACGATGACACGCTCGTTGGAACGGCTTCCGAGAAGGCCTATCCAATATCCGACAATCAAAGTGTTCGCAGTATTTAACATTTCCTCTTACCGAAGATATGCTAAATTTAATGTTAACAAAGAAAGTAAATTATGTATATTTCCCCCCCCCCCTCCCCACACACACACACAAAAAGAGTAGGCACAACAGCAGCAGCGATGAATGTAAGGATTTATAAAACCTGTTCAGAGATATTTCTTACTTTCAATGTAGAATATTATTTTGTATTTCGAATTATAAAAACCTGGAAATTAAAAGTATTCTTAATTTTGACACTCTATTCAATAATTAGTATTTCATTCTTCAGTTAACGAGTCTCCAGATTTATGTACCCAATCTACGGAAATTTTAGCGTCCACCTACGGATATTCAAAAGCCAAGAGGCTCGCAGCACTGCACGAGCAGCTGATGCATGGAACCAGCGTATTTTTTGGATTCAAATAATTCCATCTTGCCCAGTCATTTAAACAAAAGACGAAGGGCTACATGGTAAATATGGTTTCCCAAAAAAAAATATTCCTGTTATGCAATTGTACAATACAGGCTCAGTAGGAATCTCATTGTAATTTGCTGCTGACCACACCGCCTCCATTCGATAGCCGATGCGTTCAGAATTTCAATATAATTAAATAAACATCAACTGATACATCGGAAACAATATTTTGTAACTGTGTTATGTAAACTTGGGTAAATAGAATTATTTTGAAAAATTATTAATAAATCGTGAATACTGTTAGAAATCATTTCTTCAGTCTTATTTTCGCATGATGCTGCCGTTTATCTATATATCTATAAATGAGAAAATGGAAAAGTTTGGATGTACTTCTGGAATCAATAACTCCTTAATAACTCAACATCTTTAAATGAAATTTGACATGAAGTCAGTTAATTGCATGCGAAGTGACATGGGATAGATTTTATCCCTCAAAAACGCATAGTTCTATTAGAAATTGCCATTAACATCAATTCGGAATCAACAAAGAGTTTCCAACTTCTTAGATAGCAGTGCCACATTTACTCTTTGCTTTTTACTTAAATCGCAAACACTAATTTTCAGAAATAAAAGCAAGAACCTTCTTACATATGCAAGTTTGTGTTTAGTTTAAAAGCCATAAAACCGACGATCTTGACAAATAATAGTTTGGAAGCAGGAAATATAAATCTGTATTTAATCTTAAATTTAAAAAAAAAAAAAAGGTAGGTACTGTTGTCAAGTTCGCAAAGAGATGTTTTCATTTGCGTACATAAAATAGTATGACATATCAAATATTACACCATAATTTCGTTCGTAATATATGCGTTATAATAATATATGAAATAATCAAAGCTTGGAAAAAAAAGTAAAATGCTATGAGTATACCAGCACGAAAGTTGGTTCACTTAAAGTGCAAAATGGTCGTGCCCCAAATGTCGTATTTATAAGAATGTAAAGGATTCCATTCTATCTCAGTGGTTTAATTTATTTCCTGTCTCTTTTTTGTTACTATACAGTCTTTGTATTACAAATTATTTTTACCGAAATTTAAAAGCTTACCTAACCCTTTTTATTTTTCGTTCAGAATTTTTGTACAAATATTATTGCTTTTTACTTCAATATTCTGCAGAATATCTATCGAATGCTACACTTAAAACGAATGTTTTCAATGGGCTAATGTAGAAACTTATTGTTTCATGAAGTAACACTGGAAGTCGTTTACAACACAATATAGGCTACCTAATTTGCACGGAGCATATGAAATCTGCTTACTTATTACTAATAATAACTAAATTCCTTCTGCCTTCTGTTGTAACAAAAACATTCTGGTCCAGGCAGCATTTCAACCAAACCACTATTTCTGCTAATATTGCCGCTACAAAATCAAACGATACAAACGCAACTCAACACATTAAATGCTCTGGAACTACATTTCGAGTAGTAACAGAATTTTCTATATCAAAATTCCTAATTAGTTCATCATAAATTATTATCACAATTAATTTCATTATACACCTTACTAAATCACGATCAATAAAAGTCACTTTATCGTGATGTAATTTTGACCAGCAATATTAACGACCGTAGAGAATTGTGGACTTTCCGTTGTGCACTGTAAGTTAAAAACATTTTAGTATAAATATTTTAATTACGTTACCTCAATAACTGTCACGAAGCTGACGACATTGTTCATGCGGCTGAATGTAGTTTTAGATGTATTCAGTATTTAATTTACTGTGTTAATAATAAGTCAATTTTATTTCGCTATTCATGACGTCACTAATATACAATATAGTGAATGTATTAATGTGCGAGTGATGGAAGCTTTGATTTTGTAGCAGTTATTTTAAAACGCAGCCTGGGCCAGAATGAGAACTGAAACATTATTAGTTATTTAAGCTTCTTTCATGAGCGCCATTTTAGTGATATCATGTATCGCTTTGTACCGATATTGTATCAAAAGATGTATAGTAAGCTTGGACGATTTAGCAGAACCATGCGACGTTGCCCGAAGTAAATTTTTGAAATTTATCAATGTTTTATTCAGATAATGGAGTGGCGGACAAGCGGAGTGGTAATTCGCCGGTAGTCATTCAATTCTTTTTGCAGAGTGAGAAACCAATTATGAAGAAACAATCTATTACTACTTTAACATTGAAATTTATATTTTAGCGCAGAATTAATGGAACGAAACGAATGAACTATAGTAAACTGGTCTACAGACAATTCAGTTGTTTCCACAGGTAGAGAAACCATTACCACAATACCACTGATCATTATGGATAAAATAATCAATTACTATTATACTTACTGCCATAATAAGTAAATTTCTGTTGATGGAACCAATATATCCTCAAAAAAAATCAGTATTCAAAGATCAAATTAAGTTCTCTTTTTTTAAAGATTTTTTTTTCCAGATATTCAATGCAAATCAAAATATTCATTTTTGATATCGCTATTTTACTAACGGAAATGAGCGTCCTTGGGCCACTTAAGTATTTATTTGATGTTTGGATGTTGTATTTTTGTTGTTGTTGATATTTAGTCGATTCCATCAATGTATTGCTAATATTTTGACGTTTTGAGCTTCCATTAATTAAAACTATATTCATTTTTATTCGCGAGATGAAATTAGTAATTTTAAGAGATGCTGGGTAAACGAAATTCAAATCTTTCAAAGAAATGTAAGAAAACTAGGGCTATGAAAATAGCCAAAACCTAGGAGACAAATCTTCAATATTGTATATACGGATATATCAAACTGAAAATACTCCTTACAAACAGAATATTTTTACTGTTTTAAAAATTCAATGAAATAGTTCTGGAACATAAATTTTTGTTATTTTATTGCAACATTTATTACTACTATTACTAACAAAAATAGCTCTAAAATAAATTGTATGGTCGTAATGACCTGGTGACAAGGCTTCTTTACGTCTCCGCAATCAGTCCCTTTCGGAGCCTCTTAACGTCACCCAGTAATCCTACCAGACATAGAGGACCCACAGTTCAACACGGAATCAGAACCAAGTTAGCATTGTGGCGTAGTTCACGTCACACAACCTATGCCAGAGGTGAAGGTCGAGCTAAGGACATTTGAAAATCCTCTCCGAGACTGGGATTCAAGCTGTGACTTTTCCATCTCCAGTTGGACGCCCTAACCACTGAGCAACCAGCCCTCTCAAGAAAATCATATTGCAACACTCTTCAACGAGGACGAAGTCGCGGGTAACTGCTAGTTCTCTATAAATGAGTGACATTGTAATCCAAACAATTCTCCAGTTCGTGAAAACGAAACTGATAAATTTTTGAACCTTCTCGTCACACGTGGTTTAACGCAAAGCAGCTATCACATCACCTAAATTAATGTTTACAGGTAAAAAACATTAATTAAGCAGTATTAGATTTTAATGCAGTTGTATTTAAATAAGAAAGGCAGAATAACGTCTTCCTTGTAATTGTAATTACTTAATTTGTGTTTTTGAGCCATCTTCAGTCTCTGGAATGGTTCGGTACAATCTTCCGTCCATTCTTTTTTTTTTCTTTCGTCAGTCTTTCGACTGGTTTGATGAAATCGTCCATCTCCTCCTATCCTGCGACAACCTCTTCATTTCTACATACCCCTTACAACCCACATCCTCAAATTATCTGCTTCATATATTCTAATCTCTGTCTTCCTCTACAGTCCCTCTACTAATAAATTAACCAAATATGACCTACCAGCCTGTCTCTTCTTTCTGTAAGCTTCTTCCACAAACTTCTTTTCTCACCCATCATTTCCAAAACTCGTTCATTTCTTACTTAGTCAGTCCACTTAATTTTCAGAATTCTTCTGTAGCACAACCTTTCAAAAGCTTCAATTTTCTTTATTTCCGGTATTCCCAAAGTCCATGTTTCACTACCATAAAGTGCTGTGCTCCACACAAAAAGTTTTAAAAAGTTCTTTCTAATTCCTAGATCAATATTTGAAACTAAAAGGTTTCTCTTTTTCATGAAGGATCTTTTTGCTAGTGCTATTCTGCTTTTAACATCTTTCTTGCTTCGACCATAGGTTGTAATGTTGCTTCCCAAGTAACAGAACTCACTTAATTCTGCTATTGCATCCGATCATATTTTTATATTTAATCTACTAGTATTGGTATCATTTCTGCTACATTTCATCATTTTAGTCTTGCTTTGATTTATATTCAGTCCAAAATCTTCCTTCAGTATTTCGTTCATGCCATTCAGTAACTGATCTTCACCTACTATCTCTTCTACTACCCTTTCCATCCTTCTGTATATTATTCTGGTCAGTAATTTTGAAGCATGTGATGTTAGACTAATGGTGCGATAATTCTCACATTTATCAGCTTGTGCCTTCTTTGGAAGTGTGAAGATGATATTTTTATTAAAATCGGTTGGAATTTCTCCTGTTTCATCACTTTTTGATATCGGCTTGAATAATCTTTCGATTAATTCCTCTCCTAGGGATTTAATAAGTTCTGCAGGGATCTCATCAATTCCAACTGCCTTATTTGCTTTCAAGTCATCCAGTGCTTTATTAAATTCTGTCCTCAAAACAGGATCTCCTAAGTCATCAATGTTGACATCGCCTTCCTTTTCCATTACACTATTATTCAAGTCGTCCCCAACATACAGTTTCTCAATGTATTCCTTCCATTGGTTAGCTCTATCTTCTGAGCTTAAAAGAGGTTTCCCATCGGCAGCTTTAATGTTCATACCTCTTTTCTTCTTTTCTCCAAAATTAGTTCTTTTTAGCTTGTATTAACCTATTCACCTCAACGTAGCCCTTATAATGTATACCCTCAATCATATGTTCATTCATTTTTATTCCTCTCCTTCTTTACATTTTCTTTCTTCAGCTCTTCCTCTACTAACAAATTAACCAATATCACGTGTTCCAAAAATGATCCACTATCTTGTCTTCTCTTTCTGTAAAGACTTTTCAACAAACTTAAAAGCCGTTCAACATTTCCAAAACATGTTAAATCCAATTTTTAACTGTCATTACAATTTTCAGTATTTTTCTGTAGCAGCATATTTCAAAATTTTCTATATTCCTATCCTTACAGTACAAACTTCAGTGCAATAGTATACTGTGCTTCATACTTCGTTTTTGGAAGTTACTTCTGATCCTTAGAACCCTATTTGAAACTTAAATATTTCTCTTTTTGAAGAAGAGACTTTTCGCTAGGATTTTTCTGCTTTTAACATCATTTCTGCTTCAGACATCAGATTTAATTTTAATTCCTTAGGGTCGTGTTATCAAGCATCATTTCTATGTTAAAGTGTAACCGACAAGTACTGCGCTCGAGTGACGCGCAATGTGGTCTGGAAACATACGGTTCTTGAAAAGCTCATCAGTCTCCAAATCCATAAATTCCTTGAACTAAATAATTTTTCCTCTAACAGTCAGTTTGATTTTTGAAAAATAAGTCAACGTGTGATGTAATTGCAACTCTTATGGTGCACTGTCTTGAGGACCTTGAATATAAAATTTATGATGGTGTAATGTTTTTTGATCTGTGCTAGGTATTTGATACTGTGTCTCATGGAATTTTATTAATGAAACTTATGCATTTATGATTTGATGATAAGACTGTCAAGTTAATTAAGTCATATTTAACTAATATGTCACAAGTGGTCTCATTTACTAGCAATATATCAAATCTTAGGGAGGTAAGACATGGTGTTCCTCAGGGATTTCTTCTTGGACCCGTGCAGTTTTATATATATATATATATATATATATCAATGACCTATCATCTGTTATTGAAAATGGGTACTCCAAATGTTGTAAGTATGCTGACGATCTACGTGTAAAAGTAAGTTCCGCCTTAACTTCCAATGATGAGATTTTCTCATCGAAAGTTAAATCTGCTTATAGATAGGTGTAATTCCAACAAGCTATCTCTTAACCTAGAAAAAAACACACCACACTGACATATCCTTAAAAAGCAACTCTACCTGTAATACTGTGAAATTCTTGAGAATAATGATACAATCAAATTTTAAATGGCAGAGGCATATTGAAAAAATATCAAATAAAATCGCTTTCAGGAATTTTTTATGATCATGAGAATTAACAGTGGCAATTGGTGTACTACTCTCTATTTATTATGGTTATGCCAACTCCTGTCTTATGAAACTCTCCTTTGGTGAAATAATCCACAGTGTCTCTTTATCCTACAGAAAAAGGGGGAGGGGTTAAGAAGCAGTCACGTAATATGTGGAGTGTGAAGCATTACCCAGAACCCACTGTAAAGAATTATTCTTAAAGTTAGAAATTATGACAGTACCTGGGTAATATATCTATCAATGTTTACTTTTTGCTGAGAAAAATCTACATCTGCTTAAAATTCAATTTGATGTACATGATTACAACACTAGAGATAAATATATTATAAGAATTGATTATTGCTCACTTAGCATAACTAAAAATAGTTTTTAAGTCAATGGGAATCAGATTCTTCAACCATCTTCCTAAGAATCTGAGAATCATGCCCCCAAATAAATTCACAAGTAGCACTAAGGAATTTATCATTAAAATTTGTTTGTATGAAACTGAGAATTTTAATATAATCTAAATTTCTAACATGATTAATATTATATGATTAATTTATTAACTTGTGTATTTGTATATAAATTGTTACATATATATGACGAAATCTATTTCAATACTGTATTGATTAATCGTGAATAAACTATAACTATAACCAGTAGTGGATCCAGAATTTTGGTTTGGGGAGGAGGGCTAGGATTTGGTTTGGGGGGTGGGGGGGGGGCTTGACTCCGGCCGGCCTGTACTGCGACCTTTATGGAAACAGTAGAGCATAGAGCAAAAAACAAAAATTTTGAAGCACGTGATTGTGTACTTCTTATGGGGTAATTTTTAATGTTAATCAGCTTTTGCATCTTTCGTAAGTATATAGATGATATTTTTAAGAAAATAAATTGTAATTTCTACTGTTTCGGAACTTTTTGATACCATTTTGATTATCTTTGGGTCAGTTCCTCTCTTAAGACATGTTCTGCAGTAATCTAATCAATTCTTACTGGCTTATTTGAAGTCACGTCTTTTACTGCTGTGTGGAATTCACTCCTTAAAACAGAATCCAATGAAACGTTAATGTTGAAATGCCGTAGTCCCCTCTATCCCGTACATTGTTTTTCAATTAATCCTGAAACGTGCATATGTCTGTATGGGGTTATTTGCAGTTTATATTTTTACACTGGTGGCTTTACTGATACTCTTCAAATCACTTCAGGTTAGGTCTGACCGGCCGCCACGTATCCGTATTTTAACCCCGAATACGAAGGGTAATCACTCTAGATTACCCCGTAAACACAGCTACATAAAATAAACAAAATCTCATAGATTCAATTTACTGTTTATTACACTCAAGTTCACACAGGTACAACTAGCCCCTGCAAGACACCAGGTATCTATAATGCTTAGTCAGACTTCGATAATCCTTAGACTACAAGTCCAAATAAATGGCGAAACTGACTAAGTCTCTAGTAAGTACCGACGATCCTACTACACCACTCGTATTTGCTGTCCATCGTCCTTGTTTATTCTTGCACTGCTCTAAAACCATTCACATCACTACTAAAAACTGTGCATCACTCTTTCTAATGTCCCTTCCGACCAACATATCGTTAATTAACACAAGGCGCAGTCCAAAATAAAACCACGCGGGCCAAACACTTTTAACATCTTCCCGCTACTGTCTAACGACTCTCTCTGCTACCTCTCTCTCACCACCGTACAACCATGGAGGAAGGAAATATATGGAGACGACGCAAGAGACCTTCACCACGCATTGAAGTGAAGCAGGGCGGAGGAGGAGTTGGGGGGGGGGGCATGGCCGGAGTGGAGGGGGCATGGCCGCTTCCATACAGACACGGGAAATATGTAAAAAAAACCTCAAGGGGACTCTAGGATAAAGGTGACGCCGCAATCTGGTGATGGATTATTATGTAACTCGATATGACAAATAAAAAATGAAGAATAAAATTTTTTGATATCCTGCTTAGTTTTCGAGATATTCTGTCCCAAATGTGAAATGGTTTTGGATGAAATTCAGAAGAAACAATTGGTCAAAGTCAAATTTGATGATGGATTCTTATTTAAAAAGACGAGACAAATGAAAAATAAAGAATAAAAATTTTCGACATCTCTCTCACCTAGTTCTACAGATATACTGTATCAAAAGTGAGGTGTCTTGAATTGAAATGAAGAAGAAAATTTCGCAAAAGTCAAATTTAATGATCGATTCTTATGTAACACGACGAGACAAATCGAAAATAAAGAAGAAAATTTTTCGATATCTTGCTTAGTTTTCGGGATATACTGGGAACATCACAATTGCTTGGAAGCGCAATATCGCCGCTGCCGCCACTGCGCATGCGCGAGCCTGCTTCACCAATTTAACGTCACTTCTCCTCCATACACTTCCTTCCTCCATGCCTACAACGACTAACCTGCGACATTCCAAATCGCACCTCTCGATCTATCGAAACTCATGCAATCACTCTGTGGGGTTACAGTCCGCTAAAACTGTTTCTCTGTGTGTTCCTTCTTTTGGTTAACTTTAGATTCTGAGCTGGAACGAGGTTTCGCATAAGCACGTTTAACATTTATTCTATGACCCAAAGCATATTTGATCCTCTTATAGACCATATATTCTTTACCTATGAATATTTCTTTTTGTAGTTCTTCGTACTCTACTTGTACTCTCATTACTTTTGTTTCCTTCCAATTTCAATTTATTTTATTTTTAATGTATCACTCTTATGCTGAAAGTTTTTGTGCCTTCTCTTCTGATCCATCAACTACAGAAACTTCTTCTGTGATACAAGGTTTCTGGAGGCTTCTTTCATAATGCCCTATGTTTCTTTATCAGCTTTGATAATCTCTCTCTTCCATGCGTACTATTCTTATTCTGCTTTACTGTGCTGAATTTCTTTCAGGGTTATTTATTAGACTCACGTCTTCAATCTCTGAAAATTTACCCACAAATCAGATTATTTCAGTTTAATCACCTCAGTTTCATTTCTTTATTTTCTTGAATTTCAGTCTGAAATTCGTAACTAACAGACTGATCAGAGTATATTTCTGACAGTCTAGAGCAGCTGTTCCCATTTTTTTGGCCACTGAAACCTAAATGATCATACTTTTATTGGCGATCCCCATATTTATAATAACAAAAGTGACTGTACTTTGTAGTTTTAATATTTGACTTGAGAAGAAAGAACAAATTATAAATGAAAGATAATTATTATTAGTATTATAAAATATTAATCATACAATACAACATAACTATTTAATGTTAAGAATGAAATTTTTTCACATATTTACTTATATAGCACTAGAATTGGCTTAATGCATGACAATTGAACGTGAAGATCTGGAGCTGCGTCCAGTGTGTTTCTGTAATTGTTTTTTGGTGTAAGTGTAAGCTCAAAAATTAGTCTACAATCGGTAGCTGAAGCAGAACCATGACAGCCTTCTCGCGGTGCGCTTATGACTCTTTTCAACGAACAATTGATTTGATTCTCGGACGTAACACGGAACCCGTCCAAGGAACCCTCGCGTTCCTCGGATCAACTTTCAGGAACCGCTGGCGTAGAGGTTGGTTTTCGAATCTCTGCTCAGCCATGATAAATGTAGCTACCATCTATATTAAGGGTGTCAGGGATTGGAAAAAGTTATCAAGAGGAATGATGAATAATTTGCCAAAAACATTTAAAGAATTTAAAGTTAAAATTTGTAAAGCATAAATGTAGGTGGATGCAGAAAGGGTGTTTAGGGAAATCGCCACCGGAGCATGCGCTCCATTGCAATTTAATTTGATTTAATGTATCTACCTATAAACTATGACCATTTTCAGATTTACTTTCTTGCAGCGCGATTGTTAAGGTGTGTCTGTTATGATAAATTTATATTTTATCGGAAAATTATGTCTCCTTTCACGCTCAATTCTTTCTCCTGCAATATTTTCCTCTTTTCTTTTTCCCCCAACCGGCTTTAGATTATTCACCATAATTAGGTTTTTTTCCAATTCCTAATATTCGGTTAACACTTCACTTCCATCATAACTTTCCTGTATTGTGTCAATCACGTACTAAAGCATACTAATTTCTAACAAAAAAAACTCTCTGGCTTTTAGCCGCGCCAACTTCAACAGTGATATTTTAACGCAGCTGGAAGCCCGAGAATATTTTATTAATTTATCACTCTGTGAAACGCTTCGATCTTATACTGTTTGCGCAGGGTTAGTTTCTATCTTCGTCATAATAATCCTATCTCTAAACTGTACATAATAACTTAAGCGTTTTTATACTCTCTTATTCATTATAAATCCCATCACAGTAAGTTCACTGACAGATTCCTATTCACACCACAAAATCTGTGCATCCTTCTGCTTAATCTGACTAATCCCAATAACTTCCTATTTAAGTCGTGCCATCTAACTTTCTAAGATTACTAATCTGTCTGATCTATACAGACTTCAAACTTTCCACTCTCTGACTCGTCAAATTTTCTATTCATTTTGATGACGCCTCCCTGAGCAGTCCCCCACCCTCAGATTTTATTGGGGGACTATTTTACCTCCGGAATATTCTGTCCAGGAGCAGGCCGTCATTCTATATGTAATTTGCGAGAGTTACATGTCCTCAGGATACACTTTACTTCTTCACTGGACTGGATTCCCGTTGTACTCTGCTTGTGCCGTTTATCATCTTTAAGCCGTACGCCATTAGGATCCATTTCTAATCCCAAAATCAAGATGATCTCCTTGTCCTCCCGCTCCCTTTCAGGAGGCCGCAAGGAATGACTCCTTTCACCACGAATCGTTCAGTCGGCACGGCGTCACGCACGCAAATAGGATCCGTCTCGTGGAGAGGTTGACGTATTGAGGTTATTATTTTTTTAAATTTTTTTAGAAAAAATCAAATACTAGAACAGTTAAATCGCACCGACGAGTTATTGTTCCACTTTATTTCGTAGTAATTTATTACAATTATGGGACACAGCTTCTGGCACAAACATAGCAAGCATTTTGCGGAAATTGTAATCCATATCGTTGCTCAAAAGAATCTTTCTCTAACTTGGTCCACCAAACTAAGTATTTATTTCTGAAAAAAAAAACTGGAGAAATTTACTTTTGACAACCACACATTAAGCAGCTGTGTCATCCCTTAAAATGGTTAAAATTATCAATTAATAATTAGATTTTAATGCACTGCAATAAATTTCGAGGTCATTGAGATCGAAAAGTGCAGTAATTTTGTTGTGTTGTATTGTGGAGTAGTTACGTTAAAATTTCTATGTTTAGAAGAGTGTGGAATCCATTGTACTTCATATTTTTTTCCGGATTTTCTGATGTTATGTACAATTTGTATGAACGAATTTAAAATAAAGGCACTGGAAAGTTTCTGACCAGATTCCTATAATTTTTGTTTTATCCCTCCTCCTGAGAAATATTTTTCAGTTTCAGTATCGAAGTATATTAATGTTTGCATTATAAAAATCACAAATTTAACTTTACAAAATAATAATTAATGGCCGATTCACACCATAATTATATTTTTTCCGGGTTGAAAAATAATTTTAAATTTAATTTTTTAATTAATTTAGTACAATTGCGATTGATCTAATAATTTCATGGCAAGTCACCTACTTTCGCATTTAGCGAAATATATCTTAAATTCCTTCACTGTTACGGCTAAATTGTTTAGTATATCCATCAGTACTTATTACAGTACCTCCCTCCATTACCTATGAAAGAATTTTTGTTTCACCTTTCTTTCAGGAATAAAATACTATCTAATGTTTAAGATAAACTCTACCTTTCCACGCACTACTACCGTTCTTCCACAACATACACACAGCCAAACATATCATAGAATCTCCTAACATTCTCGATCCCACCTCCACTTTTAATTGACATCCAGTACAGATCCTTTATCACATCACTTATTGATTGTTTTTTTTTTTTTTTTTTTTTTTTTTTTGCTGTCGTCAGTCTTTAGACTGGCTTGATGCAATCCTCCATCCCTTCCTATCCTGTGCTAACTCTTCATTTCTACATACCCCTTACAACCCACGTCCTATTGATTGTGTTCTATGGTAATTTCACATTAAAAAAATTCGTTTTGCAACTCTCAAACTCGAGGATTTGATGTCTGTAATGAGTGTCTCATCCTACACGATCATACCAAAACAATGGTATGATAAGCCACTTTCATCCCAAATCTCTCACTTCCTAACACATCCTTTCAACACCATCTGCCATAAATAGACGATTTATATGCCTCTTTCTTCTTGGTGAACAATGTGAGTTGCTCGATTAAGTTCACTATTAAATGCTAAGCCAATGTATTTAGGTAATTCATCTTTCAACACGTTAGGTCACAAAACTTTGCTTGTATATCTATCAGGCTAATTATATGTTGGTATGCCAAGACAGACATCCTGGTGAGTTTTAAAACCTTTTGATTACTCTGCTAAATGCCTTGGAGAGGTCAAATGCTACACTGTCAAATAGCCATCTCACATCAATGTGATTGGAAACATCTTGATCATATCCAACTGTGAGCTGTGTAGAATATTTAACTTGGTAGGTCAACATGGAATGAAGATAATTGCCAGAAAAGAATCAGCATACTAGGTACAGAGATAAAGAAAACTAAAGGTTGAAAGGCTTGAAATGTAAATATCTTAGCATAAGGTTTAAAATAATATCAGCTGGGTAGAGGACATTGGGCAGGTGGTAGGAAAAGATTTAAAAAAATCCTTCATTTACTGGAGAGGGTGATGAGGGGATGTACCAGAGAAGTTAAGGAACTGGTTTTCAAGACTCTGGTCAAACCTTCACGTGAATATGGTAGTATAGTCTGGCACCCACAATTTTGGTGTCAAATACAGGAGTAGGAGACCAGACAGATTTCTTTGTGGATATTATGGCAAGAATAATTCAGTAACTGATACGATAAAGAAGTTGGACTAGAAATTATTAGAAGACAGAAGGAGGGTGAAGAGAGTGCCGGAAGTGAACGAGGCAAACGTTGGTGATGGTACTTGGGAGAATATTGGTTGAAGAATTACGAACAGCGCTTGGAAGGAGAAAGATGACCATGCTCACAAGTTTTCACTTGAATTTTTGTATAAGGAAGTGGGAAAATTTTCTTTTGTGGTTAATTATATTTGAAACGGGAGGAAGTGTAATTTTAATATTGAATATATGCAAGATAGTAATAATAATAACGAACCGAGCGTGGTGGGTGAAGAATATTTATGTAGAAATACACAAGTTGTTAGTATAACACTAGATCTGTACATGACATTCGATGAAGTGAAATATAGCTTTGTGTTAAATAAGTTGCAAATCTTTGAAGTGCATGAAGTAGATGAAATCTTAAGAGATAGAAGGCAAAGCGTTAAGGTAGGAAATGGAGTATAAAAAATTGTGCAAAAGTAAGATTTTGGTACCTTTGCTATTCATTTTATTAATTGTTTTTGTTAATGTATTACAGTTAGAAGATAGCGTGTTAGAAGATGAGGTAACGCTACATAATAGGACCAAAACGCGAAAAGAATGTGCACATCTGCAGGAAAAACTTGACAAAACATCATGCTGCGTAAGTTAATATGGAATGAAGATAAATGTCAAGAGAAGACAGCTTATTTGGGGCAAAGATAAAAAAAACTGCAGTTTCTATATTATTGGTTATGGTTGGGAGAAAGAATTGCTTGTTGATTACCTGAAGTATAAATATCTTGGCATAACACTTGATAATAAAGTCAACTGGGCAGGACGCATGGGCAGATGGAAGAAAAAGATTTAAGAATCCCCATTTGTTGGAGAGGGATGTGCCACAAAACTGACGGAATTGGGTTACTTTGCATTCGTCAGATTGTTTAGATATGGTGGTGAAGTATGGGACGCGTTTTTGCATTTCAGATACAGGAGTCGGAGAGGATTCAAAAAAGGGATATTAGATTTTCTGTGGAAATTCCAGCAAAGCACAATAAGTAACTGGTATCATTAAAGAGCTGGATTGAGTGTCATAAGCAGACTGGAGGAAGAGAATGCTGGGAATTTACAAGGCGTATGTTGATGATGAGGCTTTGAAGGATGTTAGTCGAAGAATTAGGAGTACTGCATGGATGTAAAACAATGGCCATAACCACTAGCTGGCGCTCGATTCGAAGCATAGTGTAGTAGGAATATTCTGTTTTGTATTTGAGGAAGTCAGGAATTGTAATAAATTACCTCAAGAAGTGATGAATAATACATTAAAAGCCCTGAAAATATTATAAATTAAAACTTTTAAGGGCGAAACGATAAAGAAGAACCTTAGGTTGGTTGCGAAATTTGTATAGGCACATGCAACAGATCACGTTTAAAAATATTAAATTATATTATCACTATAATTGCACCGCTCTGGTCTAACAGGCGTTGCGAAAATCTCTCCTGCAGGTCTTGTTCTTCAGCTATCCTCCGTTGTCATGTTTCTTCCATGTGGGACTCTTTTTTCGTTGTTGCAGATATTCACACCACTCTTGATCAACTATTGAGGCACTTCCAGTTCCTATGACTCAAATAACTGGACCGCTAAATTTTTTCGGTTACTTAACAGTCAGTTTGTTTCCCCCACAGTGTCATTACATTATCGCTAGTAATTATTCCACATCGACGTCTGAAGTTTCTCTGCTTAACAGCTCGTTACATTTGTGTACTCTCCACCAACGAAGCAGTTGGTGTGTACATGTTTTGTACTTTTGTTACATAAACTCTATTCCTGGTGGTAATAGTAAAATGTTTACTCTTTAACGTATTGTTTAATTATCTATTGATTATCAATTGGAGCAAGAAAGCGATAGAAGCATTACTTATATAAATCTGTTACTTTATTCTTGTAAGGAATTTAAAAATTTCGTCTAGTTGAATCCAAACGTAGAACCCTCTTGTTGTGGCAGTATAGTTGTTTCTACTTGTTGACTGCCTGCCTTGAGACGGCGCCACGCCCGCCTCTGTTGCAGGTGCTGTGGGCGTTGCG
This sequence comes from Vandiemenella viatica, assembly GCA_031002005.1. Lineage (NCBI taxonomy): Eukaryota > Metazoa > Arthropoda > Insecta > Orthoptera > Morabidae > Vandiemenella > Vandiemenella viatica. The sequence continues at coordinate 250,516 of JARYHS010006518.1, forward strand.
ATTCTCCTGTCCGTGGTGGCTGCAGCTCGCTGCTCCGATATATCCTGCGGATCAGCTGTGCTGGACCAGGTCCCGCTCATTGACGGGTGAGCGCAGCCTTTGTCACGGAACTTGACATTAGGTACCGATCACTAAAGCGCTTGTCCCGGCAGTGCCCTCACTATACGTGCTCCTGTGTTATCCTCTAAGCCGTCTACCTGCGCTGAGAGGCCGCGATCGGCCGATACCTGCCCTGCTGAGTACTACACGCGGCCAGGACTGCTCTGTGCTGAATATTTCTGAGGCGTTGTGTGTGACGGCCTTCCGTTTTCGCTTTGCGTTTTGAAACCACAGATACAAAATAAATGCAGTTACTCTGACATCTAAGGTTTTTCAATTTAAAGCTCCTCAAAAAGTGAATGTCCGCATAGACAAACGTACAGGTACTTCATATGCTAAATACATATTACAGAAACTGGAATGTGTTTGGTATTTTTGTTTGTTAGCGCAGTAATTCATCAGCAGAAAATTTCGAAGTTAAGTGTTCGAATCCCTTTCACAACTTCTGCATATATTTTCCATCCTTCTTTAGGTTCTGGGCTTTAGACCGTCACTGGCGAAGGTAAAAATATTTTTTTTGAAATTTTTGTATTTCACTTTGTTTTAGAGGCGTATAAAAGTAATATAATTGTTACAGCGTACTTATCCATAATTAATAAATGTTTTTCGTGTAACAAGCCTCCAAACATGGCACAACACACAGTATTACTGTACATTGCATGTTTTGTCTTTCTACCTGCTTTCTGGACGCACTTTATGTTTCGAACATCCAGCACATCTACGCGTTTGCTTGCTCCTCTTTGAATTTTTAAGGTGAATAATATTTCGAAAATATCTCCGAGTAAATCCTTCCACTTTGAAAATCTAGAATGAGCTGATTCTGGCGTATTTGTCTTGGTATATAAATAAAATCTATAGCTTCCTTCAGCAATAGATTTAATAAGATCTTCTGTTAAAAATATTCCGAAAAATGACAGAATACACGAATTTTGACCTAATCCTTATTTGTGTCCTGCATCTGAATCGTCTATCGCATGTACAAAAGGACGAGAATCTCTTTTCTTCCAATCAAAGCTGTCACTAAAGCGTCCTCTTTTTTCGCACATTTAGCTCTCGCTATATGATGCTTCAGATACTGAAAATGTTTACCTCTTGTGTAGACAGACGGTCGTATTCCACTAGCAGATGTACAAGGCTTAGGACTATTACTTCGAGATCATATTGAAGGGTCTTCACTATCATCCATGTCAAAGAGATCATTCTCACTGTCGTTTCTAGTAAGAATCTCAATGATTTCTTCCTTTGTACAAACACGACGGCCTTCCATTTTCTCAGGTAAAACAACAATGAAAATAGCAACTCAAATAAGATCTCAACTGCAGAGACTCACGGGCCGTACGTTGGAAAGCAATTAAACAGCTGAGGTGGAAATACGGCTACCTGACATGGTTAATGCGTCCAGAGCACACAGGGACCCGACCGGTCGGGGCGTCTTAACGCGTGCAGAGCACAGAGAGGGCAACAAGGCGGTGCGTGTTTACGCGTCCAGAACACCTGAGGGAAGGAGCAAGTTCGCGTGTTAAAACGTCTAGAGCACCTGGGCGCAGTAGAATCCCTGCGCTTTAACGCGTCTACAGCAGTCAAAGAGTTAACGTTTATGAGCGGTAACAATACCGTCAGACTTCGCTTATCAGTCTACCAATGACACTTAGTGATTCGTTCCATGGATTCTATGGTTCAAATTACTTTGTCTGAAGTTTTAATGATGAGAATTTTCTCTTTTTAAAATAAGGTGGATTATTGATATTATTATCGAAAACAGCCACTGACCTTCTTTCCTAACTGTCCGAAGATTTCGGCCAAACTACGAAAAACAGTGTTTACTGGCTGGTGTCGCACTGAATTCCTGTAACCGTTGAGACGGTGGTATTTTTTGTCAGTATAACATTTTTACTGCCCAGTATCTCCTTCCAATAGCTTACAGAATATTCTGAAAACATGGGCTAGTGGCTAATATCATCTCTGTTAAAAATAGTAGCACCTTCTTGTACTCCACCTTAGTAGTTAAAGTGTTACCAGATATTTCTCTTAGGTAAACTGATTGATTTGTGTATTTATAATATATCTGTGAGCGATATTACTTACAGGCTGAGTTCGAGGCTGTATTGTAAACGGTACAAACTAGAAACTGCTGGCTATAAACAAATCCTAATGGGTAAATACATTAGGAATAAAATGTATTAAAGATTATTTGTTTTTATTCAATATTGGCAAGAGATGCTACTTCACACCTCTGCTTGCTTAGAGGGTCTCTGTTTAGTGAAGCGTATGCTGAAGTAGCATCTCTAGTCAACAACTGTTCGTTAATCGAACAACATACCGAGGCTAGACGGATGAGAAACAATATTACTACCACTCATTCTGTTACACAAACTAAAAGTTCCTTAGCTACCAATCGTCTGTGCAATCAATTCTCTCATGAATCCACTAGCCCACTATGTTACCGACAGATTAAAACTATTGTTAGAAGCCATCGCCTCAACCCTTAGAAACAGGTCACAATTCGTCGATATAGTCTCATTAATTAAATTAAAAAAACGGACATGTTGGTTAGTGTTGATGTCACGTCTCTCTACACAAACGTGCTTGTAGAAGAAGCAGTAACAGTGTTACATAATGATACACACTAAACTATTGGCTCTCATCCTAAAAAATGGGCGGATATGATCAAGTTCTTTCTGAAATTTACATTCTTCCAATACAGTAGGAAGTTTTACGCCTAGTTGGAAGAGCGGCCACGGGCTCATCACTTTCACCGATAGCAACTAACATCTAACTACATGGAGGCGCTGGAGACGGAAATTTTGAACAATGCGCTTCTGAAACTGCGTCTGTGGCTACGCTATGTAGACGAAACCTTAATTATGGGGACCGATGAACGGAATTTCCTTGATTAGTTCCTGGATTATATAAACAAATCACACCTCAAATCGAATGTACTTTGGAAACGTTTCTTCCATTATGGATGTGTTTGTAACTAAAGATGATGATGGGATTCTGGGGCACTCAGTTTACCGGAAGTCTGCACATAAAAACAGATATGCCACGTCGCACCACCGTCCAGCGACCGAAACTGGTTTCCTCGACGTTATATATCCTAGCGACGAGAGTGTGTGATGCTGAAAGCTTACCAACGGAGTTGGAAGTACTGCAACACTCCTTCAGGCCTAATATTAACATAACCTCTTTAATAAAAGGGATTTGCAAATAGCCAAGACAATGAGAGCCACGAATGCTGCAAACAACTTAGCATCAATACACCTCATCGTTCAGGATCGCAAAGTAATAGTTCTGCCCTACAGAACAGGTGTTACAGATAGAATTGGCAAGCTGTTGGGAAGAGTCGACATAAAATCTGTTTGTAAGGCGCTTTACAAGGTCAGTAGCTTACTAGTCAAGGTAAACGACAAACAGCCCCCACTACAGGTCACCGGGTCTATGACATTCCGTGCACCTGGTGTACATAGGAGACACAGGGTGCCCTATAGATCTATTAACACGGAGTAGTCGGCCCTTGGAAATCATGCAGTCACCACTAGTTATACCATTAGCTTCGTAAATACGAGACTGACGCTACGCGAAGATGAATGGTGGCCAAGGAGGGTAAAGCAAGCGCTGGAGATCTCCAAACGTCCTGATGATATAAATGAAGATAACTGGCTTAAGCTGCACGACGCACAGAACAGGGCACGCAGCGCTCCCCACCATGCCGGGTATATGACAGCAA
>JARYHS010006518.1:255341-666371 GCA_031002005.1 Vandiemenella viatica
ATAAATTATTCACCACACTACTTGGTAATTTCTTCCAATCCATGACAATTTTACCCACGAAAGAAAATTTTCCCACTCTTCTATGCACGAAATTAAGTGCCAGCTTGAGATCATGGTCGTTTTACCCCTTCCGTGTACTATTCCTAAGTCTTTGACCGACATTACTCCAAACCCCATCACTAACATATGCCCTGTACATTCCCAGCACTCTCTTCATCCTGTTGCTTTCCTCCAAAGACTTCCAATCAGGCTCCTTTATCGTATCAGGTACTGACTGGGTCCAGCAATAATTTCCACAAATAAATCTAGCAGCTCCTCTTTGCACTCCCTTTAATCCCCTAATTTGATCCCCAAAATGTGGGTCCCAAATTACACCACCGTATTCAACCAATGGTCTCACCAAAGTTTTGTGACCAAATTCCCTAACTTTTCTGGTATATTCTCTCATCACCCTCTTCACTAAGTCAAGTAGTTAGTAACCCTTTCCTACCAGTTGTCCCATGTGCTACGCCCAGTTGAGATTATTAGAAAACGTTATGCCTAGGTATTTACACTTCAAGCTCTAAAAACAAAAACAAACAAAAAATTCTGTTCCCACAATTTTCAGTTTTTTTATCTTTGTATCTAATAACCTGAATCATCTTGTCATTTATTTTTATTCCCTGCTGAACTACAAATTCATATGTTCCATCCAGGCCACCCTGCAGCTGTTCACAGTTTTCTCGTGTTTTGATCTTATTATATACCATGATGTCATCCACAAACAACCTAAATTCTAACTGTAAACCATCAACACAATCATTTGTTGTTATAATGAATATCAATGGTCCCAATACACTTCCTTGTGGCACTCCCATATTTACTTCCACCTCTTTTGATAGTGTATTTCCTACTCTAAAACTTTGCTTTCTGGCTTTTAAGAATTCCTCCATCCAAAAACTAAATCTGTCATGCAATCCAATAGTTGTTAGTTTATTTAAAATCATTTTGTATCTCACTCTGTCAAATCCTTTAGTGTTACATTACCAACTTGGCCTCCCTTGTCCAATTCAAATGACATATCTTCCATATAGACTAAAATCCCGGATTCAGATGAATGTCCTTTCCTAAGCCATGTTGCTGATCAGCAGAACAGTTTCTTTCCTCACAGACATTTGTGATATAGTTACATATCAATCTCTCCATCATTTTGCCTATCACTGATGTCAAACTGATCGGCCCGTAATTTTGTAATATATTTGTCAGACACCCTTAGTGATCCAGTACATCTATCCCTCTTTTCCATTCTTCTGGTAAGCAGCATGACCCAAAGCTCATTTATCATGGGTAGGTATAATATCGTATCCCACAATCTTAAACACATTTATAGTAATATTATCTGCACCAGCCTCCTATCGTTTATTTTGCTTTCTCAGTTCCTTCCAAATTTCCTGAGAATCTATTTCAAATTTTGTAGTTTCCTGATTTACGATTATATCCTCTGATTTATTACCACCCATCACAGGATGAATCCAGCAAATTCACCATCATATGGTAATTCCTGCATTAAAGTGCCGTGGTGAACACTTAGTTGTTGCAGAACATTAAGATTAAATGGGTTAACTTTGATCCAATGTTAGAAATGTATGGTTAATGTGGAACAGTACAAACCATTATTAATAAATCAATAAAATTACCAAACCGTGATTACTGGTTAGTTACTTAAAAACCCATTGGCATTATCCTTTTTTATTTTAAATTGAACATACACAATATCCAATGTTAGTTACTATATATGGATGGAATTTTTAGGTAATTCATTGCTGCATTTGTAAATCAGCACAAAGAATAACCATACACCATCTTAGTAAGTGTCAATAACTTTACCACCTTTCCCTTCCATACAACGTGCTTATAGTATTTTCTCAATCATCTTTCGTTAACAAATTCCAAGAAGAAAATCCTCTCCCACAGCAAAATGTGTTATGCACTGACATAGAGCAAAAATCTGGCAGGATTTATAAAGTAACTAACTAACATCAACAGTCACGTTTATTGTGTGCAGTGGTAGTGAATACTACAGCCTCTCCGACAGCATTTCCATCTCAACTGAATATTTTTTGACTATAAGTTTATCCTCAGCCGTGCAAAAGCTTCAGCTTGTCTAAATTTCGCCCGGGCGCTCCTCGTAATACTGTAGCGGTACGCGCTCAATGCGGCCAGTCTGCGAGAGACTGACAGGTGGACAAGCGGCAGTGAGGGCCCCGGCTGCAAGTAATTGCTGACCTGCAGCATAACGATCTAATCACGAATTCAGCTTTGTTTTCCTTTTTGATATCGTATTTGAAGATTCTAGATATTTGATATTAACAAATAGACTTTAATATTAGGCGGCCGCGTAGCTCAGGAATACAGGGGTTCGATCCTCTATTAAGCTGAGGATTTTTCCTGGAAGCTGAACGTCCAGAACGACTCTCCTGGGCCACTCAGCCTGCTGTCCAAGGAGTACCGCGGAGGAAATTCCGCGTGAAGGTAAAGAACGGCCGGAGCGTGGCGCTGATCCCGTCACATCCATTCTAGTGCCAACGGCTGTAATGGGAGTGCGCAGCTCTACCTCAGTGAATCCTACGGGAAGCGGCAGGAGCCGTAGCAACCCCGTGACCTTTACCTCACTTTAATACTGATCATAGGATAATTTATAGTATTTAGTATTGATACGTAATAGTTTTTGTTTAGTGCCAGATTTCCTACTTGATGACATAACTAACGAATACAACCACATTTGCAGAAATAAAAGCTACTTGACGCAAAAATTTGATGACCAGTTCAGTATGCCACTATCATCACGCTATGATTATAATTACGATCTCCAGGCTGTGCCTAATTGGTCGCTTGAAGTTGAGATTCCGATCTCGCTCCCGTCCCTGCGTGTGTCGTCTAGCCCTGCTATGTCACGCTTAACCTCTCAAACTGCTCTCAGCCCGTTTCTGGGCACCTGTTTAAAATAAATAAATAAAGGAGGCACCGGACCTCAGTTATTATATCTGTGTAAATGACCGTCATTTGTCAAGCTGTATTGTGTGTATGAGATCGGGATTGGAGAAGAACATCGCGAAGGTTTCCAGGTCATTTCTCCCCTGCTGATAGAAAAATTATCTTTAGTATTTCCATAAGCCATTGCTGTATAGGCTCTGTGAAAATGCATTGCTTCACTGTGGCCATTACTCACAATCTGGTCACGAGGATATATGTCCCACTACCTCACCGAACTACTGGGAGAAGTACCGAACTGTTAAAATTCTTCGCCATCGAGACTCGAACAAGCAACCTCGAGTTTGGACAGCATCAGGGAATATTAATCGTAGCTGACCTCGACCACGGGGCTGGCTTGCATACCTCTCTGGTTATTTAGAAACTAACAGCCCTGCTCTAATCTCGTGTCGTAATTTTTTTAATGGAGCCCTGGTATCTGTTACAATGCAATGACGGCATCCAATCTGAAGATGGCCTCGGCACGAGGCAGGCTGCCGGTAGTACAGTAAAACAATAAACCTCTCCCTATTGTTCTGTGAGTGGAACTGCCTTATTGCCAGTACTGTCAACACTTTACGACTCACTGATATGAGTTCTGAAGCTAATGAATTTTCCTTAACAACAGATGTCCTCAGCGTATTTTTTTAGTCAGATCCTCCAGCTGAAAATCAACATATTTTTATAATATATTATGTTATTTTCTATTTCGTTGTTCTTATCGTTATAAATAATCAGTTTTTTTAATAAAATTGTTTGTAGCCACCTCACTACACGGGTATCTCAACATCCCTTCCTCCCAGTTGTTTAACATAGCCATTCAAATTTCTAGATGTATCCTTCATTTTTAGTTTCTCTCTTTGCTGCTATTAATGCGTGGTTGTAGTTGTGCCTCATAAGTTATCGATAAACTATCAGTATAATTGCTTTGATAAGGTTGCCCCGCAGAAGTCTTGACATTACAAAGCATTACCAAAATTTATTGATACCATAGGTTACATCGCTTGATTGTTGTTTAAAACGTTAGCTAATACATGTATTTTTTATTCAGTTTCCTAGATCGTAATTTAAATTAATGTAAGCCAATTGAAAACAAATCACTAGTGCGACCGCAGTTGGAATATTGTTCTTCTGTATTGGGTCTTCATCAAAAGGATTAATAGAATTACTAAAGAAGGTTCAAAGAAGAGCCACCTGATTCTTGATAGGTATAACTGGAGATAAATCGTGAGGTGTTGAAAGAGTTGCGAAAATCTGGAACAATGTATGCATTGCTCTTGTAACAAGGTAATCACAAAACAATATTAGGAATACAAAACGTGGCTGAAGCAATGGCGCCCTGCCCGGAAAACTGATGTCAGTCTAATTCCTTTAGCCCGACAGATAACTGGACAGCGGAATGGGCATCGTCAACACCACAGGGCGAAGTTAACATTAACAATCTCTGCTCAAAACTAACATGATTCAACTTACCGCCGTCAATTTGGTGCAAATTAAATCATATTGGATGTGGCACAGGAAGAACTGCTTTAGCTCTCCACTGACGTGTCGACCAATGGGAAGTTTGATCCGCCACATCCACAACAATCAGGAGATCGGGCGCTGTGTTTGGCCAGCTTGATTAATGCCGCTCGTGGAGAAGCTTTGAGCGTGATGCTACTGCTGGTTAAGCAACGTTTAGTCTGGTCAGCACTTGGATGGGTGACCGTCGCTGTGGAGTCTTGATATGCATTTTTACTAATTGCTTCCTGTTAAGCAATGGCGTAGAGAACGGCTGTGACTTACGTGGAGCCACGCGATGCACCATCATCATCATCATTGGTGCCATTTGCCAGTCAGCCGCGGCCATCCGGTTCCACCCCGTCTAGGGTCGATTGAAGCGGCGACCAATGGCGGAGCAGCGGAAAATTTCTCCCCGGCAGCAGGCTACTTGTGGAAGTTCCGGGTCGTCCGTGACAGACGCCCCGAGTCGGGACTGAGACGTGCATGTTCTGTATCAGGCCCGCTACCGTCGTCTTCGAGATTATTGGATATGAAGAACCGCCAACGGCAACACGCTGCTTCGCACTGCCAGGGCGCATTGGACGGTTCTGAGATGCCACAACAACAACTAGTGATGGAAGTGGATGCACCGGCTGAGCTGGGCCCTCCAATGGGTCCAGTTAGGCCCCTCTATGTACCCCACCCCTACAACATTACCAGCTACCTACAAGAGTTGCAGTGCCGGACAGCTCTCCCGTTTTTTTGCATGGCCAGAGGGGGAAGGGCTGCAAATTCTGGCCTGCAGCTTGGCTGATCACAAAATCATCGGCAATCACGTTGTCCAGATCATGAGAAGGACATACACACCTGAAGAAATAGCGCACATCAGGAAGTACAAGGAGACGAAGAGCAGCTCTTCTGCCATGACAGAAGAACCGTCGCCAGCTGGACTATCGTCTGGAACATCAGTCAGCAAGCCTCCAGTCATCAAGCAATCGACTACGTCTGTGAGCACGCAGTGCCCAACGTCGTCGAAGAAGAGGAAATCCCCTGGCATTGTCCAATGTTTCCAGTGCCAGGGATTCAACCATTTTGCTCGCCAATGCACCAGCAAGCCTAGGTGCGTTCGCTGCGGGGAGGAGCACTCTCCGACCGAATGTCAGCGGCCGAGGGACGAACCCACATGCTGCAATTGCGGACTACGGCACGCGGCGTGTTACCGTGGCTGTCCAGCCCGCAAGCGCCTGCAGAGAACCAGCCGACAGGCCAAAAGCAAGACCTGTCGTCAGACAACCAAGACCGCTGCCACTTCCAGCGATGAGAACCACGTCCCACCTCGTCATGTGAGAGGGACGCCCCGTGCCCCACCTGGCCGAACACCTGGCCACAGCGATTATCGCTGCTGCAACCATGCCCCGATGGAACAGCAGTGGGGCGCAATGATGACTCATATAATCGAGTTGCTAGTACAGCTCATAGCCTGCACTACAAACAGACCGCCGAACCCAGCGCCTACAAACGTAGTCGCCGGCAACTATGAATCACTCCACATGGGAGAATAATCAAGAAAAATTGCCAACAGAGAAGCCAGACCTACAGTGAAGCATATGCCACATCTAATGAGGATGAAGTAAATGTCTCACGACAAACACTTCACAGTATGCTGCCAAAAAATATTAGGCAGTGAATGGCATGGATGGATGGGTCGTCCGTGAGGCAGCAGACACAGACGGATTTGGAGCGCTAGCATTCGTCGGAGCAACACCACCGAGAAGCGGACGGCCCAATTACGGTCCGCAACGGCGAGGACAGCGGACGGCTTCGTCGGAGGCCCGCTACGACGACTATAGCAGAGCATAGGACAATATCCTCCACCTCCACCTGCCTTCTAAGACAAGGCAATAATTGGTGCTGTGCTGCTGACGACGGTACAGACCCCAGCGAGAACGTCGAGAAGGCGGACGCTAGTAGCGCACGCCAAAAAAGCAAAGCAAATTGTCGTCCTCACAAAAAAGCATATAAAAGATTTGTCGTCAGACATAGGCAAGTGTCGTCCTGATAGGTTAGATACTGCGGAATAGCTGCAGTGACAGGGCTGTTAGTTAGGGCAACTAGCAGGTCAGGGGCCCCTTCACGTGGGATCACCCCGCGCCTGCTGAGGCAAAGACACAGAAAGATAGGTTAGACTTAGGTTAAGTTATAGATACGCTAATGAAATGCGACTTTTCGTTCCTTAAAACAAATTCTTCTTTCCAGCCCGCCTCGGTACCCGTAAGGGTTACCGAAGCCATGCCCAAATCCCCCCTCCCCTCCCGACAGCACAAAGGGCTCTGATGACAAAGCTATGGAAGTAAACATAGCAACCATTCCAACGGACAACATGTTTGCCCCGTTGGAAAACTTATCAGATGCCTCACAAGAGCGACTTGTGGCCAGTGAAAGGCAAAGCAACCCGCGTCAGCCATCGTTTCCCCCACTGATTGTATACCAGACAGCTGGATATGCTAAGCTGGTTGATGAAATTTATCAGCAATAGTCGAACATCACATGGAAGTATCATACAGAAATAATTCAATTAAGTACCAAGTAAAGACTGAAAATGGACTTTAAATCTCTTTTCAAGTTTTTTGAAAATAAAAATGTACAATTCCATTCATACGAATTGGACCCTAAGCGACAGCTAAAAGTTGTCCTCAGGCAACTGCCAAGAGACATAGATCCAACTGAAATTTCCCTAAAACTATAGGACATGAAGTTCCCTGTAAAACATGTCACACAGATGACGAAATTTAATAATGAAACCAAAGAAAAAGTAAACATGCCACTTTATCTAATCACCCTGGACAACACAACAGAAGGGAGGGAAATCTTTAACCTCAAAACCTTCTTACACCTTAGTGTTGCGGTTGAACTCTACCGCACACCAGAGGGCCCAACACAATGTCATAGATGTCAAAAATTTGGACATGGCCAAAGAAATTGCAGACTGCCACCCCGACGCGTGAAATGCTCCGGTGAACATTATGCAAAAACTTGTAGTAAAACAAAAGAGCAAGAGCCAAAATGCCACAACTGCCAGGGTAAACACCCAGCCAGCTACAGGGGATGCCCTGCATATAAAGAACTCATGGCAGCCAGAAGGACAAGAATGTCTAAAGAAAAAACTGAAATTAATCAACCTAACACAGAAAACAGCAACTATAACCTAAAAAACAGCAGGGAATTTCCACCACTCCCTGGCTCTACCCCGCCGCCACCTGAAAACCCAACTTGGGTTAAAAATAGAATGAAAAAAGAAGACAAAACCAATACAGACAAATCCCAATCCTCAGCAGCTGGCCATAGTGGGTTGGCGGAAGACCTGAAGAGGTACTGTCCATATTCGTGGTCGGTGGCTTGCTCGAACTGATCGCTGCCTTGAGGCAGGCGGCAGAGGAAATCAGGAAAGAAAAAGACACGATAGGAAAGCTCACCAAACTAGCCAATGTATTCACGACAGTTTTTGCCCCCAACAATGGCGCAAAATAAAAAATTTAAAATCATGACATGGAATGCCAATGGTGTACGCGACCAAAGGCTGGGAACTCCTCGAATTCCTATCTGAACATGACATAGACGTGGCACTTGTTGGCGAGACTCACTTGAAGCCGCATCATGACTTCAAGTTGAGAAATTACATAGTAGTACGGACAAATAGAGCAACCCCTGGTGGTGGAACAGCGGTGCTCATAAAGCAAAGACTGGCTCACAGAGTATTACCACAACTCCAATTAGATGACCTGGAGCATACACGCATTGAGGTCAGCATAGAGGGGGAAACGACACATCTAATCGCAGCTTACAACCCGCCCAATAAGGTACTTACGGCTCCAAATCTACAGGCGTTGCTAGATAAAAACCACACTGTTTTGCTGGGGGGTGATCTGAACGCCAAAAACCCTGCTTGGCACTGCCGCGCGGCGAACAGGAATGGGAGAGGCCTTCTGAGGGTGCTGAACGACAACAACGACGTTGAAGTGATAGCCCCTCGGGAGCCTACCTTCTTCCCGAACAATGCGCTACACCGACCCGACGTACTTGACATTTACGTGACGAAGGGGCTGCGCTGGGCTCGGGACTCTCGGTGCCAAATCAGCTCAATTCAGATCACAACCCAGTACTCCTGTCATTGCTACTACAAGAACACGACAATTTGAGACCCAGATTCAGATATGATACAAACTGGGAACATTATCGTGAAGACGTCGCACTCCACTTTTCCGAGGCCATTGAACTAAACTCCACTAACGATATTGACAAGGCTGTAACAAATTTCACAAATGTTCTGAAAGTATGCGCAAAGAATGTCACTACTAAACAGGAATTACCGCAGAGGCGCACTGACACTCCTGCTCACATTGTCAGCCTGATAAAACTAAAAAATCAAACCCGGAAAGATGGCAGCGATGGCGTGACCCAGCAGACAGGAGAATGGTCAACCATCTAGCAGACGAAATTAAAGAAAACCTAAAAATACACAGAAGTGAAAGATGGGAACAAAAATTAGCTGAAGTGCAGAACAACAGTCGCAAGATGTGGGCTCTAACAAAAGCTATAAGTAACACCAAGGAATCCATAAGACCGCTTCACGGCAGGCAAGGGATTGTGTACGATCTTGAGGGCAAGGCACAAGCACTGGCTGACACACTCGAAGATCAGTATCAAATCAACATCTCAAATGACGATGAGAGCGACGACCACGAAGAGCGGGTTATTCGTGAAGTCGACCACATACTTGCGACAGAGCCGCGGATTGAAGCGCAATTAACAAACACAGGGGAGATTGAGTCTATTATCCGCAGGTTGAAATCAAAAAAGGCTTGCGGAAGTGACTCACTGACTCCCCTACAAATCAAAAACCTGCCTCCACAAGCCATCAGACGACTCGAAATAATTTTCAATGCATGTCTAAGACTTAGTTACTTTCCTGATGGTTGGAAGACTGCCAAGGTAGTGGCAATTCCTAAACCAGGAAAAGATAAGACATTCCCACAAAATTACAGACCGATATATCTGCTACCAATCATTGCCAAAGTGTTCGAGAGAATCATTCTTGCCCGTCTCAACACTCACCTTGTTAGAAATAACATAATCATTGGCCAACAGTTCGGTTTTAGGAAAGATCCTTCAACCGTACAACAGTGTGCCAGGCTAGTGGAGTACATCTGCTCAAAAAAGCAGGCGGGAAATAGCACAGCAGCTATATTCTTAGATATTGAGAAAGCCTTCGATAAAGTGTGACACGAAGGACTTATCTATAAACTAAATAAGTACAAAGTTCCCGATTACATAATACACACTATCAATTCTTATCTGGAAAATAGAAAATTTTACATTAAATACGAAGACGAGACAAGTACAGTAAGGCAAATCGAAGCTGGAGTGCCGCAGGGTAGCGTCTTAGCACCTATCTTATACTGCATATACATCAATGATTTGCCGCATATGGCTGGCAGTAATGTCCGTCTATATGCTGATGACACGGCACTTTACACCAGCCATAGAAACCTAGAGTATGCTGCACGGAAGTTGCAGCGACATCTAGAGCTACTCACCCAATGGTGCAATTTATGGAAAATCAAAGTAAATGCCACAAAAAGCCAAGCCATCATATTCACTAGGAAGTTAAAGCTACCAAGATTCAAATTGCACACGGAGGGAAGAGACATCGAATGGCAAAAAGAAATTAAGTACCTTGGGCTGCGATTAGACAAACAGCTGACGTGGAGGTCCCACATAGATGAAACAAAGAAAAAAGCGAAAGCAAAACTTACCAACCTCTACCCAATCCTGAGAGGTGACGGTATAAGAACAGAAATCAAACTAATCATCTATCGTGCGATTGTACAAACGACATTCCTCTATGGCTCAGAATTATGGAGCATGGCTGCCGACTGCCACATCAAAAAGCTGCAGGCACTGGAGAACAGAGCCCTGCGTGCAATTGTCGGTGCACCCCGATATCTACCAAATTGGAGAATCCGTCAGGACCTCCACTTTGCCCCCCTAACAGAAACTATCAAACTAGCTTCGGATAATTCCGTTGCGAAAACTCGCCACACCCTGAAATTGCAGCAATAGGAAACGATCAAATAGAAGACCTCCCTACAAAACATCCCAAACAGACAATTAACAGAAAATTCCCCTTTTGACCCCCTGCCCTCCCCACCTCCAATAACTGTAAATAGGACCCCTCATCATGTAAATAGGACCGTAGTAAGCAAACACCATAACTACCACACCACCATTAGTAATAAGTAGGAATAGGTATAGGAATAGGAATTAATATCGTTAGGTCCCTATATATAATAAAAAATAAAAAAAAAACCTCCATTAGATTTAAGTAGGAAATAGTCTTCAATTAACAACAAGCAAACTACCGAAATCAGGATGTTTATGACAAAAACATCTAGGACCGTATCAAAATATAGATTTAGACATTAGCAATAGGACCCCTGGCGCTAAGGACGACATGCAGCCTATGTCTGCGACATATCATGCTCTAGCTCTAGCTCTCCGTGAGGCAGTTACTGTCTGAGCTTCGATATGACACAGTGCCTGATGAAGGTAGTGGAGGTTGCTGCCGAAACGTTGTACAATGAATTAAATAAAAATATTATCCGGCAGAAAACCCGGGAAAAGATTATTTCATTTCTTCAATGTCCCAAAACACAATTGCCATAATCTTTGTGGCTGACGGTGTGTGCAAACATTTTACTGGTTTTCTGTGAGAACTCGTGTGCCTCCATCGCATGGACTGCCTTCTTATCTCACAGTTGACGTGCTTTACCCACGTCTCGTCTCCCATTATGACACAATCGAAAAGTGTGTTTTGTTCCTCGTTGTAGACTTCGAGGATATTCAGCGATGAAGCAAGATGCTGTTTTAAGGGTCTTCCCTCAACATTTTTAACACCCATGTTGCACAAAACATGCAATAAGCATGATCGTCCGATACAATTTTTTGTGGTAAACTTCGAGAAATTTGGAAGAAATCGTGTGAGAGTTCATAAATCGTAAAGTGGTGAATTTCAAAAATGTTATCGTTGATTTTCACCGTCACTTCATCAGTCACTAAGCTGGGCCAACCACTGCAGTCAATGTCATGAGCATTGGTTTGGCCATTTTTAAGGACACCACCCCATGGTTTAGGTTGAAAAAAATTGATTTTCAGTTTTCATCATATTTCGATAGATTAAGGTATTCTTTAAGTATCCTGAAAAGGATTTCACTAAAAAAAATAATAATAATTCGGGCATTTAAATAACATTTTCCTACCATGTCTGCATCGGTCCCATGCCCACATTACTGCATGTATTTTTGACCTTTATATCCCCTATATTGCACATTAGGGATTTTTTTTTCTGACTCCTGAGTGTGTTGGCTATCCTTGCATGGCAGCAGTTGGTATTCTCTTGTTTCTATTACTTGTAAACAACACACTTTGAAATACGCTGTTATTTTTGTTTGGGTGCATTTGCTAGTAGTTGTTTTCTTTAAAGTCAATTTCCCGCAAACTAAAATTTTCGGAACATATGCCCCATTATACCCTATTAGTTTGTTCACAAGAAAAAACCTTTTTCTGCAGAAAAAACTTAAAATTTTTATTAATAAATATAAATAAGTATTTCTTAAAAACTATAAATGCATAAAGTAGATATTAGTACCATTGACTTTACTAGGATCATGTAACATTCAGTAAAAATATTAAGGTCCTGCATCAAATAGTTTTTCTCAAATGGGGCAAATACTTGCTTAAATTAACATGGCGTAGATAGGCAGGGTTGTGGTCCCCTTAAACTGAATACACCACTACTTCGCACCAACTTCACTCATTAATCCGTCTCGGTACACCTCACAAAGTTCCAGATAATTTTCATTTGGTTTGAGGTTTTTTGTCAGTATTAAACCTAATCACTGAACGCACCTCACAACTCTCAGGATTTTCTATTCGAGGGCACATTTCGATAATTCACAACGAACAATAGAAACATTGCAGCCCGCACGCTATGATGGCTTGATGCATACTGTGTGTAGAGTGTAGCTCCATCCCCACCCTTCACCCCACTAGGCACCATGTTACTAGCTACTTAGTGGATAGCACTCGTATTTGAATATGGTTTGTATATTAATTGATCTTTTTTTATACGAGGGTTGGAACTTAAATAGTGGCAACTATTTATTCACAACTGATACAAAAGCGTTACATATTTGCACCTGTTACTGTCCCTCAAAGTGTTGTGTAGAACCCGTTGCCCAGCGAAGTGCAAGGCGTAGTATACCGTTAGCAGAGCCTGTTCTGTTGATGTGCGAATGGAGCAGTCTACTGCCTGTCGAATCTCTGGAACAGTTCTGAAGCGAATGCCACGAATCAAATCAAAGTCACAATGACTTAACTCCGGGGAGTATGGTGGATGGTACAGTACTTCCCAGCCCCATCGACCGAACAGAGCAGCCACAGCTTGAGCTGTATGCGCCCATGCATTGTCTTGCAAAATGATGGGTGGGTTGCGCAGAAAGTGTTGCCGCTTCTCTCGCACAGCTGGTCGCAGGTGATACTCCAAAAACGAACAATATTACTCGTGCATTGACGGTCTGCCGTGGAGGAATGTAATACATTAGGATAACACCATCACAGTCGTACACAAGAATCACCATAACGTTCACCATACTGGGGCTCTGACGCACTTTCGACTTTTGCGGCGACCTTTAATGACGCCATTCGTTGGATTGGCGTTTCAGTTTTGGCTCGTACTATGTGGCCCATGTCTCATCCAGTGTTATGATACGGCATAAGATAGCCTCTCCTTCACGCTCATTGCGCTCCAAGTGTGTCTGAGCAGCATCGTAACGCATCCATTTCTGCATTTCCGTCAATTCGTACGGAACCCATCATGATGAAATTTTTCGCATGCCAAGGCGTTCCTTCAGGATGCGAAGCATAGTCGTACGTGCTAATCCAGTTTCGTAGGCATCGATCACTGTCCACTAACGCGGCAACAGTATGCACTGCTTCTTCAGACACGCTAGGACGTCCTGCCCGATGCATGTCTGCCACAGTTTGTCGACCTTCGTTGAAGGCTTTTACCCAATGTGCCACTGTTCTGTACGGCAATGCCGATTCCCCACATGCCTCTTGAAGACCTTGATGACACTGTCGTGCTATACTACCTCTGGCACATTCGCTTACAAGTGACTGCGTTCCCTCGATTGTGCGCATGCCGGGGACGTAGGAGTCCATTTGCTAGGAGGTAAGGTAGGTATGTCAACAACGTGTGCTATCAGTGACAATAGTAGATTCCATTGCATAGTGTCTCCACAGCAGTGTTGCCACTATTTAAGTTCCAACCCTCTTATTATGGGGAATGAAGTAAGTTATTAAGATTTATTATTGTTGTCATTTGCAGACAAGCCCATTAGGACTACGCAAAGTACTCAGAAGCGTGTTTTCGCTTTCCTTTGTGCCCATATTTCCTTCATACGCTTGCTGTGGGCTTCTTTTCTCTCATCTGACCATGTTGATCCAGGTCTTTTCTTTAATCTTTCCTCCTGGTCAACTTGCCACTTGTGAATTTTGGATTTCAATATATCTCTGTTTTCGATATCTTCTGGAACAATTCCTGCTAATTTGAAGTCTTTCTTGATTTCTCCAACCAATTTCATTGTCTCCGATATTAATGTACTTCGGTTTTCATAGAATTCAACTATTTGTCTTGTCAGTCTGTTAGGGTTCATTCCTTTGATGTCTCCATAAAATTTTAGTCGGCGTTTTCTAATATCACTGTGAATGTCTGCATATTGTAAAATTTCCTGATTACTTTTGAGTCTGTACTGGTCTCCTATGAGTCTTGGACCCAAAATTTTCCTTATAATTTTGCATTCTTTTTTTTCTGTTCAAAATAAGTGTTTCTGATCCATTAAGACATTTTGGTTTAATAACTGTATTGTAATGTCTCAGTTTTGTGTGCTTGGAGATGCATTTTTTGATGTAGACGTTTTGTGTTAGGCGATAAGCTGTTTCGATCTTTTGATATCTAATTTCATTAGCTTTTGCTTCAGATCCATTCTCTTGGATTGTCTTGCCGAGATACTTGAAGTATGAGACTTGTTTGATTTTTGCATATTTTGCACCATGTATTTTGGTGTTTCTTTATTGCAGGTCATAAATTCTGTTTTCTTGAATGAGACCTGTAGACCCACTTTCTCCGCTACTTCTTTCAAGAGTTTAGTCTGTTTTTGGATATTGCAATGTCACGGGCTAAGATTACTAAGTCATCTGCAAATGCTAGGCAATCTATCTTTAATTTTCCTCTGCCTAATATAATTGGCTGGTCAATTCGAAGGATTGATTTTTGTTTTGGCCATTCCTGTAAAGGTGGCCATACACGATCGCTCCATTTGGATGTCATCCATATGGATGACATCCATGTGGATGACATCCATTAGCGTAGCACATACACGATCATTCCATCACTCCAGTCAGCCACGACAATGAAAAAAGAGGCAAAGCAAGCAACAATAGGTTGTCAATTTGCTATACAACAATCTAGTTATGCCAAGTACTAAATAAAATGAGCCCGAATTAATTTTAAAGGATATTCAAACCATCAAGTACTGAATAAAAATCCTTAGAATTAAATAAACGCCCAAAAAAATGTGAAATTATGAAAAATAAGCTCTGCGATATTACAAAAACTTTTAAAAATACTACAAAATGATTATAAAACAAATTTATTAAATTGAAATAGTTTAGCAGTCTGAAAATAGTGACAGGTACGTCAAATGTAGTAAAACAACATATTTAAAAACAAGTAGGCTCATATAAAATTAATCTTATCATACTATGATCTTTTTAAAAAGAAGACCGCAAAGAATTGTCTTTTTTTTCCAACACGGTTTCTCTGTTGGTGTTTTTGTCTTTATTTTAAAATAATAATAACAATTGATCTATTGCCACATTTATTTATATTTTGACATGGTAGTCAGGATTAGAGATCCTAAAAGCATAGTAGGCCTAAGTCCTTATCCTTCTCAATAATCTCTGGCACAAAGTCTTATTGAGACGACATTATTATTTAAAAAAAAAAAAAGTAATAGAAGAAAATAATCATTCTAATTATTTTAAATTCCACATTCAAAATAATATTTAACTAGTATTAAAACAAATATTTCTGTATCAGATTCAAAACAAAAAAGAAATGGTACGATGCTGCATAGTCCACTCAAGGCACTGATGTTACCTGCTTGGTGGTCGGTGACAGAGTGACAAGTGTTTGGTTTCGCCATACACGAGCCGACTGGAGTGATGGCTTGTTGTCGCTCCACGTGGTTTTCCCCACACACCGTCAGTTGGCTTGATGGCACGATGGACGAAACTGATGGATATTGGACTGACCGGATATCCAAATAATCCTGTCACTCCATGTCATCCACATCAGTTTCACCACACACGACGCGATAATGGAGTGACATCGCTCCATTTGGACGGATGGAGTGATCATGTATGGCCGCCTTAACACTTTTTCAAGGACGCAGTTGAACAGTAACGGAGAAAGTCTGTCTCCTTATCTTACTCCTGTTTTAATAATGAAGGGTTCTGATATTTCTCCTAAAAATTTTATTTTGGACTTTGTATCTGTTAGTGTTTGTTGTATTGAAGCAAGAGTTTTGGGGTCTAAGCCTTGTTCTTTCAATATTTGGAATAATGACTCACGATCAACTGAGTCATATGCTTTTTTTAAAATCGACAAATGTGCAGACTAAAGCTTTGCTACAAATTCTTTGATGTTTGAGGATAAGTTTTAGGTTGAGTATTTGTTTTGTGCACGATCTACATGGCCTAAATCCTGTTTGATATTCTCCGATCCTTGGTCCTAGTTGTTGTCTAGCCCTATCGAGGAGACACTGGGAGTAAATTTTGTATGGCACCGACTGCAGTGAGATTCGCTTGTAATTATGAACACTTGCTCTGTCTCCCCTTTTTGTGTAAAGGGTGGATTAACACATTTTTCCCAATCTTCTGGAACCGAGCGTGGTGGTGTAATGGCTAGCGTTCTGCCCTTGCATTCGGGAGGACGGCGGTTCAAATCCCCGTCCGGGCATCCAGATTTGGGTTTTCCTTGGTTTCCCGAATCACTCCAGGCAAATGCCGGGATACTTCCTTCAAAAAGGCAATGGCCGAATTCCTTCCTGTTACTTGCCCCCCATCCTTTCCCGTCTCTAGAAACCTCGCTGTTAAGAGACGTTAAGCAGTTAAAAAAAAAAAAAATCTTCTGGGATTTGTTCTCTTTATCAAGTGTTTTGGATAATTTTTGTGATCTCTTTTATTGTTTTTTATTTCCCTAATAATTTATTATGGCTTTATTTTTAATTTTCGTTGCTTTTACTGATACCATATTTCAGCCGCATGTAACTCTGTCAGCCATTCAAACACCGTCGTAGTATCGATATGAATCATGACAATCAAGAAAGGACGCTGTAAGAACCCGTGAATATTTTTGATCAAGTTTATATCACGATGCATTATTGCCATTAAAATGTGATACAGTACTTGCCATTAAAATGTGATACATTACATGCATTAATATGAATGAGATTGCTGTATTCTTTTTCTGGCTGCAATTTTAGTATAGTTTGTGTTTAAGTTGTAATGCTACCTGGACCAGGATGACAAAGTTTTTGCTAAAACGCAAGGCACGCGCAATTACATTGAACTTTATTTTGTAACACTTCCATTTAGTTAAGCAACTGCAAATAAATGAATTTCCAGAACACTGAAGGAAAAGTATGTATTTCATTTAAATCGACGTATTAATAATTATTTGCTACTTTTTACTGAAATCATTGCTTGATTTCAATGAAACTAGTTGCAAATTGAACACTATCAATGTGCCCTACACCACAATTGAAACTAATATTACATGGCTTAAGGGAAGTAGTTTTGTTATGTATTTAGTTATTTACTTGTTTATGGACTTTGGAGTCAATCGGTATAACTTTAAAAATTCACAATGGTTGGTGTACACTGCTTTAAATATCATTCAAAACAATTTAATAGAGAAAAATGGCTTATAGTCCACTTTTACTAGAATAATAAACTTTCACAATATACTAAAACTACCAATTAAAGGAAAAAAATTAAAATTTACTATTTCTAGTTTATTCATATCTTAAGATACAAGAACATAACAAACTGCCTTGGTTGAATGATATTGTTCCAAGTTTAACCCTATTATGACAGTTTGTAAGCGTGCACATTCTTGTCGGGGGATTATTTTCTGTGTACAAGTGCTTATATTTCATTAGGGAAAATTTTGTTGTTTGACGAGTAATTCTTTGGGGAATGTTTAATCTTAAACTTCCTAGCAATTGTGAACAATCAATATTACCACTGCACAAATTGAACAAAAATTCAAAATCATTTAGTTCATGAAATGATTGCAGAGAGGGTATTCTTAAGATGGATGCAATTTGGGTGTATTTATGATCACGAAATGGGTCTGGAAAACCCATTCTAAATGCCATATATCTAAAAAATTTATGCTGTACAGTTTCTATTCTTTTAGTTTGGGATAACATGTACGGTGACCAAATTACTGATGAATACGCTAATGTTGATCTTACAATCGATAGATATATTATTCTAAGTGCGTTAGTGGATGGATTTCGCAACATGTCCTCATAACAAAACCTAGTTTTTGTAAGGATTTTGTTACTATCGTGTCAATGTGTTCATCGAAACTCATTTTACTATCGAATATTACTCCTAAATCATTAACTGAGTTCACCTGCTTCAACTCAATACCTCTTATATAGTATTTTGATAAAATTTTCTTACTTCCTCGTGTAAATGAAATACTTTTGCATTGTAATGGATTAAAATGTAAGTCTTATCTTGATACAAATTATTGAGAACACTGCAACAATTCTGTAGATCACATATGTCTTTAATTGATTCTATACTTTTAAATAATTTTAGGTCATCAGTAAAAAATAAAAACTTTACATTTTTCAAAATTTTGCATATGTCATTTATAAATATGATAAACAGAAGTGGACTGAGATGGGAACACCGGATAGTACTAATATTTCAATTGAAGTAAATGATTTATATTTAGCTATCCAAACCCTGTTAACACTCTAGCCACTTGAGAAGGGATCCTACTACCGCAAAAGATTTAAGTTTGAGAACAAGTAGTTTAAGATTGACCGAATCAAATGCTTTACTGAAGTCAGTATAGATACTATCAACTTGAGTTCCATTTTCTAAGGAGGAAGTTCAATTGGACATTTCTTCCTTCAATGAATCCATACTGGTTTGATGATAAGTAAGGAGATATAGTAATCTTTAATTTTTTGGTAGCAATGGATTCCATGAGTTTTGGTATTAGGTTTAAATTAGAAATAGGTCGGTAGTTACTAATATCACTTTTGGGGCCTGATTTGTGTACAGGAGTGATAAATGCTGATTTCCTTTCCTTTGGGACTATACCTTCACTAAGAGATCTATCAAATAATAATTTTAATATTGAAGTAATTATATATTTGCATTTCTTAGGCAAAATTGGTGGAATACCGTCAGGACCTGCACTTTTACTGTCATCAAGTTTTTCAATTTCTGAGAAATTTTCTGAATTGGAAATACTAATTAAATTTATAGTAAAATTTGTTTGATCCTCTATATTTAAATTAGTGTCATGAGAGGGTTAAAAAAATGATTTAAAGTGTTCCACAAATGCATTAACTATACTTTTTCCTCCAGTTAGGGCCTGTGAGTCTTTAAACATAACATTGGTTAAATCTCTACTACATCTTTTGGAGTAACCATATTTCCAAAAATTTTGTGGATTTTTTGTTATTGTATTCCCTATTTCTATAGAGGAGGCATTAAAGTCTCTTTTGGCTAAGGTCTTGCATTTAATTCTCAGATCAGAAAATTGATAGTATTATTTCTGTTTACTTATAAAAAAATATGAGCTGTCTTTCTCTTGATGATACTGGTTTTGAGTTCCACAGAGTACCATCTTGGGAATTTTGACATAAGGATTTGCTTTCTTAGTACATACAGATTTATACACGTATTTATACAAGAGTAAAAAGTACTGACACACTCTTCAAATGAGTTTCCATTTCAGTCATTATTAGCTACGAAATTTCCCAATTCTAATGTTATACTAGGATAATCTGCTATAAGATTTATCTGTAGTAGCTTTCATTTTCACTGACTTCATATTACTGTGGTCATTATTTAACCCTTTCGTGGGCGGTGGGAAACCTTCTTCCCACGTGACAAATTCAAGTAAAGCTCTTGAGGGAAGCGCATTTACCACCTCTGACAAGTGCTGCCATCTGCCAGAAGCTTGAAGAAACATGTTAAAATCGCTTTATGGTGCATTTTTACATTGTGGTCTGTGCAACGCAAATTTCTTGATGATCATTGTGAAATTTGCGTCCATTTTCAAGCTGTGTTGGACGAAATTGCTGTTTTTTTCGAATAAATTGTTATTAAAGGAAACCATTAACAAATTATGAATGCTATTTATGTAATTAGGTACCTTAGCAATATTCTCAAGTATTGCACACAAAAAAATATTGTACATGTAATTTTTTCGAGTGGGAAGTAATCTTCCCACGGCACTGTCCCTTGTTAGTATTACTTGGAGAAGCTCAATAATTTGTTGGGTATATTTGCACTGAATAGGCTTTATATATGTCAAATATAATTATATATCGATGTTCTGTTTGTGAACATAACCTATTATTTAATAATTCATGTACAAATATTTATTCCTGTGGCCCTAACATTTCATATTATAATTATAGTGGCACACATTTGAATAATAGTGACATATTTCCTGCCTTGTATGCTATCATACATTTTATTTATCTGCTTATTCCACAATGAGATATTTGAATACTTGGACATGAATAACCCAAGATGTGGTGTATGATATATTATTTTCATGATGATTCTGATGTGGAGAAAAAGTCCTGAAGCTCCAGATGAACTGAATATTTTGGATGATTCACACATGGATAGAAACAGTAAATCTGAGAATGAAGTTACAGAGACAGATATTGATATAAGTATGCCTGCAATTCCTAGTACTAGTGGAGAGTACTGAGGAATGGGAAGTGACTGTTCGCATTTTCACAATATCGAAAACAAATTAGTGGTGGGTTGTTACATCAAACTTATTGGAGATCTGACCAACTTACGGAACGACATGCAGTAGGAATGCATTCTGTAGACTAGTGGCACAGGATCTTCTAGTTTTTATTGTTTTTTTTTGATCAAGTAATAGTAAAAAGCTTTTATGGAAACAAAACAAAATAAATTCAGGAAATTATGATCAACTGACATACAGGCTTCACCTTGACAGGCAGTTGATTGCAGGATTTTCTTATAGAAAACGGTATGGCTGCAAACCAGCATTTCTGGAAAAAAAGAGGGAAAGTGCCTGATGTAAGATTGAT
This sequence comes from Vandiemenella viatica, assembly GCA_031002005.1. Classification (NCBI taxonomy): domain Eukaryota; kingdom Metazoa; phylum Arthropoda; class Insecta; order Orthoptera; family Morabidae; genus Vandiemenella; species Vandiemenella viatica. The sequence continues at coordinate 276,347 of JARYHS010006518.1, forward strand.
AGGTGTAGGGACACATCAACCAATTGTTGCTGAAAAATGAACTAGGTAAATGTGCACAACATGTGATGTACCTTTATGCAGTGAACCCTGCTTCAGAAAATTACATTGGACGTGAAAGGAGCATATTTGTGTATAAATTATGCATTTTATGTCACTAAATAAAAAGAAAATTGATACACAACAAGCTTTTTTATTACATCCCAGAAGTGCCCGTGGGAAGATTACTTCCCACCTCCTCGTACAGAAAAATACAAAGAGAGAAACTTGGACTCTCTTCTCCATAATACTAAGAAGACAGTTTTAGATAGTTTTTAAGATTAATTTGGTTTGTTAGGCTGCCAGAACTATTTTTCCCGCGAAAGGGTTAAGCCACACGTAAGCTGTGTCAGCCATTAAAATATTGATTTGCATCACAAATAACAAAAAATTAAGATTTGAGATCCTGTGAAGATTTTGAATCAAGTTTATATCAGGATGCATGAAACATTAACATGTGATACAGGGAATGTATTAATTCACGTGTGATTGCAGCTTTGATTTTCTAGAAGCAATATTAGCGTAGTTTGTGGTAGGGCTGAAATGCAACCTGGACCAAGCTGACAACTGTTTTTCTAAAGCACAAGGGATGAGGAATTGCATTGAGCTTTATTTTATAACAATTCTATTTAGCTATACAATTGAAAAAAAATGAATTGTTCGAACACTCCATTCGACCCGCATACCTATGACATTGATAATAACTTTGCCATTTTTGCATTGAATTTCAAAATAACCTATTCTTAATTATTGATGTTATCAAAGTTGAGAACTTAATCCTCATTTATCAATTTTAGTCAGGTATTAAGGAAAAAATATGACCTTTTACAAAAAAAAAAACCTTTTAGAAGTAATATATACGACTGAAACTCTCGAATTTCATCATGGTACTAAGTGTGATTGGTTTTTTGTTTTTTTTTTTTTTTTTTTTTTTTTTTTTTTTTGTATGCCAGATGGTGATAAATGGTATTTTTCTCAATTTCAAAACCTATATTTGGTTTAGATATTTGATTAATTCTTTTTGATGCATCATTTATGTCACTAGTTTCAATAGTTGCTTTTTACTGTCCAAATTTTGTGAGATAGAATCAGATAATTTGATCTACAGAGTAAGTTATACATAAGGAGAGTTCCTTTGTGTGTTTACTATAGGGTTCTAGAGCTGACTGGAAAGTCTGTGGATCGGAAGCAATTGGATCGACTTCAGAAGCGCATGAGATGGCTGCAAGTGATAGTATGAACAGGGAGATGAAGACTGATAACTCCATAGCCATTATGTTTATTAAGTAACAGTGCCTATAACTTTATTTATTTATGAATGTACAGTAACTAATATTTTTTCCACATCTTTATTTTCATATTTGCTTTTCAGTGTCAAATTTCTCAGTCAGATACTTGTTTATAATATGCTTTGTATTTTGTGAGTGATGTACTTCAACGGATACAGAACCTGAAAGTGTATCCCCTCCTGTGATGAAGAAGGTGGGGAAAGAATTGCTTGCTGAAGACTTAAAATGTAAATATCTTGGCATTACATTTGATAACAAGCTTAACTGGGCAGGACACATTGGACATGTGGTAGGAAAAGGTTTCAAAATTCTGCACATGTTGGAGAGAGTTATGAGGGGATGCACGAGAGAAGTAAAGGAATTGGGTTACAAAACTTTGGTCAGACCATTGCTCGAATATGGTAGTGTAGTATGGGACCCACATTTTGAGTATCAAATACAGGAGTTGGAGAGTGTGCAAAGAAGGGCTGCTAGATTTGTTTCTGGAAATTATCGCAGAATGCAATCAGTGACAGATATGATAAAGGAGCTGGAATGGGATTCATTGGAAGACAGGAGGAGGATGAGGAGGGTCATGGGAGTGTACAGGGCATATACTGGCGATGAGGCATGGAAAGATATTGCAGTAGGTATGAAAAGTAGTTCATGGAAGGGAAAAGATGACCATGACCACAAGCTGGCACTCGATTTCAGGCACAAGGGTGTGGGAAGATTCTCTTTTTTAGGTAAGGGTGTCAGGGATTGGAATGAGTTACCAAGGGGAATGATGAATAACCTACCGAAAACTTTAAAAGAATTTAAAGTTAAAATTTTTAGAGGGCAAATGTAGTTAAGTGTAGGATAGGGGGAAGTTGGGTGTGTAGGGAAATTGCCACCTGAGCGTGTGCTCCATTGCAATTAAATTAAATTTAAAAAAAAAGATGTGTCAGATATAATGTTTCTGAAATTTTGTTGTTAGAATTAATGATGTATGGATAGTTTTATGATCACTTGTATTCGATGCTGCCTTTTTTATATATAATAAAAACATAAAACTATAATTGAGCAACATTTGATTTACTTGCCTATTTTATTTTATTTAGTTACTTCTATTGCAGTTTATTACATGTTCTGGACATTTTATTCTACATGTATGTTCTGAAGGAAATTTATTTTGTGTGCTTTACTTGCTTGTTGATTGAACCCTTGAAAAGAACACTCTGCTTGTGAGCTTACTCAGCAGATATTGTGTTCGTATCGGCCTACGTCAAATTGCCAGCAGCAATCACTAACATGGTGTTCATGAAATCACTAATAATAATTAACTTCTTTGTAACGAGAACGTTCTGGTACAGGCTACACTTCAACCTAACCACAATCTCAATTAATATTGCCACTACAAGATAAAACTATGCCGACACATCTCAACACATTAAATACATTGTGAATTACATTTTGAGTAACAACATTAGCTTCATCGTGATTCCTAGTTTATACATCACAAATTATCACAGTTAGTTTCATCATACACTTACAGTTAAAACTGTTATAATCATTAAATGTTTGTAAATTAGGTTAAGTGAGTATTTATAATTAATGGTGATAGTGGAATTCTGATGTAATAATAATTTATGTTGATAAATTACTTAAATACACATAGAAATAACAAAGGATAGGGAAACGTACATAACGAACAAAAATATATACAGTATTTCAGTTGACCACCTCAATCATGTAGTTCGGAAGTAGTGCACGTACTGAAGTTCAGCACAGTTCAATGAGACTGAAGCACTGACACAAACCACGCATTTCTGGGGTCCTATAATTAGAGTGTCGCTTGAGATTAGATTGAGCAGCAGCAATATCAACAGAGATGGTGGTCTCTTCTTGAGTGAAGCATGGAAGCCTGTCATTCAAGATCTGCAAAAGCAGTATGATAGAGGTGTGTTATTATTTATTTTTATCTACTTTTTTTTTCATGTAGCCCCAATGTTTGGTAGCCTTGCTACTAGTTTGTAGTGCCCCCATATGGACACACATTCATGGTAGTATTTACTATCATGACTGTAAAAAATATTCAAATGGTATAAATAGAGAGTACTGCAGAATACTGGTTACAATGTCAGGTGCTATTGTGCTACTTCCCAACAATACAATTAAGACTCATACTGGCAAATGGTTGCTGATATTATAACTGTGTGAATATGATCTTTGCTTTGAGAACGGCGAGAGTGTCTAAGATTGTGGATGATTATCTAGCCCAGCTATAGGCAATGTGGAGGACCACAGCTCTCTATCTAAGATTCGATGGTTTTTCCACGTCCAACCATACCCTACAGCAGAGCCAACCTGTTATGTGCTGTCCATCTTCTTCGTGTGTGGCGCCACCCCGTAGTAACAGCCATCGGAGGGCGCTCGAGGTCTGCGTTCCCTCTGCTCCGACTGCTGGCTGCGACTGAATGACGAAGGCAAAACGAGACACCCTTCGATGCCCGTGCAGAAGTTTTTATACAATCTCCAACTACGGTCCCATAGTGGAGGGGCAAACGGTAGACCAATGAGAGGGCCAATCAATGCCGTCATCTGTTCTACTTTGGCCAACCATTACGCACTTTTTACTGTCTGTCAGCACTCTAAATCCCTCGTCGATGCGCCTGTCTGATTTCCTGACATGCAACTTGCCGTCCTCATTTCATAATTAACAAACATCTAACCTATGAACCAAGCTAACAACTGCATTCGCTACACCTCTCTGCCCTCAAGACGTTTTGGCCCTACTCCAAAACACATCTTAAGCCTAATTTACATGTTCATATTTACATTCAAATTTCCTTAAAATCTAATTACAAATTTTCCTTACGAGTAAATACAATTTCTTTTCGTACTGAATACATTTCCTTGCTACACGTTCTATCTGTTCTGCTTTTGACTAAGATGATTTGTGTGTTCGTGTTAGATTCTGTGAATCTACAAGTTTTAATGTATATAATTTTACTAGTGTTCTTCTGTGTATCAAAATTACTCTTTTTCTCTCTTATTGTGCGTTGTGGTGTTTGGCATGTAAATCCGTAATGATTTTATCTGTGTAAGTGGAAGAAATCGCAACAAATGAAAGCATCCCCTGGTATCTGAGACATTGTTTACTTCCGCCGCAGCTGATTGGTCTGCTTAGCGCTGAGTCGTGCACTTTTCTCATCGCTGGCGAGAATGGTAGAACGCCTTGCATGTGTCATTAGGTCTGTTGCTCTTACTCGTAACATCTAGAACACTCGTAGTGTACAATTAGCACAGGATACTTTTTAACTTATTACAAATACAGGACATTTTACAAACCCATTTTTAAGTCTTCAACAACAATAAATTTCCATAACACAGACATTATTTGGTATGTTTTTTATTTCTATTCAACAACAAACAGTATCATATTCACAGTTACTGTCAACAAACGGTAATATACCTCAGGCATTCAACTTATAATACGTCTCATTATAATGTAAGGTAATCACTGTTACTGACTTATTTTACCAGCTCTCTTATAATTAAACTCACATTAATGTTTATCCAAACCTTCGCACCACTTCGATATCACTCTGGAGTACAATTTTACAGATTATTACTTCGATATTGCATTGATTACTCATGGTTACTTGTACATTCTCCCTTCAACAGTTCAATAGCAATGTTACTGTAATATTCTTAACTCTCTGAAGACTATGACCTCTAAAAATTGCAACTCGTTACTCTTGATTTAATTTATTTACGTATTTTACATTTGCTTATAATTACAACATTTGAACCTTTAATGATAGTTCTGCTTACTCTCACTTTATCACATGGCAGTTGTGAATTAAAATATATCCTCTATTACAGCACTTGCAATATTTCCATTTCACCAGAATTTCTACCAATTAATCCCTGTTCTACATATATAATCCCAGTTAACCTTTTTTCACTCGTATTTACAACTTACTTATTAAAGACTTATTTGGATTATTCCTCTTACAATTCTATTTTTGTTATTGTCTTGCCCTTTTTACTATTATATGATATTTATTATATTATAGTGGAGTGGCAAGTCTTGCGCAAGCCCAGCCAACTACCTCTAACTTGAAAAAGGGGTTTCCACCGGAATGTTGTTTTTCCTTTGTTGTGTGTTGTTTAGTGTTGCTGCTGCCCTCCTCCCTTCAACTTTGGAGAGTGTTGGGTGTTTTTTCCTTTCTTTTCCATGTAAATATTGCCTCATGGCATTTATTTCCTTTCATTGTTTCCTATATTATTATGTTATAGGTGATTTAACAGATATATACATCTTTCCACAGTTTATTGTTGCTTGCAATATTCCCCTGTTAATTCATTTGCATTCTCTTCCACCTCTGCTTACAACTAACATCGAATTTTGCTGTGCCTGGTAGTTTGCACCCCGCCATAGCAATTTGAGCTCGTTAAACATTCTTAGGAGAGATGATTTCGCTGACCTTGCTTGCACAGCAATTCTACAATCTTCGTCTTTTACGGGTTAAGTTCTGTTCAAAGAGTTCCAATAATTTTATGTTGGTGAAACTTCCCGACAATTTTATTCATACTTCATTGCATTTTCCCCATGTTTTAACTCCCCACAAATAACTTCACATGCGACTCTTCCTCTTTTGCCCCTTCATCCAAATTCACAACCTCCCGTATTCTGCAGTCTCGCATTTGAGTGAACCAACTGCATCATCCGGGCTTCCCCGAGGAACCTCCAATATTCCTGTAACGAAAGACATCGCTTGTACCTGTCCAGGATAGTTCGCGACCTCCGTACTATTGCTTCACTAACACATTGCCCCGTCAGCATAGGGACACGGACGGCCAATCACGCAATGCTTTGTCACTAGGTGACCACCAGTCACCTTCCACTTACTACCAAGAATCCCTCTTCTTGGTAATAAGCTACCCCTTCCTCTGCACTTCGAAGACCTCCCGTTTTCTTTATTTCCCTTTCGATGACCTTCATTCGTCTTCCGCCAATCAGTTCGTAACGTCCTCTCTGACTGTGACCCATAAATCTCCCTGTCTACCACAGTCCACTCGTTCCACGTTTGACTAAACACCTCTTTATACACTACCAAATTTTGCGCATTTTCCAATCAGAAAATTATCGTGGAACACCTCCAGTGAACTGCACTCCTCCATAACTTCTCATGACGACCCCTTCGCCCATCTACTTTTTATTCTAACCCCTTTAAATTATTGCGTCCTTCCAAGACATCCTTTCATCTACCCCTTATTCTCAATGTCTCTGTAGCACTCATGACTCTCCGCTTAATCTGCCTTCTTCTCTATGTTATGTATTATGATTATATTTTCGCGCCGTTTACTGCTGCTCTCTATAACTTATTTTATTTTACAGCCCTTGCTTGTATCCTGCCTTGTTAAACTCCCTTTTAATTTACTGGTAATTCATTTAGTACGCGCTGACCCGTATTTGCCCATATTCACATTGTACCATCTTATATTAAAGTTTCATTTATAACAACTTTATTTTTTCCACTACTTTGGTTCATTTATCTTCAAGTCTAAACTTTCATCATGACCAATGACCTATGAAACCCGTGAACGTTGATCTGAACACACTTATAGTAGTATTTTAGTTATAAACACGCGATACTTCGGCTTAGTGCAAACTCAAATTTCTTGCTTCATGGTTTTTACGGTTTTGTAATTACATCCACAAATTTCAATGTTTTAAATGCACTTAAGATTAGCTGTTCTAATTCAGACATGCCTTCGTATTTCACTGCAACCGAATCTCTTTACTGGACTATCCTTAAATTTCTGATAGCTTACGATAATGCGTTCATTTCCTATGTGCAACTAACATGCTGATTTTTTATTTGAGTTTTTCTTTCCTCACAAGTTTTACTCACTCCCTTGAGCACTGTTTATTACTATTATTAAAGGAACTCTTATACAATTACCAATTTACAGAAGGACAAAGTTCGCAGTAACTGCTAATATGCATTAATTTTCTGTGGTTCTAATTCTGCAATAGTCATTATAATGCCCGATTAGTTTTGTTGTATACTTCCTTTTTAAGCACTAATATGGATTTGGAATATTATTGTATAAAGTGGGCTGTTTCTAATGGCTTCCCTTTAATAATTATAATCTTAACTAACATATACAGGGTGTTTCAAAAAATACTTTAAACTTTGTTTCATAAAATTTATATGAATTTTCAAGGCACAGAGCTGGTGTTGGTGTTGTTTTAAAGGAAAGCACCTCAAGTTTTTTTTCCTTAAACTAAAGATGTTCTATGTGGCTTCCGTTGGTTATTCTGCACACATCCCATCGGTAGTCGATTTCTTCCCAGACTCGCACTAGCATTTCAGGTGTAACTTGCTCAGCAGCAGCGTAAATTCTTGGTCTAAGTTCAGGTAGAGTGGCCGGCAAAGGAGGTACGTACATCTTATCTTTTATGAAACCCCAGAAGAAAAAATCTAGCGGTGTCAGGTCTGGGGGGGGGGGGGGGCATGCAATTGGCGCATCACGGCCAATCCAGTGACCTGGAAAGCGGTCATTGAGAAAATCCCAGACGTCAGTCAGATAGTGTAGTGGTGCTCCATCTCGCATAAACAAAATAGTTCGTTCTCGGTCATCCTCATCGATCTGTGGTATCAAAAATTGTTGCAACATATCAAGGTACACTATCCCGTTGATGGTACTCTCTTGGGAAAAAAAAGGGGCCGTACATTTTCCTCTTGCTCAACGCACAAAAAACGTTCTCTTTAGGGTTATCACGAACTTGTTGCATTGTTTCATGTGGATTTTCACTGCCCCAAATCCTACAGTTATGAGTGTTAACCTTGTCACTTAAGTGAAAAGTTGACTCGTCAGAAAAGATTATGTTGTCCAAGAAATGTTCATCATCATCCACTCGATTTAACATATCCACACAGAAGTTCCTACATGCAATCTTATAGTATCTTTAATTGCTTGTAAAAGCGAATATCGGTATGGTTTCAAATGCCAACGTTTTCTCAACACACGCCAAACCATCGTATGTGGGACTTGCAGCTCACGAGATACACACCGGGTTGTTTTCGTAGGGCTGTTGACAAAACTTTTTCTCACTTGCTCAACGACCTCGTCAATGTGTTTGGACGACCTGAGGATTTTTTATGTTTTTCTGAGCCCTCTGTTTCTACAAAACATCTATGCCACTCATAAATTGTAGGCCTACTAGGAGGATCTTTAGCGTACTTGGTACGAAAATTACACTGAACTGTAGTCGCAGATTTCGATTCTTCAAACCAAAACACACAGCTAGCACGCTCGGGTCCAGTGAAGGCAGCCTTTTTTAACGTAACTGCTGTTAGCGCTTGTGCGGTGCAATTAGGCACTAGCGGACTACGTGAGTCAAAACTTGAAGTGTTTTCCTTTAAAACAACACCAAAACCAGATCTGTACCTTGTTTCATAAAATTTACATGAATTTTCAAAGTTGTAAAGTCCTTTTTGTAACACCCTGTAGTGCTACACTGTATTTAATCGCTGCTGTTTTTTTTTACACAAATCATAAAATGGTTAGAATAATGGAACATTCTTTTACTTCTTAACTTGTTTCATTAATTTGAGCATTCATTTTCTAATTACTTAAATTATCATGACATTATGAATCACTTCATTCCAATCAACAATTTATTCATTTTCTTGTTCCCTTTAAAATTTTCTGGAGCAATTACCAAGGCACTGAATCGTTGGCTTACTCAACATTACATAAAATTCACGTGCTTAGTGACAAATGTTTCAACAATTTACTGGTTGCTTGTATTACTGACAATTTTCATGAAACTACTTTTCTACATTTATTTACGATTTTCAGTTTGCCAATATTATACACTATTGCTTCTGCACTTAAATTAACAATATTTCCCTTATCATGATAGTTCACTACCGATTTGCTTTCAATAGATTTTCTCATAACTGTATATTTAAACTTATAATCCTGGCAACTGAAGATAGGGTCATGACATCAAATTCACTGCGCTGTAATCAGTAGTAGTATCTTCAACTACTGCAGCATTTTTCCTTTGCAACTTAAATTGTGACAAAATAATTATAAGGGCATGAACAATTTCTTAATTTAGAGCTTCTTCGTGGCATTGCTGCTTCGATATTGTGATATTTTTCCCGCGCCTGCTGCTTGCTTCAGAACTGTGGCCTCCTTCAGATCTGCTGACACACGGCTTGCTCGCCGATTCACGCTGTCGTTGTGATCACCTGCTTGCTGACTTGTTTATAGACGACTGCACAATATGCTGCACCGCACCCTCAGAATCCCTGATACTACGCCAGCTCCTCTGTGGCTCTAACGTATGGTTGGAACATGACCTAATTCTGCTTGCCTATTTTCTCTCTAATTACCACTACATAACAAGCTGTAACATCTGTTCATGACGCAAGGGCTGTGCTTTGACATAAGTACACCAATGCTGGAATCCTGTACTGAAAATGAATACTCCTCGATCCCTTATAATACTCTCACAACGACAATATTGCCCCGACAGCTGACCACGGTGTAGCTGTTTGTCTTTACCCCCCCACACCTGACACCACTGTAGGGCCTCCACCTGGACACCAGTAAACCTATGGGGACCTATGGCGAATCTGGCAGCAGGCCGAGCGGAGACTTGGCCAGATTCGATGAGAGGACTGAGCGGATGGGTAAGGATCGATCATAGGAGTCGATCTGGGATCGGAGTGAGGCATTCGTGGTAGTATTTACTATCACGACTCTACAAAATATACAAATGGTATAAATTAAGGGTACTGCTGAATACTGGTTACAATGTAAGGTGCTATTGTGCTACTTCCCAACAATACTATTCAGACTCATACTGGCAAATTGTTGCCGATATTATAACCGCATGAATATGATCTTTGCTTTGAGAACGGCAAGCACGTCTGTGACTGTGGATGATGATCTAGCCCGGAGGACCCCAGCTCTCTATCTAAGATTCAACAACGGCTTACCACGTCCAACCACACCCTACAGCAGAGCCAACCTGCTATGCGCTGTCCATCTTCTTCGTGTTTGGCGCCACCCCGCGGCCATGCCCGTCGGAGCGCTGCTCGACGTCTGTGACTGAATGACGAAGACAATACGAGACACTCTTCGATACAATCTCTGACTACGGTCCAAAGTAGAGGGACAAATGGCACACCAATGAGAGGGCCGATCAATGGATGTCAGCGCTCTAAATCCCTGGTCGATGCCCCTGTCTGGTTTCTGATCATGCAACTTGCCATCCTCATTTCATATTTAGCAAATAAGTAACTTATGAACCAAGCAAACAACTGCGTTTGCAACAAGTTTACCAGTGGGAAGAGAGCCAATACACAGCCATCGGCCGAGGGCCTCGTATGTGGTCAGCAGCAGAGCAGTGGGAAGCAGCTTCCATAGTGGGCGTCATATGCGTTCACTGACTGCAGGGTATTTATATGAGCCAAAATTGCAAGTCATGCACAGTCGGTGACATGTCGTGCAGTAGCCTGATGAAAACAGTGTATGAAGCTGTCAAATCGCCGTGTATGGCAGAAGAACTTATCCAGCAGAACACTGAGGAAAGATTTTTACCACTGTTATCTGATTTGATGTTACAAGATATTTGCCTGCTTGACAACTTTCTGTGAATGATGGCAGAGCCTTTTAAGTAATTACTGGAATTATTAGGACCACTAACATGAGGCAGTATATTACGGCGATTAAAAATGTGGGACACTGAGTTTTTTAGGTGAATATGTCGGAAGTTTAAATAGAACAAAACATATAATTTTATATTCTTTCACATCTTGAGATGATATAAAAAGTGATCAATCCCAGAAGTCAGTTTTATGGTGCTGATGGAAGTGTAGCAAAAGGAACAGCCACAGAATGCCAAACTCTGGTATAGTGCTGTCAGGACATAGAGATAACTTAGTGTTGTAATGCTAATGCCAAAGATTCAAGAGAAGACTTTATATATTTAGTCTTTCTACCATAACTCTGGCAAAACTTCCCATTCAGAAATTAAAGAAATACTTCACTTTTACTGCACGTCTTTTTTTCTTTTGTGAGTCTATCTCTAAAAAAATCTCACACTAACCAGCAATAAATTTGCGACAATTACTGGGCGCATTGACGCTGACATCTGACAGCCATCCCTAGATACTTCTGAATTATTATGCAACATGTGTTAGACGCCAGGTTTCCTTGCAGTGTAAAGCCTCATTCACATCCAGAGATGCTGTACATGTCAGACATGTATCAGCACAAAAAAAAATAAAAAATAATAATACGATAGGCGTATTCACATCTACCATGTGAGAATGGAGCATGCCACATGCCAGCACTGGACAGCGTTGTTGACAAGAATGCTTTGTCTGTGGATGTCTGCGTAGTTCGTATGAATGCAACAGCATAGCTGTACAGACAGATACCAGCTGCTCTAATAAAACAAGACGAATAAGAAAAAAATTAATTGAATTAGTTTAAGGATAAACATTCTTTTATAACTTGATAAAACATACAGTGATAGTAAATCTAAAGAGATTTGATTTTCATAACGCACCATCACCACAAACACTATCATCAGTATCACTTGAATTCAACAAGGGCCAAGCAATAATCAATAAGAACTACAAGGATCTGACAATATTAAAAAATGAGGAGTCCGAGAATTAGACAGTAAACATTTAGGCTATATTCTGACGTGAATATTAGAATGAAACTAATTTTGTTATGTAGGTAGTAATAAGAGTACTCAACTCAAATTTTGTATCAAAGTTTAGCTTGAACAAACAGCTGCTTTTTCTTTTGGTGACAAAGATTCTTTGAAGTTTGTGCGCCGTTTAGTTATTACTGGTGTAATTCAGGCTACAGTGGTTTCGAACTCATATCTACTCATCCTAAAATATTTTTAAAAATCTGTCCTCATCATTTAAAAGCCCCTTGTATAATCTGCAGAATTTGTATATACAAGGAGATTATAATTAAAGTTTAAGTTTCAAAACGTTCTAAAAAACGAACCACTGATTAGAATGACGTCAAAATTGAACGGAGTATTATTGAAGAAGGAGAAAGAACATGAACAAAAAAAAAAATAGTTCCAAATTTTAGCAACAGATGGCTCTGTAAGCAGCAGATTTCCATCTACAAATGACAAATCTTAAAACATATCCCATCAGATGGAAATGGGCTTCATATGTCCACAGAATTTTCCACGGTCAATCATTGTCCATTTCCATGTGAGCAAGAAATTCCAAAGCAACTCCCTCTTTTGCTGGTAGTTTAGAAGGAAACAACTCCTGCACATGGCAAATTTTGTACGGTTAGCATTGCAGGATGTTATGCACCGTGCTCACAGGCCTGTGCAATATTCTGGCAATTCTCCGTGCACTGCATGGTTGCACACAACTGCTCAATGCCTCCTGAACTGCTGTGGCCACTTCTTCGACTATTGCCGAATCACATCGGTAAGTCATCATAAACGAAAGCAGAACAATGATAGCCTTCTCACGGCACGGTTATGACTCTTTTTAATGAACATTTTATTTAATTCTTGGATGGAACAAGGAACCCTTGTGACCCTTCCATGGAACCCCAGGGTTCCGCGCACCTCCGTTTCGGAACCACTGAGTTAGGGACGTAAAAGTAATCTGAAGTGGACAGTCTTTGTTACATATAAATATATTTTTCTGTTTAAAACTAATTAACTTGTGGAAGGAGTTTTATGAAAATATGCAACACTATAACAAATATAGCATCAGGCATTGTGTATTCCTAAGGAATATATAAAAACTGCCAAGGAAATATGAAGTTAACATCCTGGCATTTGCCTTTGCGATTCTGTAAAACCAACATCAGGATGGTTGGTGTAAGATTTTAACATGAACTGTAATAATGAATTTAAGCTCTGATTTTATCACATCTTAAGAACAAAGTTTGTTATTTGTGGATAGTACCATGTAAGCTGAATCAAGAAGAAATAAGGTGGATAGAATCTAAGACTAGGATATCCCACTTTCTAATTAGTGTTTTTCGACGGTTCACCATCTGTTGACTGCTACTGCAATTAGTAACATGCAAAAGTAGCATAAGTGCTTTGCTGTATGCCTCGATAGTGCAGTAGATAGCGCATATGTCTCATAAGCATCTTGCGACGGTGGTGTCTGATGGTCGCTATCGCAGTTAATAACTGCTTCAACTGGCAAAGACACGAACAACCGACTTACACCGAGATTTCCGACTCGAGCCAATACAGCAAGTAATTAAGAAGCTTGCCATAAACATGTACGGGAAATCCCAAATGTCGCGAAATCCTTTGATACGCACTATAGGCAGTTACGATCACAACCACAGATTTAAACACCCACGGCCGAAAATACTGCTCAACAGATAGGAAAAAACTAATGCATAAACAAGTAAGAAATCTGTCGACTGCATCAAGGGCCACTGGGGTTAGGGTCCCATTCCCTAACCAACCTGCAAAGTGATCACTGGGCTACGGAAAGTGGTTACAGTGCGATCGCAGGTGCAGAAGGCAGCCACATACAACAAGACATCAATCCACAAACAGCATTAGCACAGTATCCGGCGTGGTTGTCGTGGCAGGCTAGCGCGATGCATCCTGCTCCAATATTTCTTGATATGAGCATGGTGGGGCTGTCTTACCCGGTGCCGATGACACATGCTGGGGGGGTGGTCATGGCGGTGGTGTCCGTCATCGTCCTAAAGCCCGGGCAAGTTGGGGGTGGTCATCTAGCAGCACTGTGGTGTCGCCGTCGGCGAAACCCTTACCGTGTACTCCCGGGATGAGGAAAGGCTCTGCGCGTTGCGGCGGTTACGCTCTGGCGCCCTGGCGGTGTGAATCACGTCTCACCAACACTTACAACACCTGTTGCACACAGCTGTTACTAATGTAACGATTCGGCATGTTCCAGGACCATCTCAACGGCATTGACGGCGAGCGGCACCAGCTGACAACCTCAGCGGCGGTGTGTGGACCAGCTGTAGTTATTGCATGACACCATATCCTAACAAAACTAACAAACCCTTGTAGCATAGAATCTGTCGCGGTACTGGCAGTATCTTAGCCAGCCGCTCTTATTCCCTCACCTAGCTATCGCAGAGGTTTTTTTCCCAAAGGTAAAACCTTGGAACTTTTTTTCCCTCTGCCCTGTCTCTTCTTTCAAAAGTTTCTGTCTATCTTATCCGATGGACCCATGTAAACGGGCGGACACCTGGACACATGGAATACATCTCAATCCCGTTCCTGTGATCACCTATAGAATTACTAACTTAATGCATGTGCAGAGGCGAGCAGTAGTTAACAGGAAGGCCGCCATGCTTGGAGGAGCGGGTTTTGGGTGCTCCCCCAATTAAAAAAAAAAAAAAAAAAAAAAAGCAAAGACACTATAATCGCTGGTGGCACAAGTGACAAAAAGCATCATCAAACGGTTTACGATGGTGGATCAATCCTGAAAACTGACTTGATGGTTGCCAAGTCATAGAGTGATGATAAATTTTGGACCCTATCGCAAATTAATATTTATTATTGCAGTAGTAGCGACTAGTCTTGTGTAGTTAGCAAATGAACTAGTTTGGAAGAGTGCTCCCACATACGAGCTACGCAAACTAGTTGCCAGATCTCCCACTCCTTAGCTCAATAGTTCGTTCGATTCTTTTCCGAAGACCGAATTTTCTTTTAGGTTATTTATTACTATGTCATCTAAATTCCCTGTAGACACATTTCGCTGAAGACACAGATATAAAAAGAAAAGAAAAAAACTGCTCAACATTAATAACTATTACAGCAGACTCACAACTGAAAATTTAACGAGGAATGGTGAAAACAAAACACGCTTTGATCCCATTAACAATTAAAAGACACCACCGATAACTAAAACTACCATAACAAACAAAAGTTTGTGTGCAATAGTGGTAGCAAAGGGAGCGAACGATCTGTCTTTCTGGAATTCGGGATGGGAGCGTTCTGTTTAGTTCGCTAAGGAGCTGCGATCTAAACTGAACGCTCCCAGTCAGTAACTATCACCATTTGCCACTACGATTATGAACATTTTTTGGTTAGTTACAGGATTTTTTTAAAAAATAAGCTATAGTAATGTAGTACAATTCAAAGATAAAATATGAAGGAGTAGAAAAGCACAAACAACATGTTTTTTACTATACTATTTTTTTGCAATTCTTGCATCTTTTAACAATTTTTTTTGTCCACAGTAAAACTGTCATATGCTTTATTGCATTCAGTTGTTAAATTAATATGGATCAAAACCACATTTTTTATTAATGAGATACTTCTCCTATTTTTACCTAGATTTTGTGTAATATTGTTATTTCAAAGTTCGTTCACTTTGATACTCATTTTATCTCGTAAATGTTTCGTTCCCGTAAAACTTGCCCCCATAGCTACCGACACAGCGAAGCATTGAATCGGATTGTTACGACCCAAGAAGGGCATCAGCATGGGAGTACAACTGATTATGACAGCGTTGATGATGCCAAAAAAGTGTGGAAGGGATTCCCACGCAAGACAGAAGATACGAACCAATACTCCTGAAGTAGAGTCGAAGCGGGCTCCTATGGTAATGACCTCGGATCTGGGTGGCAAACCGTACTAGGGAAACCACCGAAGTGACAACAGGTTACCCCTTCTTTTTCAAGATGGAAGGGGTGACATATCTGACAGAAGGTCAATTCAGCAACGCACATGCGGTGGCACTTGTGGTGATACCAGCGACTGGGACCCCTCTCCCTCTCTCTCTCGCAGGTTCAGACTGCACGGTACATCTTCGAGCTTTCTCTCTAAGTCAGTGTCCACAGCAGTCAGTCAGCAAGCAGACCAGGCGGCAATGGAGCGAGCTTTGAATGGTCAGCTATGTTCAAAATTTTAAAGAAGTCAGGTCTAAAGTATCGAGATAGAAGAATCAAGTGGCTATTATAAAAGTAGAGAATCATGGATAAGTTAAAAAGGGTGTAAGACAAGGTTGTAGTCTATCCCCGTTAATATTCAACTTGTATGTAGAAGACGCAATAAAGAAAGTCAAAGAAAAATTTCCACGTGCATAAGTGTTCGGGGAGAAAAAAAAATCAGTATGCTACGATTTGCTGATGACATTGTCTTGTTAGCAGAGAGGGCTGAGGATATTGAGAAGTTACTGAATGGCATGTACAAAATACTGAAGGAAGATTTTGGACTGAATATAAATCATAGCAAGACGAAAGTAATAAAATGTGGCAGAAATGATACCAGTCACAACAGATTAAATATCAAATTAGGTTCGGATGCAATTGGAGATGTAAGTGAATTCTGTTACTTGGGAAGCAAAATTACAACCAATGGCCGAAGCAGGAATGATGTTAAAAGCAAAATAGCACTAGCAAAAAGAGCCATCATTTAGTTTCAAATATTGATCTAGGAATTAGAAAGAGCTTTTTAAAACTCTATGTATGGAGCACAGCACTTTATGGTAGCGAAACATGGACTTTTAGAATACCAGAAAGAAAGAAAATTGAAGCATTTGAAATGTGGTGTTACAGAAGAATGCTGAAAATTAGGTGGACAGACAAAGTAAGAAATGATGGAATGGATAGAAGAGACAGGATGGTAGGTCATGTTTTGAGACATGCTGGATTGGTTAATTTGTTAGTGGAGGGAATAGAACTGTAGAGGAAGACAGAGATTAGAATATATGAAGCAGATAATTGAGGATGTGGGTTGTAAGGGATATGTAGACATAAAGAGGTTAGCACAAGATAGGAAGGGATGGAGGATTGCATCAAGCCCGTCAAAAGACCAACGACAGCAAAAAAATAATTCTACACCACATTAGATATTTCTGTCTATGCACTCTATATTCTGTACTTTGTTTTGTAACTATGACATTCCAATAAAGTGTTGTATATTCAGAGAAACAATTATTTAATGTATCTATCCTGCTGGTCAAGGACATAGCAGAAATAAAAATAAATAACTAAAGCAAGGAAAATAAGTGAGATAAAATCAAACAGAAAAAACTATTTTCTTGCTCAATTATTATTTTATTCTAAAAACAAAAAAAGCAGTAAAGAATATAAGTGCTACTAAAAATATCCATGCATTACTAATCCTAACAAGAAACAGCCTAGGGGTAAATTCCTCAATCATTATCATTACAGAAGAGGCTGCACATGCGAGTGTCTGCTGCTGTATACCTCACACACAGAAAACACTCTGTATGCAAGTACTGCGCTCTAGGACTAAATTTCTAAAGGCGGGTTTACATGGTTCACTTTTCGTAGCCACTCAGTATGAATCACTAGCAGTGAAAGGAAAGTGAACTGCATTAACAGAGAATCATCCAAGATGACAGATGAAAGAAGTTGGCTTGGGTTTAACTTTTCGTTCACTTTTGGTGTTTCACTCGGATGAATCATCAAGAGTGTCGCGTGCAAACAGTAAAAATATCGAAGTGAAATATTCTCCTGGATCTATTGCTTCTTTCTGATTGTTGTTTTTTTAAAGACATAATGGTTATTAAATTTGGAGAAGAAACATTTCTTTATTTTTCATAATGTAATGAGTCTTTATAAAAAACAAAATTTGAAAATTATAAAAATAAAAACATAAAAGATAGTGCTATGGAGGACACGATTAAAGTATCAAATCTCCCACTTTTGACAATAGAAGACATTAAGTGCAAAATTAAAACTATGCGAAACAGGTGTTCTAGCGAATTAACTAACGTTTTAAAATCAGTAAAATGTGCTTCTAGGTAAAGTGAATCTGTTTCAAAGCAGTGATCAATTTCAAGAAACCTGAGAGTAGTTTCCATCTTCAGTTTAGCCGGAAGACATTTTCTCATTAGAGTCCTGTTTTGTAATTCGTGGTATGTTTTTTTGATACCAAAACTTTCTGATTTATACATTCAAAGATTATTTTTATACGACATTTTGTCATGCAATACCAATTCTACCACACTACCAATTTCTCATCCACAAACTTCTCTTTTTTTAATCTTCTCGATGTAACTTTAAGTTCCTTAGGTGAGGTTTCTGAAAATTAAATCCACTCCAACATGCACAAGTTTGTTTATTGCCATCTTGAAGTGAACTGAATGATTCATTTGTGATGTTATGTGTAAATGAAAAGTGAATTCACCTGCACTACGAGTGAATCATCCTGAGTGAGTACAAAAAGTGAAATGCATAAACCCGACTTAACAGACTTTGACAATGTGACAAAAACATCCATTACTTCACATTCTTAACTAAATATTTATATTTAAAGGCACTATTAGAAAATATAATAACAAATGACAAAACACCACAGGCAAAAATAAAAATAAAAAAAAATAATAATAAAGAGAAATAAGAAGAGTACACAGCAATTTCTTCCTGATTACTGCCACTGTTCAGATTTTGACTTTAAGCTGTGGCATCTTCTTCCTCAGCCGATCCAGTACCTTTCCATCCACGTGGCTTCCCATCAGGTCTAGGAACCTGTAGTAAACACATGTGCCATGTATCTATTGCTCTGCAGATCAAATTATCTGATCCTACTTCAACAAAATTTGGATGATAAAAAGCAAGTATTGTAACAAATGATTAAATGAAGTAGTAAAAGAATTATAACTAAATCAAAAATAATGTAGGAAAAACTACCACTTATCACAGGGATAATACAAGCACAACAAGAAGAAAAAAATTATTGACTAACAACTAGCATGGCATCCCAGGGTTTCAATGTTTTGATAACTATAAAGTAAATCTGAAAGAAAAGTATTCAAAATAATAGTTGACAAGATGAAGACAGTGATGGAGGTGAAAATAAGGAGGTAGAATTAAAGGCAGGAGGGAACACAACTAATCAATTTAACAAATTTGTATACAATATGTATATTTAAGTACAGAAGCTATAGTAAATTGTGGATCCTATGGCATAGCACAGAAAAGAGCTATTAGGTTTCTGTGTAGGGTAAAACCAAGAACTTCTTGCAGACAACTCTTTAAGAAACTCAATATTCTTACAATTTATTCTCAGTATATATTCTCTAATGAGCATTGTCATAGAAAATTTTAACCTGTTTACACCTAATTCACAGGTACACAGTTTCAATACAAGAAACAGAAATAACTTGCATAAAACACAAACATCTCTGTCATTAGTACAAAGAGGAGTTAATTATTCTGGGATACATCTGTTTAATAAACTACCTAATCGTATAAAACAGCTTTCAGATAATAAAGATGTATTCAAACAAAAACTTAGAGATTATCTAATTGGCAACTCCTTCTACTCCATTCAAGAATTTGAAGAAAATAATTAATTGTACTCATTATGATGTTTTGCAAAACTCAGTTTCAAAAATGTATGTCTATTATTATTTCTTGTATTTGTAAAATATGTATATATATAAATTTACTATGATATGACTCATATTATGTGTATATGTATCAACAATGACATGTTTCACATCCCAGAGGTACTTCCTCAGCAGGGATCCATGGAACAAGATTGATAAATAAATAATAAACAAATAAAGGAAAAGAAAATAGTGGGAATATTTGGAGGAAGGGGAAATCAACAGCAGATGAGAACTAAAGGCATTACAACAATTTACATTACACTTTTCAACATTCAGTTTACTTTATACCTCCCCAAATCCTTATTAATGACACAATATCCATACCTCAAAACTAAGTAAATCTGATGTGCCCTATACTGTAAAATAGACTGCAATTCTTTCTGAAAAACCAAGAAAAATGTACTATTGATAAGAGGGCGAAATTCGCACCCAACTGCTCTCAACTTCCTTACATGCATACCACTGTCTCAACATAACATAGGTCAGTTGCTGATTCACTCAACATCACAGCACTGTTATATCCTTTTGATTTTATATGAATTTTTGACAAAAATTCCACATCTGGTAGTTAATAACAATTTAAGAATCAGTCTAATCATAAAAAAAAAGAATCCTACCTCACTTATATACTTGTATCCTTCAATCAGCATTACAAATATTATAAAATTATCTGTAAAGTGAATAATTTAATTTTCAACCAATTAGAAACACTGAATCACTGGTATTTATGCAAAACTTCTTCCAACTCTAATGTTGCTGAAAACTTTATTTATGTGCTTTAGTAAAATATATTGTGCCTGGAGACTGCGCCCACCTCAACGGCTCGGTAACCTTCAGAGAGTCTCACTAATGCCCGAATGTTAGTTACAATGGTTGCAACTTCAGCACTGGTTAGCTAACCAGGAAATCCAAACAAACAACTGCATTCAGTTTTATTTGTACTTACATTGCTAAAAGGAATTATAACTGGGATGCCAGCTAAAATTTAATTTTCTGCTGTGTAGCAGAGACAAAAATTATAATGGAAGACAGAGATACAACAAAATTATAACGCGACATTCATTTAAATTTATATGTTGGTTTCAGTTTATTTATGAGACTAAATGCAGAATTTTATGTACAGAAAAGAGCATACGATGGTTATACTGTATTCTGTGTACCAATTAGTGGAACCAATAGACAACATAACTGAAGATTTTGTTTTGGTAGAAAATAACATGCATGGAAGTTTATTAAAAATTAAAGGATAATGAAATATATGAATTAAATAAGTAATAGTTATTTATTTTTTAAATTCACTTAGAAACTTTTTCATAAAATTAAATTTCCGTCATTTAAAAATATTTCAACCACGCATTCTGAGAATCTATTCAGAGAAAGTTTATTCACATAACAAAAAATTTCAATAACAAAGATAACGATTAACCATTACTTGTGTATCCTAAGAAACTTTTACAGAACAAATTCCTACTATCAACATAGGTCATTTTTTGATGGGTGTTTAAGCTAGTATTTACGTAATCAATAACATTCAACTCTGGCCACCAAACAAACAGCAGGACTGTACACATTGTCACTCACCTGAGATTGACGAGCTTCCCAGGAATCCTGTTAAAAGGGAAATGGCTCACTTGATCCGTGAAGCCGAAGCCGAGCACTTCCAGAGAAGTCACATCCAGAATTCTTTCTAGGCCACGTTCCAGTTGCCTCACATTTAACTCCCTGAGAAATAGTTTATGCAGTTTTGGCAACTGAGTGATGTATTCTATTCCCTTTCTGCTCAAGCGATCACACCAACACAAAGAAAACCTGTGCAAACAATGACAAATCAGTGTTGGTTGCATTAAAATATCACTATTTCACTGTGGCAGGAGGGCAGTCATATAAAACAACAGTAACACTAAACACTACATCATTTAATACAGACAACTTGTGTAACGCGCATTGTAGTTCTAATATATAAGATGCAGTCAAAAAGTAAGCAGACTTTTCACCAAGGAATCTGAAGCGAGACAGAGAATCCATTCAAACAGTTGTCACTAATGTTGCTTTTCTATTCAAGTCAAGCACGCAATGCAACGAGGAAGTTTAAGGAACGTGTAACTCTAAAAGCATCTGCATTAAAGCCAAAGGTTTATCTGTGTTATATATTAAATGTTTTTTGCATAAATTAGATTCAGTAAACCAGCCACATACGTTTCAAGGTTTGTGAGGCGATACAATTGCCTGAGGCCTTCATCAGTGACATAGGAGCCTGTAAAAACGCTCAACTCTTTCAGTTCTGGACAGTGCTTACAAATGGCCACCACTACACTGTCTTCAATAGCGGTGATAGATATACATAGAACTTGGAGACGTGAGAGACCGCCGGACCTATAAGACAGAAAAAGGGCAGTAAAACATTTTAAAAAATGACGACTCATTAGCGGTTTTTTACAGTTTCACTCCTAACTAGAATTTAAATGAGATTGCTTTAAATTAGGACAGAGAAAGTAATAATTTCTTGCCACATATAGTATCAAAATGATTTAGGGGAAGAAAAAAAAACCACACACACACACACACAAACACACGAGGGAAAGTCAAATGAGAACCTTAAAAATGTAATATAAAATTGAAAGTATGCCGCTAATGGTCTATAAGTTGGTACACCTGTTTGAAATAATGTACCAAATGTCCCCACAGGTGGCAGTGAAGATGTGCAAGCATCAGCACAGGAACAGTATAAATATGGCCGCCCCACTAGCAATGTGCACCAGACAAGAACAGATTAGATTTTTGCAAAGTGAATGTGTAAAACTTATAGACATTTATCATAGAACGAAGGTACAGTACGGGGGTGCCTGTTTGTCATACAGGTGTTTGAATGGTGTAGGAAGTTCACAAGTGGCATGATGTCTATAGCTGATGCTCCAGGCCAAGCACTTCATGTCATGACTCCTGAGACCAGTGCAGCAGTCGAAGCCATCACCCGATCTTGCCCCAAGTGATTTCCAAGTGGACCCATAAAAGACACACTTTCTGGGACAGAAATTCCACTCTGCAGCGCACGAGAGGTTGTGTCATCTCCCAAAAGAATTTTTTTATAATGGAATTCCGGTACTTCGGTTGTGTTGGCTACAATGCATTAAGAGTGGATAGATATGTTCACTTTGATCCCACGTGAGAATAATCTCAGGGATGTGGAACAGTACATACACTTATTAGTAATATCAATATTACTATATAATTGATAATATTATTATATATTGACAAGTTAGCTACAACCCATTAGTATAACCAATATCTCCTGTAATCTACAAATACAATCCCGAGTTAATTAATACTTATTATGTGGAACAGTGTATGTACTTGTTACCAGCATCTAATAACCAGTTATTTTCTTACCAACCAGTTACCATGATAAGTTTCACTGTAATTTGTGACTACATATTATATCATGTTAGTTGCTATTTATGTGAAACAGTACACACACTTATTAACAATATCAATTATATTACCAACAACTCATAAGCTGTCAATTATTTAAAAACCTGTTAGTATGATAATTTTTCACAGCAGTTTTTGAGTGCATGCTATGCCATGTTAGTAGGAGACTATATCCAAAAACAATATAGGTGACTTATATGTGGGCACAATACATAAAATTAAAAAAAAAAAAAGGATTAAGGTTTTCATTTGATTCCTTGTGTATACAAACAACAAAACAAGCCTCATGTATACAAACAACAAAGCAAGCAAAACCAAGTAATACTATTAAAATAAAGTTTTCAGCATTTCTAGAACTTCACAGAACTTACCCAAAAGCAAGTGCAAGTGCTGAATAATCTTGAAGATCATTTAGAATCAGTGTTCGGAGGTTAGACAGATGGCCCAGCACTGTGAAGGCCTCTCGATCCTCGTAAATAATGCCGTCGAGCTGCAGATGACTCAGTGAAGTGCAGTCTTTCAGCAGAGTAGCAAAATACCTATGAAACAAAACAAATTATAAGTGAGGGTTCCTTCCCTGCTAGCAGTCGGTGACTAGTTTGATGGAATCCTCCATCTCTTCCTATAATGAGTTAATCACTTCATAAGAATACCCAGGCCAACAAAAGGCCATTTATCCACTGGTGCAATGTGACTGGAATCCGACTTTAAAACATGTCGCATAAATGTCGTACAGGAGTCGCTTCAGCTGCTACTGCACAACTCTCGTCCAACAGCGCAACTGCAATGCAACTTCAACTCGTGAGTGACCAACTCAGAAACAACTGGTTTGTCAGTTAAGCGGCCAATGCTCGTGCGACACGGGTCTGATGATTCAGTGTACACTCGGCCTTTAGTTCAGTTAAACTTATGGTACACTGCAATTAGGTGTTTTATGTAACCTAGTGGAAGAAGTAGAAAAGTATCGATGCATATACTACTATACCTTCTCACATTATTCAAACAAGATTGCTTTGGATAGGACAAAGGAACTGGTAGCCAGAGAAGTTAATACAGGTGGTAAGTGCATTACAAATAATAATTATTACACATTGAGTTATATTTACAACAGTTTATAATATCACTGGCTACAGTAGGTAAAATTTATTACTGTGTGTAAATACTGATTCAAATTATGAATACTGCAAGTATTTTTACTTTTTTTGTTCATGAAAAAAGAAGGTAATTGCAGGATGTAATTTTTTCCTGATGATGCACTTATGCACAGGGAAGTGAGGTGCTCTGACAATTGCTTAGAAATTCAGCGGGATCTGGATGTTATTACAATAAACTGCAAAAAGTGCAAGGCAATGCAAATAAGTAATAAAAAGACCACGTTTGCTCATGAGTACAATGTTAACAATTCAGTTGTTGAGACGGTGGATTCCCTGAAGTACCAAGGTGTAACAGTACAAAGCAACATGAAATGGGACTTGCACATATCATCCGTCGTAAGCAAAGATAATTCTAAACTACGATTTATAGGCCGTATTTTGAGAAGTTGTAATGCTCATACAAAGGAAATAGCGTACAAAACACTAGTGCGTCCGCATTTGGAGGTACTGTTGTGGAATTTGGGATACGTATCGCAAGGGATTGATTGACACGTTAGAGAAAGTACAGTAGAACTCCAATTATCAGAACTCCGATTATCCGAATCGCTGATTGTCCGAATCACTTTTTAAATTAAGAAAAGCTTCGCCTCTTTTATAAAAACCAACCCAAAGTTTGGATGACTGCAGCAGAGTGGTATGGTGTAATTTCCATCCCTGTTATCGAAGCCATGAAACGCCATTACAGAAGGCAATTTTAGGAAAACTTTTGGTGGGGGGCGAAGACAAAGAAGGTGTGTTGGTTAAACACAAAAAAATAAATTTGAAAGATTGCGCTTACATGGTGGCAGAAGCTTGGAGCTTGGTTAAGGCAGTCGCATTAAGACGTGCGTGGAACAAGTTGAAAGGCATACCAGCTGAAGAAGAAAAGGAAAAGAAGAAAAAGTAAAAAGAAGCTCAAGAAAAAGAAAGGGAAGAGACAGGAGAAGAATTCGGAAACATTCTTTTGAAAATTCCTGGATGTTCAGAAGTTAGTGCTGAAGATAGATTCATCAGACTGTGGGTATTAAATTCTAAATGATGATGAACTTATTGAAAGTGTGAGAGAAGAAAGTGTT
Organism: Vandiemenella viatica; assembly: GCA_031002005.1. Classification (NCBI taxonomy): domain Eukaryota; kingdom Metazoa; phylum Arthropoda; class Insecta; order Orthoptera; family Morabidae; genus Vandiemenella; species Vandiemenella viatica. The sequence goes on from JARYHS010006518.1 coordinate 301,675, forward strand.
GAGGAAGAAGTTGACCTTAATATCGAAGTTGAAGCAGACACGGGACCATCAGCGCTGATGTGAATGGAGCGTCAGTCCGAGTTTGACCACGTGCAAGTTCTCACTGTCAAGCGTTTGCGCGACTAGGCTGCTCGAAAACGGATGCGTACAGCCAAACAGCTCACTTTGACCGAGATGTTCAGCAAGCGATGACTTATTTACAGTACAGTACATACTGTACTAATGCACAGCACTTGTAAGTACGCTTAACATATAAAAGTGTTGCCTTTTCATTTAATTAATTAAAAGCTGTTTTTCTCCCATTTTCAACATACATCCGATAATTAATTAAAATAGACCTTTTTTCTAGAAAAAAATCAAATTATCCGAATTTCTGATTATCTGAATGGGGTCCGATCCCAATTGATTTGGATAATTGGAGTTCTACTGTACAGAGGAGAGCCGCTCGATTCGTGACTGCTAGTTACAGTCCTTAAGTAAGTGTCACAGAGCTGATACGTGGGTTAGGCTGGGATTGTTTGGCAGACAGACGACGTTGTGTGTGTCTGAATTTGCTTTAGAATATGCGAAAACCTATTTAGGTCGCAATGACCGGAGGGATAGCATACGAGAAATAAGATGCCATACTGATTGATACATTTATGTATTCTTTCTTTACTCATGTAGCATTTCTTAAATGATCATATTCATTATTATGAAATGTGCCGTGTTGCCTTTTTACTATGTCTTATTATTATTCGTGATTGTGCTTTTTTGTGCGGTTAAACCAAATAATTAATTTGTTAGCCGTTATTCTGCACAATTTAAATCACTCTTTTATTATCTTTAAATACATCGTTCTTAAATACATAATCGGACTTCTTCCTGCAAGTTCTCCTTAGCGCTGACCTAGGAAATCTCCTATTTAGATCTCTGTATTCCGGTTGCTATGGAAACCCTTTTTAAAAGAGTATTGATAGGCCCGTGCCATGGAACTTATACTTCAAAGATGTCATTATAATATCTGTTATGCTACAGCCCCCCCCCCCCCCCAAGTTTACCATACCATTTTCCATCAATACCAGTATAAATGGTCATGGTAAACTTTCCGGTAAATGTTACCTTTTTTAAGGCATTGTACATTTTACTAACCAAACCACATTTTTTTCCACATATAAAGAGGACCGATGGCTTGATGTAATTTCTTAGTTGGATTTCCATGAGTAGCGACTGGTTGAAACGGCATATTGTCTGTAACACACATTGTGACACAGAGTTACTTTCCTTATCACTTAACAATAAAAGAAAAACCAAAACTACAATAAGTCTTTATATTACACTACAAAATTGTCCATACCACCAGTATGCTACTTAGATTGCTATTGTAAACCACTGTTATTTAGTAACATCATCTTTAGCTGTCATGGCCTCCGCCTGTTTACCAAGCATACCATTCAAATAGTTAACAATTCCATTAACTACCCTTGGTACATTATATTCTTCATAAGACTGATCTTTTTGAACAATTTTACTGTTGGATAACCGGCAACATTATTTAAACCACATGTTTGGTACCCTGGACCAGTACAATCAACCCTCGCTAATACGACTGGGACACCATTGTTTCTTGCTAATCTAGCATCACCATCACAGCTTCATTTTTATTTTATTTCTTCAACACATTACATTATATTCTCTGATTTCAGAATACTTATAAAGTTATTTCGGTTCTGGAAAATTAACCGGTAGGCTATACCTTACAAACTATATATTTCCTAAAATGAAAGTCCTAATAGACAATAAACTTTTATGTAATGGTATGCTGTGGTAACAGCCGAAGACTGCACATCTGACCAAGATCATCAATATTGGTAAGTGACAGCTTCTGCTTAGTGATTATAAACTTTTACTATCATTCCGATTGAAGACTTTCGGGCAACAACCTCAATCAGTACTATCTACAAGTGCTTTGTGCCACTGAATAACGATAATATGCTAACTATAACTTAATAATAATAGTAAATTCCAATATGATAGAGTTTATATGTACACACCTGTGCCCTGCACTACTGTTAAATCTTTTCATTCACCTTAAAGTAATTCATCATTTTCTGAGTTGTAGGTTCAATATCCTGATTGAATTTGTACACAGGATGAGGCAGTAAGCATAGCTTACCTCTCTACAAAAAAGAAAACCCTTTTTTCTATATTTCCAGTTCACCTTTTCCCAGTTATTCATACAAAACAACTTCCTGTTTACAGTTAAACTTACTTTGCCAGAATAGTAACATGGCAAACCAACTTCAAAAATATGTAAAGAACTCTGAGAATGTTCAACACCATTATTCTGTAATTGCTTTGATTCATAATCACAAACATAATTCTCCCCAACAATGGAAAAATTGTCACAGTTTACCTTTTCATGGTAATCATGAGCACTGAAACTTCTAATGCTTTCAAACCCCTTTAAAACTCTGACCGGGTTTACACCCCCTTCATCTTCCACCTCAGTCTTTTCAGGTATGCTTGGTGATATCTGATTGGTTAGGTCAAGTAAATTTTGAATGCGGGAGGTTCTACACTTTCTGATTACTTCCTGAAAATTCATCTCGACTACCTCTACTTTGTTACTTAATCCCAGCAATTGGAACATCCACATTATTATACTCTACTTCAACTTCCTCTTCAACTCCTCTAATTACTAGACTCTTATCAATACCAGTATCTACAATGGGTTTCTTGTTACACATCTCAGTTTCCTCTTTTAACATTTTATAATGCTTATCGGTCCTTTCAAAACACTCACTTAAATTATCAATAGATTTTTTTATAACTGTCTCAAATTTGGATAGTCGATCATCTAAAGACTTATAATAGGAGCTTTTTATTTCCTCACTTAATTGTGTTTGTGTAGCTGTAAGTTGTGTAGTAAGATGTGCTGTTAGTCGTGACTCAAATCGAATTAGTATTTTTTCTAATGCACCTACAGTGACTGTTTCATCTTTCTTATTTACAGATCCTGAAGGATCACAAATAACCATTGCACCTGGCATCTGATTAGCCATTCTGTAGAAAGCTAAGCAATACCCAGCGTCCCACAACTAGTATCAATTAAAATGACGTGATATAATAAATTATTTGAATAAACAACGAAAATTCACAAAAGATAGGTTACGTTTAACTCCCAAAAAACGTAAAACTAATTCTACCAGCACACCGCTTCTGCCACAGTCATCGCTCTTGTCACAACCAACAAGTTTTTTGATTACAAGAACAAAGATAATTGAGTCTAGAAAACACTTAGCTTTAACGTATTTGTAACTGGCGGTTGAACTTTCACTCAACTCAGCTGTTGTTGCCTCTGCGGCGGACGTTGTCAATCCCTGGCTGGTTCCCGCTCGGCCGCTAGTAGCGCTGTGTGCTTCCAAGTTTCAACGATTCTCCTCTCTTCCTTTCTTGATTTTTGGTTGTATGCTAGATACTCAAATTCGTAAGTTTACGTAGTAATTTCTTTATTCTGCAGCACCCAAGTCCACTGCATGATCGCCATGTAGCATTTCTTTAAAATGATCATATTCATTATTATTTGAAATGTGCCGTGTTGCCTTTTAAAATGTTTTATTATTATTATTATTCATGATTGTGCTTTTTGTGCGGTTAAACCAAATAATTAATTTGTTAGCCGTCATTCTGCACAATTTAAATCACTCTTTTATTACTTTAAATACATCGTTCTTAAATACATAATCGGACTTCTTCCTGCAAGTTCTCCTTAGCGCTGACCTAGGCAATCTCCTATTTAGATCTATGTATCGGTTGCTATGGAAACCCTTTTTAAAAGAGTACTGATAGGCCCGTGCCATGGAACTTATACTTCAAAGATGTCATTATAATATCTGTTATGCTACACTCATTCTATTCGGGATTGGAATGCACTGAAGCAGGATTGGTGCTTAGCATCCCTCTGCCACCCACAGTATTTGTGAATTGCAGAGTATAGATGTAGATGTAGAAGTCTACTCAAATATGTAGCTAATTAAATTTTTATATAACTATTGCTTCAATTTATTAAATCTGATTTATCAGAAACAAAGCAGATCTATGACTTAATACCAAGAGAACTATTTTTTTAAAATCTATATGTTATGTCACACATAGTTAAGAAGCAGTACAGAGTACTCTAATGGGGTGGATAACCCACGTGACGACTGGACAAAAACTCTACATCATCTGCTTAAAGCAATTCAGTTCTGAGTTACTCTACAATTCATAGCAGTTATTTCTTTTATTATTTGTATTGGGCTTTATGCTTCATCAATATTGAAGTTATCTGAGGGCACATTACTAGCTGCTATTACATAAAATTTTATATTTCTTATTTTAAAATTCTTCTCTCTTCATGAACAACCTCACGTATTTCCAACATTTTTTTATGTACATATAACTTTTGAGTTTTTAAATTAAAGTGTTTTCATAGATTCTAATCAGTAGCATTTTTTCTACAAATTTTTTAAATTATTACTATGCATTTACAGCTCAACGACATCATATATATATATATAAAACAATGAACAGGAAAATGCTTTAAGGCAATAAAATTAAGGACGGATAGGAAAATACCCTTGGAGGGGGAAGCTCAAATATTGGATCAATAATTGATACTGTTGACGGTATATTATCATTGAAAGTGGGGGATCAACATAATAACTTGGTGAGGATACATATATAAGTTAAATTTTGAAAAACTATAAGTGAAAAATAAAATATAAGAAATATAAATAGTAGAGATAATAAGTGCTAGGTTTGGTGGGAAGAAATTACTGGAGATTGAGGCCTCGAGGATGTTTGGTGTCCAGGATATTCTGATAGGCTAGTTCCCATGTATGTAGTTCAGAGGAGGTTGTTTATCAGGGAAAACTCGCATTGCCCTAACTGAGAAACAGTTGTTAAAATTATTCAGTTTGTGGGAACTGGCATGTTATGAAACTGGATGGGCCTCATTGTTAGTATATACTGTCTGTCTGTGGCCATTCATTCTGATAGCTAGGGGATTAGGTAGTGAGGCCTATATATGAGCTGTAGCAATGGAGGCAATGTAAGTTGATATATGAGGTGTGTTGTCATGCAAGTAGCATGACCAGTGATGGGTAATGTTTCACCTGTGGTAGGATTGGAGTAAGTGGTAGTAGCTGGATGCATGTTTTACAGTGGGGTCTGATGCACAGGAATGATCCCTGTGGTAGTTTAGGGGAATTACTGGGTGAGTACATGTGAACCAAGATATTTTTTTTAGATTTGGTGGTCTGCTAAAACATGTGTGTGGTAAAGTGGGTAGGATTTTATGTAGAATGGTGTGCATCCCAGGGAAGGAACAGTAGGATGTAATGCCCACGGTGAAGGATTAGGGAAGGGCAGTCCCCATCACCCACCTTCCATAGTGTTCTCCTGTTGACAAAGGGCTCGTCCCTAAAAATTTCTTTATCAGTTGTATTTTTGTCTTTTCTGTGTGTTCGCGCCCCACATCCATCATCTAAAGGTAAGTGGTGGCTCATTTCCCTATCCTAATTTAATTCCCATATATATTCCTGTGCAAAGTTTCTCAGTCAGTTCCTTAAACAGTTACCAGTACAGCCTATACACACTCTGAAATTTTCTTCGTCTTTTTAAAGTTCTCTCACTAGCGCAGTAGTTGAACTTGTTTGATTTTTGTGAATAAAAAGTTGAACCCAAAATTTCCTCTTGCTTTGAAGCTGTCTTATGTATCAGTATGCAATAACAGCATTACAATTAAGTACCTCATTAGAAAGATCCAAATACTGTACAATAACTGCAAGAGCTGTGTCAATGTTGGGGATGGTTACTCTGAATGGTTTAGTACAACCAAAGGAGGACAAGAAGGAAGTGCCCTTTCACCTGTTCTGTTCATAGCGGTGATGGATAACATCTTAAAAGAACTAAAGGGAGCAATCAATAGAGAACTACAGGCATTGGTGTTGGCGGATGTTGTGGCAGTGTGGGATGAAACCGAAGAAGGAATACAAAACAAACTGAAAATGTGGAATAATAAGTTTGAAGAATGTGGAATGAAATTGAATAATAATAAAAAAACTGTAGCTATAAGAATAAGCCAAAAGAATACAGACTGTCATATAAAATTACAAGACCACGAAGTTGAAGTTGTTGACCAATTCAGCTACCTGCGGAGCATAATTGCCAATAATGGTAGAAGTGACTTAGAAATAATGAGTAGAGTAACCAAAGGAGCCAACTTCTACAGTACCATGCGGGGCTTACTATGGGACAGGAAGGTTCCCAGAAGAACAAAAATTGTCTTGTACAAGCCGTCATTCCTATTCTCACATATGCTCTGGAAACAAGCACACTAACATCAAGGGACCTTAGCAAGATCCAAGCATGTGAAATGAAGTTTCTTAGAACGACCCTCCAGAAAACTAGACCACATAAAGAATGATGAGATTAGATCAAACCTAGAGCTAAGGGAATCCATGGAAGAGAGACTTAGGTCATCAAAATTTAAGTGGTTTGGGCATGTCAAGAGAATGACTAGTCCAAGACTACCAAAAAGGATAGTGGGCAAAAGACCAGTGGGAAGACCAAGAAGAAGATGGACAGACCAACTGAAGGAGGACGTAGAGAGAAGAGGCTGGAACTGGGGATACATCCGGACAGAGAAACTTTTCTGGATAGGAGACAGTGGAAGACGATCATCTACAAGAGACTGGAGATGGTCCCCAACGATAATGATGATGTTGGCTTGTCACTCAAAAGTAGGCTGAAATTTTTTAGTCGATCGTAAGTCGCAAGAGAGTTGAGAGAGGACAAAGAACGCCTAACATAACTGCAATCCAACAGTTGTAATCAAGTTTGGGTGCAGTTGTGTTGCACCAGTGGATTCAGGACCTTAGTCTCAATTACATATTTTATAAATTGTAATCTTTATTCCCCACTACAGTACCTGACTTCAAATGCTCCTTCTACCTAACAGTTACCAACTTTGAAAATATTAACATGGGATTCCTGTCTCTCTTTCTATCAGACTTTCTCACAAACTTCTGTACTCAGTCATCAATTTCAAAATCTGTTCAATTTGTGCAATATTCTTCTGCAGTACCACAAACCGAATAATTTGAATTTCATTTATTTATTGGATTCCCCATTCACACAGTTTAATAAATTTCTTGGTTAGAGTTTTAGGTTTGAAAGCAACAAAGCACCAGCACCTTTTCTATCTTCAAAACACTTCTTAAGCTCAATTTTTGGTATGGTTCTAATCTTCTTCAGGGATTCTGTTTTTATCTATATACTGTTGGAAAAATATTGTCCTTTTGTGGTTCTGCTCAATTCGTGGTACAAGAAGCCATCCATGTTGGCATGAATATCGAAACTGAAGCAACATTTGGCCAAAAATTCACAAATAAGCCAGATGCATTACCATGATACAACTGCCTAATCAGGGCATTTTCTTCCAATTTCAAATAAATGGCATTGAACTTATGAGTAATACTCCTTGTTGACTGTATGACCTGGTGCCAAGAATCATGACGCACTACACCATTAAAACCGAAGAACATGAGCAAAAATTCTACATTTAACCAATACAGGTAACAATGAAAGGAAAGAAATGCCGTGAGGAAATATATAGATGGAAAGGACATGGAAAATACACCCAACACTCACCAATGTTGAAGGGAGGAGGGCAGCAGCAACACAAAACAACACACAAACAAAAAAATACAATATTTCGGGTGGAAATCCCTTTTTCAAGTTAACGGGGTTTTCACCCGAAATATTGTATTTTGTTTTGTTTATGTGACGTTCTGTGTTGCTGATGCCCTCCTTCCTTCAACTTTGGTGAGTGATGGCTACATTTCATCAAACTTAACAGGCTTCTTTTAGTCTTTACTCCTCAGGAAACTTCGATTGAGACCGCTGCGTGTTAGATTCGACCAGACACCTGTACACCCACGTTTCATCACATCTGTTTTGGTACTTACTGTTAACTGTGTCACAGCACTCCAATTCGGGGTTTAAAGAGTGTCGTGTATCAGTATTACTGACACTGTGTCATTGAAGCTCTCACGCGATGCAGCAAGGCTATGGCTGAAGACCATAGATTCATGGCCACTGGTTTCTATTTTCACTTTTAAACAAAATCACTTATATAACACGTTTTCTACCCCCTGTTAATGAGAGTTATTACGGGAAATGATTTATAATGAAGACACCTTATTTTGTCACTTGAAGATCTTGTTTCCCCATACAGAATGCCGTCAGCAATGTGACATATAAATGCACGTGGCAGCCATCTTCGCCACATATCACCACACAGCCACAGCAGGTGCAACAACTGTTCTGATGAATAGTTCCCCTCCAGAACTCCCAAAAACTATTACCTGCAATCATTTTCCATCGATATCCTTCTCGCTCTTTCAGTCTCTCTCCCACATACACAACCACTTGTGGCACTATTTTCTCAATGGCTAAGTTACCGATTGGGTTAATTCAGCCCTATACTGCATCAAGCAGGTGGTGTTCTGGTTTTAATGTGTTAATGGGTGAGACATTACATATACCACTCAAAAATGATCACACAAACAAATTCTTCTGCCTTACTTGCCAGTGATTCTACCTATCAAGAGTCACAAAATAAAATTAGAAAAATGAGTTTTTAAATTTTCAATAGAAAGTTTAATGAAATGTTTTAAATACCCTACCCACACCAGTATCAAACCAGAATATTCTTCAGACTGTGATACTATATAAGATTGTGAGATTTTGAGTTAGAACAGTTTGTAATACTTTTATCATTAACACGTGTTGAACAGATTTACAAACACAAACTAAGAAAACTTGTATAAATAATTCCTAATTATACATACACATGCTGTTTGCTTTAAGAGATCGTGGAGGTGAAAAGACAAAACTGAAAGCATGTTAAATAATCTGTCATATATTTTGCATTATGGACGGATAAACTTACGCTTGTGTAACACATATGATCGAAACAGTTGTTCCAGGAGTACTGGTCAGAGAGAGGGTCCATTTCCGGGTTCTCCTTGGTACTCGTACGGACTCACAAGAAATTAAATTATGAAAATCCACATGGAGGCATTTTAAATGGAATAGCTGGTTCTAAATCTGTCAGTCTATTGGGTTTAGGGATAGACTATAATGTACTGTTATGCTACACACTGTCGTCCTCTGAATATCAGCCGTAGCTAAATTTTTGTCACTCGGTTTTCTCCTGGCCTGATTCCACTAACCAAACCCTGCAATATACACATGACTTCCTCTGTCCCTTTCGTGAAATGCTCCCGCATTTTACAAAATTTTGCCAACTGCCGCTCACATATACTTTAGCAGACCACACAATCTGAAAAACATATTGGTCCACAAATACCCCATGATGATCTATTCCATTCAGCAGACCTCACTGCAAAAGTTGCAGTATATATCCAGCTACCATGACCTATTCTAATCCAACCAAAGGGGAAATTTTTCTCGTTACTGTACATATTACACGTGTCAACTTAAATGCCTCCGTTGCACTAGTTTGTACACGGCCTTCAGTACCAACCAGCTTTCAACATCATACATCAGGGAAGTCTCCATTCTTACATTATTTTTTCACTTGTTGTTAATAAGTTTGTTTCCGCGCGTTTTCAATTGAAATAGCTACTTTCATTTTATTTATTTCATCTTCATCATTTCGTTACTTGTATACCATCAAGAGGTATTTTAAACAAAATACTTAGCATTGGGAGATAGTTTTATTCTTTCTTTCTTCTGCAATCGATTTGTTACAAGAACGGTTGCGTATAAATAGTTGAAAACAAAATAGTCGGCCTATCCCTGCAGAAAAATGCAGCTCAACAAGGAAATGGAATAAAATGTGACAAATGCTTATAAACATTACAAAATGCTTGTCAGATTCCAGTTTACTACCAGTTTCGCCTCCTGACTTAATTTCTTTGGGTATGGGGGAGGCATATTACGAAGCCATTGCTGATATATTGGCCGAAATTATATTTGGTGCATCTGTTATAAGCAATTTGAATTCTTTTAAATTTTATTTTGCGCCATTAATGTATGAAAATAAGTTTAAACAAAATAAAAAGATCAAGCTTGCCAATTTCTGAAGATAAAAATTAATAAAAATATTTGATTCTGTGGGGATTTGAACACTGGTAAAAAAAAAATATGATTTAATCACCCTATCATAAAGACCATGCAGCCATTTGATAACAGGAGACAATAATTTACTATATAGAGGGTATTTAGAATTTTTCATTTCTATGCATGCAAATATCTCAAAAACTAGGGCGCATTTTGAGAAATAACTATACCACAGACATACATGCTGTGTACCTTTCGACATATATGAAGGAGATCGAAATCCATTATTAACATGTCTGATGGTCTCCAACTTAGTCTGATGGAAGAAAAGGAATGACACTGAATAATCCTTGGAGCTTACCTTCCACTGAACGACATCCAGGAGAAAGTGACATGGGTCAGTGTTCTGCGCTTCTTATTGAAGAAATACTCCAAATCTCCCCTCGAATTATGGGACATTGCGGATATGTTCAGCCTACTTAGCTCGGGGCACCGATTCGCCAATTGCCGTAAATGGACAGTTTTGAAGTTTGCCAATATATCCAGTGACTGCAGCCGACCCAGCTTGGCCACAGTACGCGCCTTGCGCTTGTCGTGAAGGAGTAGGTGCGAGATGCTTAGTGACTGGATGTTACAGCAGTTCTTCACAAACTTCTTCAGCAACTGCAGAAAGACAATTCTATGTATTATTACTATTAGGTAACAATAAAAGGAAAGAAATGCCGCAAGGCAATATTTGAATGGAAAGGACAGGTAAAATACAGGAGGGCAGCAGCAACACAAAACAACACACAAACAAAGAAAATACAATATTTCGTGTGAAAAGCCCTTTTTCAAGTAAACAGAGGTAGGTGGCTGGGCTTGTGTAAGACTTGCATTCGACACATCCTCTCATAGAATGCAATAGACTGTTGGAGGTGGTGGGGGGAGCAACGATAATGTAACCACGCATATAAGAAAGATTAAAATGGTTGAAAAAATAATAGTAATAAAAAATAAATAAATAAATTGAAATATAATTAAATTTTTTTGAAAAATATATGAATCTATTGTGCTGGCCAGTGATGGGTGTATAGGATGGAAGATATTAATGGAAATTGAGGCCTGGGGGATGTCTAGTCTGCAGGATGTGTTGATATGTGGAGTTGAGATTGGGAGGTAGTGTCTGGAAGTACTCTAATGGCTCTGACTGTGAAGCAGTTATTAAGGTCACGGGTGTTGTGAGCAACAGAGAGGTCCAGGTTTTGGGAGTAAATTGTTTGTCTGTGACCATTCATTCTGATGGATAATGAGTTTGTGAAATTGCAACCTCCTCTGAACTGTGTGGATGGGAACTAGCCTGCCAGAATATCCTGGAAACCAGACATCCTCCAGGCCTCAATCTCCAACGAGTCCATCCCTCTAGGCCTGGCACTTATTATTGCTTACGGTTTATATTTTAATTTTCCTACTCAAAGTTTTTCAAAATATCTTTCATAACTATTATATCCTCACCCAGTAATTATATTTATGTTCCCCCAACTTAAATAGACCTTCGGCATTATTGATATAGTATTTGCCCTTATATACTACAATCTTTGCTGGCCATGTCGTGCTGCCACCATTTACCAGACAGCTTTCAGTGTGTGCACGTCTTGCCGTGCCTGGATCCTCACTCATGGCAAGAATAAGGCTAAAAACCGAAATATTGTGTTTCTTCTGTTAATTTCTTTTATTTTCTTCATCCCCTATCCTTCTCATGTGTTATATACAAACATAATAACAACAATGAGCAGGAAAATGCTTTAAGGCAATAAGACTAAGGAAGGGCAAGGAAATAAGACCCAACATTTATCACAGATGAAGGCAGCTGGGAACAACGAACACAAAAAAGAACAAACACAAGAAACACGCAATATTTCAGTGTATCGTCAGCACTTATCATCACTGCTATTCATATTGCTTATATTTTATTTTTTGTATTTAAAGTTTTTCAAAATATGCTCACTCAGTTATTATGTTGATCTACCACTTTCAATGATAATATATCATCAGCATCATCGATTATGAATCTAGTATTTGCACTTCCCCGCCCTAGGCTATACTACCATCTATGCTGGCCATCGTCATGTACATCCCTGGCTCCGCCTGGTGTCCCACTTTTGCACGAATAAGGCTGTACGCTGAAATATTGCACGTTTCTTGTGTTTGTTCCTTATTGTATTCATCGTTTTCAGCCGCCTTCATCTGTGGTAAGTGTTGGGCCATATTTCCCTGTCCTTCCTTAGTATTATTGCCTTAAAGCATTTTCCTGCTCATTGTGTGTATATATATGTATATATTTAATAGTAACATTTTTTGCCAGCTTCTTACACTTATATGTGACTAGTTCTGACGATATGTTTTCAATTGTCGTGATCACCCCTTCAAACTCATACCCGTAATTCCTGCCATATTTATGTTTCCTTCACTGCAAGCTGCCCACCACTGGTCTGCAACTCCAATTGACTAATGGCCTCCATCAGGAGCTACCTCACTCTTTTATTGAAGGGTTATAAGCCAGAAAATTCCAAATACTGTATGTGTATGTGTTTTTTTAGTTTTTTTGGTCTTTGTTTTTATGCCACAGCAAACTTGAATTTTTGGTAAGCGGTGGTTTTTCTCCTACCCAAATATGTATTACAGAGTATATATATATGATAACAATGAAAAAAAGACGCTAAGTAGTGGAAAGGAATCAAATTAGGATAGGGAAATGAGCCACCACTTACCTTTAGATGATGGATGTGGGGCACGAACACACAGAAAAGACACAAACACAAATAATAAAGAAATTTTCGGGAAAAAAACCTTCTTCAACAAGAGAACATTATTAGAGGTGGGTGCACCCGGAGACTGCCTCACGGAAAGACCGCCGGTCGAGAAAAGTGGTGGGGGAAAATTCAAACATAGGAAAAGTAGAGGGGCAGTGAATCAGAGCTCATACCCGAGCAAAAATTAATATCCAAACTAATTTCTGGATAGTGGGAAGATCAAAATATAATATATATTGTAAAAAAATTAAAATATTATACAAATAAAAATAAATATATATAATAATAATAATAATATTTATGAATTAAACATCACCTCAGGTTAGTGGTGGTTCAATATAGGTAGTGGAAAGGAGAGGAATTAAAAAATAAAAATAAAAAAATAAAATAAAACATATAATTAAAAATGACCGGGTATTATATATATATATATATATATATATATACATGGAAAAGAAAGGGAAAATACACCCAACACTCACCAAAGTTGAGTTGCTGCTGCCCTCCTCCCTTCAACTTTGGTGAGTGTTGGGTGTATTTTCCCTTTCTTTTCCATGTAAATATTGCCTCGCGGCATTTCTTTCCTTTCATTGTTACCTACATATATATATATATATATATATATAGTAACGATGATATCAAGAAGCTAGGCAGCAGAAATGAATCAAATTAGGATAGGGAAATGAGCCACCACTTACCTTTAGATGATGGATGTGGGGCGCGAACACACAGAAAAGACACAAACACAAATATAAATAATTTTCAGGGATAAACCCTTCATCGGGAGAACATTATAAGAGGTGGGCGCAGCTGGAGACTGCCTTACAGAAAGACCGCTGGTCGGGAAAATGGTGGGGGTAAATTCAAACATCAGAAAATATAGAGCTAATACCCGAGCACAGATAAATATCCATACTAATCTCTGGTCGGTGGGAAGAGCAAAATACAATTAAAACTAAATTTGAAAAGAAAATAATAATAATTATTAAAAAATTATACAATTTTTTAAAAAAATATAATAAAATAATAATTTTTATGAAGTAAACATCACCTTAGGTTATATATATATAGGAAGGGTAGGGAAATATGACTCAACACTTATCACAGATGAAGGCGGCAGGGAATGATGAACACAAAAAAATAAACACAAGGAAAGTGCAATATTTCGGCGTACAGCCTTATTCGTGCAGAAGTGAGACATCAGGCAGATTCAGACATGTACGCGGAGACGGCCTTACAATGAAATCAAAGGTCCTAAGTAGTGAAAAGGAATTAAATTAGGATAGAGAAAGGAGCCATCACTTACCTTTAGATGATGGACATGGGGTGTGAACACACAGAAGAGACAAAAATACAACTGAAAAAGAAATTTTTGGGACGAGCCCTTTGTCAATAGGAGAACATTAAGGTACGTGGGAGACTGCCTCATAGAGTGACTGTTGGCCATGAAAATGGTGGGGGGTAAGTTCAAACAGAGGAAAGTAGAGGGGCAATGATTCAGAGCTAATACCCAAGCATAGATAAATATCCAAACTAATCTCCGGTCGGTGGGTAGAGCAAATTATAATTAAATCTAAATATGAAATTGAACATTTGGATAGGAAAAAAACCACCGCTTACCAAAGAAGGGGATTCCAGCGGCGTTGGTACACGAAAAAAAAACACGAACACACAAAGAATATAATTTTCGAGCCTGGCTCTTCCTCAGTAGAAGTGAGATGGCTGCACGCAAGCGCTGCTGGCAGCCAACTCCAACAGCAGCGCTTGCGTGCAGCCATCTCACTTCTACTGAGGAAGAGCCAGGCTCGAAAATTATATTCTTTGTGTGTTCGTGTTTTTTTCATGTACCAACGCCGCTGGAATCCCCTTCTTTGGTAAGCGGTGGTTTTTTATCCTATCCAATGTTCAATATATCCGCTTTTAGCGTCTTTGTTTCCTAACAATTTATATATATATATATAAATTAAAAAATAATTTAATTTTTTTTATACCAAAGAGACTATTAAGTAACATCACTTTACGTTAGTGGTGGTTTAATAGAGGTAGTGGGGATGGAGGCAAAAGAGGATTAAAAAAGGGTAAAAATAAGTAAAAATAATAATAATAATGACTGGGTATTATCATAGTAAGGTAAATCATCAAATCATTGTTGGAATAAAAATGGATAAATACAGACTTATTTGTTTATTGTTGTTTTTTTGTTTTTATTTTGTAAGGAGAATGATTTTAGAGTCCAAGCTTTGATTTTTTTCCTTGATATACAAAGTCTGATCACAATGAAATAATATCTGCTACTGAAGTTTCTTTTTTTACTTGTGAAAATGTAGCAATACAATACTCCATATTAGACATTTATGTTATTGCAACATGACATGGTGACTTACAGAGATGCTCATCTTCTGAAAGTGATGAACTTCCAAATGGGTGAGGTACCTGCAGTTATCACACAGAGCTTCAATCACTGATGGACTGACAGCAGAGTGGAATTTCAGAGAGCGCAACTGCGGCATCTCCCGTAGCGAACTCACCATGTCGTCGTCAGAGCAGTCCCAGCTGCAAACAACAATTGGGTGAGAACAATAGGATGAAGACTGCAATCCAGATTCACCACAGGAGATAATACTCCATAGTTCATAACAGTATTCCTGCCAAACCACAGTTTAGAGAGGCACTCGTGGGCAATTAGTATGTCAGTAGCTCAATACACATGTGATTCAGAGATGCTGCAACTCCTGAACATCTTCGTAGGATAAGCGTGGTTAACCCTTTAACCGCTACGGATCGCCCGACAGAGCCCTCGCTGGGTGCTCCTTAGCTGTCTACCTGTGTTGAGTGGCCGCAGGTCGCCCGATACCTGCGCTGCTGAGTTCGGCATGCAGCCCGACCCTCTCTGTGCTGAATATTTCTGGAGCTTCGTGTGTGACAGGCCTTCGGCTGTCGCTCTGCATTTTGAAACCCCAGCTACTCTGACATCTAAAGTTTTACGATTTAATGTTCCTCTAAAAGCGAATGTCCACATAGAAAAACATAAAGGTACTTCATATACTAAATAGATATTACAGCAACTAAAATGTTGTTGTTGTTTTTTTGTTTGTGAGCACAGTAATTCAACTGGAGAAAATTTCGAAGTTAAATGTTCGAAAACCTTTCACAAATTCTGCATATATTTTCCATCCTTCTTTTGGATCTTGGCTTTGGACTGGCGAAGTGAAAAATATTTTTTTTTTTTTTTTTTTGTGTTTCACTTAGTTTTAGAGGCATATAAATACAATGTAATTATTACACTGCAGTCAGTATGGGAGAGCGTGTCTATTAAGTAGCTATTGTTGCCGGCAGACGTACACAAATGAGAAATTGCAAAATTTCATCAACAACTGATGCACTCTGCTCTATAAATCTCTTGCAGATAATTATTATAGTTTAATCAAGAAGCATATGGTGATTCTAGAGTACAGGATTTCCACTATGAACCTGACACATTTGAAATTGCTGTATATTTAATACTGCTTAGGGTAAAAAGAAAATAATGCATGCCAGGTTGAGGGTATTCACCAAGTTTTATTAAAAAATCAGTACACCTCTGCACAAGATCCTCTCGTTCACAGAGAACATCTAGCCTGAATTCAAGTCCCTGCCAGGTTTTCTGTAGCCTCACGGGCGTAACAGAAGTGACAGCATGTCGTAGGCGGCCGCAAAGCTCTTGAAGTTAATTTTGCAGCCTGTATACACTTTGTCCTTCACATATCCCTACAAGAAGAAGTCTAGAGGAGTAATATCTGGTGATTGAGGTGGCTAACTTATCGGTCCACCGTACCCAATTCAGCGACCGGGAAATTGGGTGTCGAGAAATCCTCGAACGATCACGCTCCAAAGCAGAGGGGCGCCATCCCGTTGAAAGATGACATTCTGCCGCAAATGCATTAAATGAGGCATAACAAATTGTCAACATGTCAAGGTACGTACTGCCCGTGACTATTTCTCTACAAAGAAAAAGCAGCTGATGATCAAATTGTGCATCAATCTGCACCACACATTTAATTTTGGGCTGTCATGAATGTGTTCCACAATGCAATGTGGGTTTTGTGAT
Organism: Vandiemenella viatica; assembly: GCA_031002005.1. Lineage (NCBI taxonomy): Eukaryota > Metazoa > Arthropoda > Insecta > Orthoptera > Morabidae > Vandiemenella > Vandiemenella viatica. The sequence continues at coordinate 318,670 of JARYHS010006518.1, forward strand.
CCCCAAATATGTGCATTGTGTGTGTCAACTTTGGCTGATAAATGTGGCCCCATCAGAGAAAGCAATGAGAGTTAAAAATGTTGGGTATTTTTCAATGTGATGAACATGTTGATAGCAAATGCCTGCTTCGTATCACTGTCATTTGTTTTCAGTTCATGAAGCAACTGCAATTTGTATGCATGAAACTAGGGATGTAACGAATATCCATATCATGGAACTTCTATATCATTTAACTTTTGCGTGAAATCCCACATCTTCATTCGTATCCGCAATCTTTAATGCAGATGTTTTGTTTACATTGCAATATATATTATTCTTTTCTCTTTATTCGAGATTCTGCCCATCGTCGCTTAGCTAACAAAAAACTGGTTGTTTTCTGACGATCTTGAAATAAAAGTAACAATGAACTAAATGGTGTTATGACCTAAGCGACGAATTTATAAGTTTGAACTTGCATTTAAAGGTCAGGCTACAATAGACCGCACTGAGCCCTCACTGTTACCGACCGACACTTTTCTTATTGTTTGTTGTCGCTCACTCGATTGAAGTGAGTTTTTCTGCAGCCTTACTTTAGGTTCATCAGATGTTTGTGAAATGTAGGTAGAGACCTTGCATGTTCGGATTAACAAATCAAAGCTTTGCCAGAGGTGAAGGTCGATTTCGAGACCTGTGAAAATTGCATCCGAGACCCTGATTTTGAACTGGGGACCATCTATACCCGAATCACACGCCGCAAGCATCTGAATTTAGAAGTACTGAAAAAATATGTATTCAATCATCTAAAAGTACATTTGTGTTTTGGGATAGCAAAAATAAATGATATAGAAAAAAAGTATGTTGATTTTACTATGTTTGAATATTTATTTATCATTACATCCAGATTTGTCTCTTCACACAGATGGTTATGGCATACGATTGGGGTACTGAAAGTCCCTTGTTCAGATCCCTGTCTCAGCTGCAATTTTCATGGGTCTTAAAATTAACACATCACCTCTGGTAAAGCTTTGATTTGTTAATGCTGAGATGCTGGGATGCTCTGTGGTTCGAATTTCACGTTAATCTGTTGGTCTCCTTTTAAAAATAGGTGACAACGATGGAGGTGCACTGCGCAGCTGCTAAGAAACTCTGTGACTCGAATTTTTAGATCACATGAAAGTATTATTATTTTACAAAATCTTTGCAGTCTATATTTAAATTAACATGTATAATAATCTTATTATTTTTGTTAAAAAAAAATGTTGAGACAAATTAAAGGAAACCTATAAATCGCTTTGACGGACCATCAAGAGTTCTTTTATAGAAAATCAGATCTCATAGGTCCTACAAGTTGTACTGTGAATGCGCCACTAGAGCGGTGGGAAGCTGGGCGGCGAGCACGGAACTGAGCGTGGCGGGTAGGCGCTAACGGCCTGGCCTCGCATTCGGGAAGACGCCGGTTCGAATCCCTGTCTGGGAATCTAGATTCCGGTTTGCAACGGCTTTCCCAAATCATTCCAGGTGAATGCTTCCTTTAAAGGACCATGGCCGATTTCCTTCCCATTCCTAGCCCCAATCTTTTCACGCCTCTAATGACTTCGACGTTGACGAGGTGTATTGTTATAAGGGAAAAAAAGAAGAAAAGAAAGAAAGCAAGCATGGAGATTGCAGTGGCGTGGCCTTGTGCTTGACACTTGAATTAGTCTAGCTATGAACTCCACAAAGTTCATATGACAAAGACTGGTTTTTAGACGCGTGCGTGATTATGTAATTAATTTAATTCACTTGCGAAATCGTCCACATTTTTTGTTGTTGAAAGATGAGGCAAAAATCAGTTTGGCAGTATTATATGGAAATAGAACTTACTTATGAAAAAAAATTGATTTAAAATTTGTTTTTGATAAAATATTAAAATTTATGTTTCCACATCTGCTTCCACAAAACATCTACATCAGTGGATGTCAAGTACTGAACATCCGCATTCGGATCCGCAAAGATGACATCCGCAACAACCCTACATGAAACTGAAGAGAGTGATGCAGTGCCGTATGTACAGTGGACTTCGGCATCAGCAGTCCTCGTGTCGCTTGTCGAATGGACTCGGGTGGACTTTGTTCAAACGCCTGTCAAACTGCTGCAACATGCTCCTCTGATACGTGGTCATGACCGCCACCGTGCAATTTATTCACACTTCCCATTGCCCAAAAGCGCTGTTTCCATTTCTTAATGGTATTCCGTGATGGTGGGTCCTTCTTGAACACGCGGCGAGTTGCGGTGCACTTGAATCACTGAATTTGTTTCCACGTACCACCAAATAACTTGTGCTCGCTCTTGTGGTTATGCTATTTTCAGTTAAGCCACTGCAGCACCACCTACAATCTCTTGCACAGGTTTTCAAAAATAGTCAACAGAACTTCCACACTTTCTACACATATTGCAAAGCATGTAACCAACTTACTTCCATTCGTCGATTTTTGGCAGCCAAATGAAAGGTGTCAGATTCATGGTAGACACCCTAACTTTACAATTTCGACTGTGTATGTGTTGTTTCATGTAAAAATGATTATAAACTCTACATCAATTCCAATTAGAGACCTACAATCATGGATGATAGTGGATGCTTGATAATGTTCTATTAGCTGGTGTCGGTATAAGTTATTAATTTTGTGCCTTTCATTTTACTAATGTTATTATTACTTTATAATATTTTTGTTTTAAAGACCATATTTAATGTAGGTTTCACTGGCGATCAAATCAGTAAATGAATTGATACCTTTATATCCCTATCTGTCTATATCTATATAAATGAGAATGTTTGGATGTACTATCTGCCTCAATCATGCCTTAATTTTATTGCTCAACACATTTAAATGAAATTTGGCACAGAGTCAGTAAATTGTCTGTGAAGTGACATAAGATAGTTTTTATCCCACAAAAAGAAATAGTTTCATTAGAAATTGCAATTATCAATTTGCAAAGAGTTACCTATTTCATAAACAGCAGTGCCACTTTTACTCACTGTTTTTTAAGAAATGAAAGCAAGACACTTCTGACATATGCATGTATGTGTTTATTTGAACTGATCAGTTAATAAATAATAGTTCGGGAGCAGGAAATATAAATTTGTACTTAAACTTAATTTTTTTTAAAAATCATACTGCCAGTAAATTCCCAAAGAGATGTCTTCAGATCCTTACATGAAATAGTATGACATCTCGGGTATCAGAACATAATTTCATTCATATATGCGAAAAAGCTAACTTTAAAAAAAAATAAAAAATAAATAAATAAAACTACTAAATCAGAAACCGACTGGGAAACCTACAAAAACCAACGGGCCCAAGCAGCTAGAGTGATCCGAGCCGAGAAACGTAGTTATGAAAAATCTCTTATTGTAAACATAGAACAGAATTTTAAGAAAAACGAAATTATAGAGTACTACAAAACATTCAAAAGAAAACTCGCAGGATACAAACCGCTGTCGCTGTGCTTTCAAAGGAAAGATGGCACACTGGCCACATCAAATGAAGAAAACTGTAGGATCCTTTCTGACTATTTTGAAAGTCTACTTAACTGTGATAAGCCCGTAAATCCTATTAAGACAGAGGAACCCTTATTCAGATACCCGGTATCCTTACCACCCGACAAAAATGAAATCAAGCGCCACATCGCTAGACTTAAAAACAATAAGGCACCTGGAGAAGACTCCATAACTGCAGAACTATGGAAATATGCCCCCGAAGAATCAATAGAAATCTTGCAAAAGCAAATAGAAGAAATTTGGGATGAGGAAATTGTACCCAAAGATTGGAAAACGGCTTTAATCCACCCGTTGCACAAAAAAGGCAGTAGGAAGATTGTTGACAACTACACAGGAATTTCCTTGCTTCCGGTAACATATAAAATTCTCTCACTTGCCATCCTGGAGAGATTAGAATCCCAAGTTGGGCACCAAATAGGTGAATACCAAGGAGGCTTCAGAAAAAATCGTTCAACAGCGGAACAGATCCACAACCTCAAGACGATCATCAGATACTACACGCTCAGATCAAAGCAATATGTGTCAGTTTTTGTGGACTTTAAGAAAGCTTATGACTCGATAGATCGGGAAGTGCTTTTGAACATCCTTAATGAATTTAGAGTTGACCTAAAATTATTGGCAATAATTAGATTCACACTGACAAACACAAAATCAAAAGTTAAGTTTTTAGGATGTCTGTCAGATCCTTTTGAAGTCACAACTGGAGTCAGGCAAGGTGACGGTCTGTCTCCACTACTTTTTAACTGTGTTCTCGAAAAGATCATTCGGACCTGGCGAGCAAAATTAAAGGAAATTGACTGCAGCCCATCAAGAATAGGAACTAAATCTAAAGGGATCACAATAGACACTCTGGCTTTTGCCGATGACATCACTATCGTATCAGATGACTTAGAAACTGCTAGGATCCAAATTGATTTGCTGAAGGAAATTGCTGATCAAACCGGTTTACAGATATCTTTTGAGAAAACAAAATTAATGACTAACATCAAGGATGCTCCACCAAAACTTCAAACCAAATACGGGGACATTAATCAAGTGGAAAAATTTAAGTACCTTGGTGAGATCATTATGAAAAATGGTTTGGACAAAGAAGCTATTCGGGAAAGGATTCGCAAACTAGAAATAGCCTACCAAACTTCGCGAGAGGTCTATAATAAAAAATGTCTTTCACAAAATACTAAAATACGTCATTTTGAAACAGTTTTGAAACCAGTAGTTTTGTATGCAGCTGAAACCTTGTTCCTGAATGCCGATAAAGGACTTCTGGGAGAACTGGAGAAAAAAGAGAGAAAAATTATTAGAGGAATTCTGGGTTCCAACTTTAAGAATGGCGTCCTTCAAAAGAAATCCAACAAAGAAGTCTACAGCAAAATTGAGAAAATCACTGAAACAATCCGCAAAAGACGGGCTCGATTCTATGGCCACCTCAAACGGATGGAGGAGAACAGACTAACAAAAAAAATCTTTAACTTATTTGATTCCAGACCCAAAACTGTAATGCCCTGGTTCGTAAATATTAAAGAAGATCTCCATTTGATGGGGCTAGAACCAGAAGATGCTTTAAACAGAGATATGTTTCGGAAGAAGTTAATGACAAGTGGGACAAGCCGAGACGAACAATCCAATGGAAGACGCGGTACACTCTGGACAGAGGAGCGCAAACAGGCGCATTCAAAACGAATGAAGGAGTTCTGGGACCAAAAGAAGAAGAAACTCGCTGCCAAATGCACAAAGGCTTAACGTGGTCCTAGTTGGCCTCAACGAATAAATAATAATATAATAAAAATACTACAGTACAGAGGTAGGTTCACTAAAAGAACCAAAATGGTTGCGCTCAAAATGTCGTCGTATGTTTATGTTCACCTCTGTTCAATTTGTTTTCTGTGTCTCTTTTTTGCTTGTAACATTAAATTTTATCTTTACCGAGAATAAGATAGGATAGGGGAAAAAATTGCCCGTCACTTACCGCAGATGAAGGCAGAAGGGCGAAATGAACACGTAAAAACACAAAAACAAACACAAATGCACAATATTCGGCATGAGCCTTAATCGTGTGAGAGGGGAGACATAGGGCAGTGGGGAAAGAAGTGGTCACATCTCGACCAGCCACATGAATTTTCTCTCCTCTCACATGATTAATGCTCATGCCGAAATATTGTGCATTTGTGTTTGTTTTTGTGTTTTTACGTGTTCATCTCGCCCTCCTGCCTTCATCTGTGGTAAGTGACAGGTAATTTTTTTCCCCTATCCTATCTTATTTTCAGTGCCTCAGAGCAGTTTCTTTGTTTCCATTATCCAAATTATTATTACCGAAATTTAAAATTTAACTGAAGATAAATGACTCATTTTTTTAATTTTTTGTTTGTAGAAATCAGAACAAATAGTAGCCTACAATTAACAAAACAGTGCTTTTTACTTACTGTTAAATATTATTCAAATACCTATTAAATCCTTCACTTAAAACGTATTCAATGGCCTAAGGTAGAAAACTTTCACTTCAAGAAGGAATGGACATACCTTAACACATTGTATGCATCAGAACTACATTTCAAGTAGTAGCAACATTTTCTACAACAGGATTCCTAATTAGTATGAGCTATAACTGACAGTAACTGTATAGTGATGTAAACTTAATCCGCAGTATAAATGTAAGTTGTGCTAATATTCGCAATGAATTTTGGACTTTCTGTTGTACAGTGTAAGTTACAAGCATTTTAGAATACATTTTTTAATTAAGCTACTTTAATAATTGTCATGATGCTGATGCTGTAGTTTATGTGTTTAAAACGTAGTTACACATCTGTTGAGTGTTTATTTTGCTTTTATCAGAGCCATATTGCAAAGATCATTATTGAGCCTTTTTTTAGTGGTTGCTTTGATATTGTGCAACAAGTTCTTATCACCAATAATGAAATAATTAATACACAAGACAGTGAATATAAATTACAAGGAAAGAGAAACTGACTCATCACTCACCAAAGTTGAAGGCAGCGATCGGAGAAGAATATATATCACGAACATAAAAAAATATACACAATATTTCCATATTTAACCTTCTTCATGTTAAAGAGAATGAGTTTTTAACATGAAGAAGGTTTAAGACCAAAATATTGTGTATATTTTTTTGTGTTCGTGATATATGTTCTTCTCCCATCGCTGCCTTCAACTTTGGTGAGTGATGAGTCATTTCCCCTTTCCTTGTAATTTATATTGCCTAAAGCCATTTCCTTTTTCCTTTGTTTAAGTACAATATAGCGAATGTATTAATATGGGAGTGATAGAAGCTTTAATTTTCTAGAGACAATATTAGCTGAGTTTGTAGCTTGGTTGAAATGCAGCCAGAATGACATCTGAAACTTTATTAGCAATTTAAGCTTCTTTCACGAGTGTCAATTTAGTGATGTCATATATCGCATTGTACCAAAATGGCAAATTGTATCAAAAGATCTATAATAACAGTTCTGCAACAGGACTTAGCATTCAATTTTTTTAAACTTGTACTGTCGGTAAGTTCATTATGATATGTCTTCAGTTGCAGACATGAAATTCTGTTCGTAATATATATGAAAAAAAAAAAAAAAAAAAAGTGCTGATTTTCAAGGAGCTGTATTAATGAATTGGTTAGATTGAAATGCAACCTGCACCAGAATGACTACCAATATTCCATGGAGCATAGTGGATCTGGGGTGAAGAAAGTGGTTGCCATGCCGAATTCTGACTATAATGACAGAATTGGCTCAAGACGTGTATTGCCATTAAATAATATGTGTAATCATATCTTTCGAAACATATTAAACCTTAGTAACCATTCTCTTGGCTTTGAGGTACACTATTCTTTGAAGAGTAAAAGACAAGGAAGCAGTTAACCATATTTTCAACCCTAAAGAAGAAATTTTTCTGCTATTTGTACTCTAAAAAGTAACAAAGAGACTTATACTATAATAAACTTTCTAGTAGACAAAGTCGTGGGTAACTGCTAGTAGTGCTCATAAAACTGATTCTTTATACGCTGATATGCTGTTGAGTAATACCTCAGAAATACACTAAATAAATACACAATATGTGGAAACCTGTGTTGCAACTATATACTACATTAACAATAAGTACATGAATTTTAATGATGTATTTTAATTAAATTAATGTATGTTAGAATTTGAGATTATAAGAACGTATGTTTAAAGAGATGCCCATATAGCATGTAATAAAATGACAATAAATGAAGGTATAGAAACACAACAGAACTTCAGATTTCATACTGGTGCGGTGGAGTTGATTGATGTGGATGATTTAACTGGTTCTTGTATTTTGTGAAATTATTTTTAGTAATATAAATGTTGTATGACAGTTCCAAGGTAACTCAGTTGTGTCTACCACACCAGTCAGTCAATAATCTGTGGTATTAACTTCTTAATTTGATTTAGGCATGAACAGAGTGTGATATTTGTAACTTTTCCAATGAAAAAAAAATTTTTTTTCAACATTATTTTAGATATATAATTCCAAACATCTATGATAATCTGTAAGTGGTTGAAGCAATACCGTATTTTACAGTAACTTATTTCGCTTGGTGAAACACTTAATATCTAATAGTGAGAATAGTTTTTGAACCCCAAAAACACTATTTTGTTTTGTACAAAGGTTGAATCAAAAATAAGGTTACCTTATTTTTAAAAAATAGACAGCGTTATTTATTAGCATAATTGTTTACATTATTGGAATGGTTTTTTTTATATATATATATACATAGTCGCCGTGTTTTTCTATGCATTTTTGGAGACATTACTCCAATTTTTGCACCCCGTATGTGGTAGAACCCTGAATCCAACCCACTGAGGAAATGAGTTACCTCTTTTTTGACTTCATCTTCGGTATGGAAGTGTAGCTCACCCAAGTGTCCCTTTAATTTTGGGAACAAATAGTTGTCAGTAGGAGCTAAGTCAGGACTATAGGGAGTGTGGGGAATGTCAGTCCAGCCAAATGTCTTTATGGGTCGTATGTTTGCTGAGAGATGTGAGGTCAATTGTTGTCATGAAGCAGATTCACACTTTGCTCAGTTTTCCTCTCTGGTATTTCTGGATGGTTCGTCTGAGTTTCTATAGCATTTTGCAATATCTTTCTGAGTTTACTATTGTTCCAGTGTATAAAGTTGGGCAGCAATATCCCCTTACAGTCCCCAAACACAGTTGCTGTGACTTTAATGGCAGTCTGTGTTTGCTTAAACTTTGTCGGCTAAGGAAAAGTTGAGTGGCCCCATTCACATAATTTGTTCCATTTCTCTCTCTTTCTCTCCCATCATTGTATGACAATAATAAAAGTATTGTAATTTTATTGATGTGTCATGTGATAAACTTCAGCATGTGTACACCTCCCGAATCACATGACTCGTTTCCTAAATCATGAATAAGGTGTAAAACCGAAATATTGTGTATTTTAGTGTTCGTTATATATGTTTTTCAGTCGTTGCAGCCCTCAATTTTGGTGAGTGATGAGTCATTTTTCGTTTACATTGAGTCATTTATATTGAAATCTAAGTAAATGTTCGAGTAAATTAAGGACCTACATTCATGGATATTTAATACAGCTCAATTACATTCTGCCAGCTGCCATGGGTAAGAGTAATTAATTATGAGTTTCAATAAATTATTTGCGTAATTTCTTTATAACTTTTTTTTTATTTCCTTGTAGAACTACCCAAAAGTTACTTTCAAAGGGCAGATTTAAGCTAAGGGGTTTTACTAGTGACTAAAACAGCGAATGAATTAGTACCTTCATATCCATGTAGTGCTCATAAAACTGATTATTTACATGGTGTTAAGTTGGCAGTGTATGACTGAGAACACTCCAGAAGTACACTAAATAAAGGAAGAATATGTAACAACCTATGTCACTTTTATATTGTCCAGTAAGAAAAAGTACTTTGCAGGATACTAACAGCCTCTACTAAAGATAATAACGTGAGTTTTTAAGGACTAAAATTGTGTGTAACTTGTGACAAAACTGTGAATATTATGGATATTTTTTAGTTGATATTGAGATCTGAGATGTGTATATAATGTCTTTGGTGTTGGGCAATGGTCTAGCGCACATTGAGTCAGTCTTGTATGGTCGGCAGTCGAGTACGTTATGGCAGACGGTAGCTGATTTGCCGCAGCCGCGTGTGTGTCTTTATTCCGCGTATGTGCGGTACGAACCCGCTGTACTGTCACATAACCGATGTTCCGAGGGATAGAACATTGTGTGGACAGGGCGGAAGTGTTTTGTAGACTGTAAGGGTTGTTCTGAGTGACCTGATTTCCTATAAACTGTGTATGGTGAACTGCTGCTGAGTTGGACCATGTCGATTGTTCAATAATTAATTACGGGGCTTGTATTAAATGTTTCCAGCTTTAATTATCTGCATTCTTTGGTGAAGAAGATTAGTTTTAGTGTCTGGTAGATTGCTTTTGGATTATGTAGTTTCAGAAGAATAAATCTGAGTGAACTGTGAAAGCTAACACATGTATGTGTTTCTCAGTAGTCTCCTGGCTGTTTTCTGTGACTGCGATTCAATAAGCTTATCCAATTAGCAAAGCTTACTAGACTGGCAACCGCACGGCAACCGAATCTTTTGATTAGAAGTGATAAGTGGTAGAAAAAAGCATTGAACATTGTGTTAAGAAATATAGCCGCACAACTGCATCGACGAACATGTATTCTTTTAAAAGTCCCACAAACCACAGATGTCTTTACAAACTGTAATATTGTAATACTGTTATTTTATTGATCTGTGTTTCACTTTTAAGCCATAAGTTCACCTGAATTCAGAATTTAAGACTATTAGAATGATGATAATAATCAGGAAAATGCTTCAAGGCAATGAGACTAGGGATTACAGGGAAATTCAAACCAGCACTTACCATAGACTAGACGACCCGTGCGAAAATTTCGCGAATAAAATGCGATGAATAGTGAGGTTGAATATAATGGCCCCAAGTTCAGTCATTACTCCTACTTCATTTATCGATTTTGGTTAGAAATCCAGGGGATAAATGGCTCGAAACACAAAAAACGTATTTTAGAAATATTGACATTTTTGCGCTTTATGGATCGAATTACGAAAAATTCCTTTCATAGAATATAATGTTACCACGGCGGAAACCTTAGTCTTTAATACGATATGTCATTTATCTATATCGATTAGATATCAAGGGAAATATAAGGCTCGTGACACAAAAATACGTTGTAGAACAATTTATACTTTTTCCCTTTAATAGTTGAATTCCAAACACTTCTTTCTTAAAATATGATGTCAGCAAAGATGAGACATTATTCCTCACAATCGTACTTGATTTATCGATTTTGGATAGATATCAAGGGAGATAAGTGGCTCGAGACACAAAAAACGCATTTAGAAAAATTGACTTTTTTGCCTTTTATGCGTCGAATTACGAAAAATTCCTTACTTAAAATATAATGTTACCACGGCGGAGACCTTATTCTTTAATATGATACCTCATTTATCTATATCGGCTAGATATCAAGGGAGATAAATCGCTCGTGACACAAAAATCGGTTATAGAAAAATTTATACTTTTTCCATTTAAGGGTTGAATTCCAAACACATTCTTTCTTAAAATATGATGTCACAAAGCTGAGAAATTACTCCTCATAATCCTACCTCATTTATCGATTTTGGTTAGATATCCAGGGAGATAAATGGCTCGAGAACAAAAAAACGCATTTTAGAAAAAGTGAAATTTTGCCCTATAAGGGTCGAATTACGAAAAATTCCTTTCTTAAAATATAATGTTACCATGGCGGAGACCTTATTCTTTAATATGATACCTCATTTATCTATATCGGTTAGATATTAAGGGAGATAAATCGCTCGTGACACATAAACGCATTGCAAAAATATTGATACTTTTGCCCTTTAAGGATTGAATTCCGAAAACTTTCTGGCTTAATATATGACGTCACTAAAGCGGAGATCTTAATCTTTAAAACGATACTTCATAAAACGGTTTCAGATAGGTATCCAGGGAGATAACTGACTCGTAACACAGAAAACAGCATTTTAGAAAAATTTACATTTTTGCCCTTTAAGGGTCGAATTCCGAAAACTTTCTTGCTTAAAATACGATTTAACCAAAGTGGAGACCATAAGCTTTAAAATGACACCTCATTCATTGATTTCGGTTAAGTATGAAGGAAGATATAGGCTTGTGACAAAAAAATACCTTATAGAAATAATATATATGATGATGGTGGCTGGACTTGACGAATACAAACAAAACGGATGAACACATGTAACACACTATTTTGGTATTGAATCTTATTCTTACAAGGCGAGACACTTGATGAGGAGGGCAGTGTGAATACACTAATACTTGACGAATGATATCCGTATGTCTCGTTGTGTCATGCCCAGCCATTTTCATCTGTGGTAAGTGTTGGGTCAAATTTGCCTAGTCTTCCCGAGATTATCAGAATGTTTGTTTATGAAACGCCTGTATAATACAGAAAAATGCCAATAAATCAATACGTAGCAATAACAAATGCAAAACAATGTCAATACAACAGCCACATGGAAAACTCTTCTGTGCCAATCTCAAACGTACAAAGTTTCGAAGAATAATTTCTCAGTGTAATCTGGAAGTAAGACCTCCACATGTTCATTTAGAAGAATTAAAGAGAAAGCTAACAGAATTTACGAGGGGGAATGAAATGAAAACTTTAATTATTTTTTTAAATTTTATAAATTATGCACAAATACAAGTCACCTGTATCATTTCTCGCTACAGTCTCCTCCATGCTCAATGCATGTCTGCCAGCACTTCTTTTTTTTTTTTTTAAAAAAAATAACACGACCACTCATGCACCATCTGACGCACTTTGTCATCAGAATGAAATTTTGTCCCAGAAAGTGCTTCTTTTAGGTGGGCGAGTATGGTAGATGAGAACTGCATGTCTGCGATTGCTTCGACCATTGCACGAGCCGTATGGTTGTCACGTTGCAGAAGAACACCTGTCAGTAGCAATCCACGTCATTTTGTTCTAATGACAGGCCGAAGATGATTTTGAAGAAGTCTGTGTATGTGTTACTGGTAACAGTGGTTCCTCACGGCGTACAGTGCTCCAAGAGGACCATTATTTTGTCCAAAAGAGAGTCAGCATAACCTTCCCTGCGGATGGCTGTGTTCAAAAACTTCTTTGATTTTTGCGATGTCGAATGGCTCCATTCTCTCTGCTTGCTCTCTTCGTTCCTGGCTGATGTAATGGACCCGCGTTTCATCTCCGGTGACCATTCGTGCAAGGAAGGCGGCACCATAATGTTCCAGGCACCACAGAAGTTCTTCGCACGCATTAGCACTCCGCTACTTTCAATTCCAGAACCAGCTGCCATGGCACCCATCGCACAGACACCTTATGAACCTGAGCACATCATGCGTAATATGATGTGCTGAGCTATGACTAATGCCTACAGCTGTCACTATGTCATTCAAAGTCACTCAGCAGTTTTCCAGTATGGCGGCTTAAACTGCTGCTGTGGTCTCGGTCATGGAGCTTTAGCTACAGACGTCACACCATTGGAGAACTCCCAGCACCATTCATACACTTGTTGCTGTGACAAACAGGCATCTCCATACTATACCTTCATTCCTCTGATAAATGTTTATAGGTTTACATGTTCACTTTGCAAAAATCTAATCACCGAACGCTGTTCTTCTCTGGTGTACGTTGTTACTGGGGTGGCCATCTTTATACTGTTCCTGTGCTGGTACTTGAGCATCCTTAACTGTGCTGCCACCTGTGGGACATCCTGCACATTATTTCAAACAGGCATACCAACTTACAGACCACTGGCCCACATTTCCGATTTTTATATTACACTTTTAAGTTTTCATTTGATTCTCCCTTGAATATAACACAATTTACCTCTTCAGGGAAAAAATTAACAATCTGGCTTGTAAGATAAAGGACAGTATGATCCAGGTTTGCTGCCCATACCGTACAGCTCCGCATTTTATCTCCAGAAAGCACTGAAAACAGTGCATTTGTCAGGTACAGGAGAAGACCAAAACACTGATACAATTTATGCACTTAGGAATTACCGCTATATTACTGCGAATATTTAACTGACAATTTTAATATTATACCAAAAGTTAGGACGTTAGTAGGCTTATATTGGTAAAGTGGCCAAACTCTGGAACTGATAACCATGCAGGAGTATTAAAACTGCTATAAAAAAATAAAACAGACAATAAAATGATCTTCACCCGATACAGAATTTCTTGCCGCGCCACAGTTGGGGATCGTGTGACAGACGTCCTCCAGCGTCCTGCACACGTGCTGCATTACGTCCAGCAGGTCAACAGATGTTGTAAAAGACAAAATCTTAATTAAGACTTCGTCTGGAAGTTTGTCAATCCCCCACACCTGATGCAGAAGCCTTCACCACAGGCTGCATGTTTGCACTGAAAGAGAAAAATAATAATTTTATGATACTAGGAAAAAGGAGATGGCTTTTAGGCAATATTAAAAACAAAGGATAGGGAAAAATGACTCATCACTCACCAATGTTGAAGGCCAACAACAAGTGAAAAGCATACATAACAAACAAAACAATATTTCAGTTGTTCACCTCAGTCCTGTTATAGAAAACAGGCCATGTGGTTCGCAGTTTGCCACATGACTAATTTTTCTTGGGAATGACAAAGATAATATTTATAAATATATACATTGCAGGTGATGAGAAAATTAACATGTATATGGAGTGTTAATAAATATTAATAAAATGGAAGAAATTTGTTAAAATTATTACTAGTTAAAATATAAAAATCATAATGCTAATAATACTGAGTGATGGTATCGTATTTTATTTATTACCTCTTGTTGTATTTTCTATGATTGTACTCCTTTTTAATGCTTTATTCTTCCTTTTGTATCGTAGCTAGGATACACGATCAGTTTTAATTCGTGAGTGAGTAGACTTTCAGCTTACTGCTTATTACACTCTTCTTTCAAACTTCAAATAAATAGTTAAACTTATGTGACTTAATTCCCTTTTATTATCATGCACTATAAAAATCCTTAATTATCCGAATATTTACAAGTTCTTTTTAGCAGCAACTTAAAGTTCAAAGCGAACACAGCAACGATTTTTTCAAGCTTGTCCAATCTTATATCTATCTTCTCTTTTTTTATATAAAACATTACCCTAGCTACCAATTCCTTTCACAGAGTAATTATTTCTTAGGTAGCCTTTATTACCACAATGGGTCAAACGGTAGAATTTTATCGGTAGTTGAGGCCAAGTGGGCGTCTGGTATCCAGGATATTTTCGCATGCAAGTGTCCATCTCTGAAGTTCTAAAATGGCGGCAGTTTTGGGAAAAACTGATTGTTCTCACAGTGGGCAGTCATTGAAGTTGTTACTATTGAGTTAATTGGCATGTCCTGGTATTGGGAGGTACAAGTTGCGGGTGTGGACTGTTTGTCTGTGCCCATTCATTCTGGCTGAGAGTTGCTACGTGGTGAGGGCTACAGAGGAAATAGTGTAAGTTAATTGGTATACGATATGTATTGTTGAGCATGTGCAATGATGGGAAAGATTTCCCCTGTAGTAGGGTTGGAGTATGTCGTAGTAAGTTAATGCATGCTGCAGGTTTTGCAGCGAGGCCGACTGCATGGAAAAGATCCGTATAGTTGTTTCAGAGAGTCTGATGGAGGGTATGTTTTTGAGGTTAGGTGCTCTGCTGAAACATGTCCGGGGGACAATTGGTAGAATTTTTGGTAGAAAATAATACTTTCTAACTGAAGCTGGAATTTCATATGCATACCTCCAAAATGACTGTACAAGAACAAGTTATATCTAGAGCAGGAAGTAGTCAACACATTACCATATTTCCTACAGATGGAAAATTCAAAAGTCTGACTGATTAAAAAGTTCTGCTTTAAAACATCAGGAAGGATGGTCACAGCAGATACAAATACTGAACAAAATATTCACAAACAAAATCTATAAAACTATATGATACTAGCAGATATCATCTTTGTAGAAATTTTATGAACTTTTTTTTATGGTTGCACTGTATTGGATCTGCAATGATAAATATGTTCAAAAAACATATATATAACAATATGGATGATGACTAGGAAAATGTTTTAAGGTCATGAAACTAAGGAATGATGTGGAAATAATATCCAATATTTACCACAGATGACGGTGGCTGGGAGTGACGAACAGAGAAATGACAAATATGGGTAACACATTATTTCGGTTGTTAACCTTATTCTTGCAAATAAATGAGACACTTGTCATAGTTTGATGTGCACACATCGTAGTCTGCTTGGTGAATGAAAAGGCATGGCATTGGTGGCACAGGTGCATTGTGGAGGGGGGAAACAAAGTACTCAATCCATAATGGATGAGGCTGGAGGTATGTTATCGTTGAAGGTGGGGGAATATTAATTCATGTGTGGGGACATAAATATTAAAAATTCTAGTATAGGTAACAATGAAAGGAAAGAAATGCCGCGAGGCAATATTAAAATGGAAAAGAAAGGGAAAAAAACACCCAACACTCATCAAAGTTGAAGGGAGGAGGGCAGCAGCAACAAAAAAACAACACACAAACAAAGACAATACAATATTTCGGGTGAAAACCCCTTTTTCAAGTTAACAGAGGTAGAGGTGGCTGGGCTTGCGCAAGACTTGTGTTTGACGCAGCCACTCATAGAGTCATAGGGTGGAAAGCAGTCAAAAAATTAACTGCCTTCATCTGCATTTTGATGATGCTGCCAATCTGCCATTTGCGATATGGATCCAAAATATCACAGCAGCACTCCAGGTGGAAACATATGAAAATTTTATATGCTACCTCTTTCATAGATGCATTCGAATTCTTCAAACTTCTACCTACAAATCACAATCTACAATTTTCATTAACTACAGCTGACTTCATGTTGCTTGAACTGCAAAACAAACAAAGTAATGGAGTATAGAATATGGCATTTCAGTTTTCATTATGAAACAAATAAGCACATCTCATAGAAGCCTATTTCCTGGTTCAACTTCAGGATCTGAATAATTATACAAAGAAAAAGAAAGAAAACATCTCTGAAAATCCACTATTGCACGATACAGTACAAGAATTAATTTTATTAGTGTCAGAAATGTTTGAGATTTTATAAAAAATAACGGCAGTAAAAACAAAAAACCGTAAGAGTACTTACTTGATGTTTTTTCTTTTGTTTCCTAGGAGGTTCTTCACATACATCATTCTGATGGTTGGCTCTACGAGAAGACCTCCTCAGCTGACTCATTTTATCTGCAGCAGAAGTACTCTTTGATACATACTTTTCTGGCATGCATTTAGATACTTTGACTCTAATTAATTTAAATTTCATAAACACAGATGTGAATTAAAATACTAAGATCAAATGCCTAAAGGTTATATGCAATATGTGACAGTGCTAAGTTAAACATACAGTATTTAATTAACTTAGGTTCAAAGTCAACTCTTAAGTTCAGACGATGCTTGTTTCCCAATTTTAATGCTTACTTTTACCAACACCATTTTTTTCAAACACCACATTTATTCATTGCTTTTATGGCCCCCAAAAAGTGACCACTTGGCATCTTTGTCATTACAGTACTTGACAATCTTTCATACATAGAGAAACTTTCTGACATAATTATTCTCACATTGCTAAGTTATTGTCAGGGCCATCTTTCATAAAACACCCAATATCCATGCATACACCATCTCAATGTTTGCCTTATACGTGTGCATCTGACTGAAAATTACTCTATTAATGCAACAGTAAAATGATTGATTCTTAGGCGCGAACTTAGTTTATTCGCAACCTAATATTCTCAAAATTTTAATTTATTTTTGTCTTTTCTATTAACTAATAATATTTGTAAATTTAATAGGACCTACAAGTAACTAATTTTTATGTTATGACCTAAAATAAGCTAATTCAGTTTTCAGTACCTAATTCGGTGTAGTGACCCAGTCTGACTGTAATTTTGTTACTTAAATAATAAAAAAATGACTGACCGCATTAGCTTAGTGATACGGGCCGCGGGGGAGTAATTTGGACTCGGGAGACGCCCTGGATTTAAACTCGACTATCGGCTGTTCTGAATTGGTATTCCCTGGTTTTCCTTTTCACCTCCAGGCAAATGCCAGAACGGTATGTTATAACAGGCTTCCTTCTCAAAAATTTCGTTTCCTTCTTCTACGTCAATCCAAGTTATATATCACCTGGGTGATTCTGTCAGTCACTATCCCTAGCTGTATCTATTACTATGTGAATCCTGAGCTCCAAGACACTGAAAATTTAAGCAGTATAGGAATGACCCCTCACAGAGTTCAAGGGTGAACTTGGAGGGTAAATGGACTATGTTTACATGTAAAACAAATGGATTTATTTTAAAATTGGAATAACTATTCACCACAATATTAAATGATGTGTTTTAACCCATGGTTGATGGTAACATTGAGAAAAGCTCTAATAATGTGGTGCGGCAACTTCACATGATTACAAAGGCTTACATTCAGTAGAAACAAATCGACAAAGCAAGTTTTGTACATAGCATGTTAAACATTAACAATCTCAGTAACGCAAACCCTTTCTGAGACATTAACAGTAGTATAGAATTATCGTTTAGAGGTAACATGGAAATTAAAACATTGTGTAGACCTACATATTTTTAGTTCCTTCATTAATAGCCATCATGCCTATAGCAGTATATTATGTAAAAAACTATGGGAGCATCATGGAGGTAATCAATGCATCAGATGAAAGTGAAGCAATTGCAATAGTAAATGCAAAGAAAGCGTTGCACTCAGTATCAGCTGTACAGGAGTTGACATATATAAAGGCAAATTTTTACAACCTAGAAATTTCAATCAAGAAGTTTAAAGGAGCCACTCTACCATTGATGGAAGCACTTCAAATCATCCAAGAAGTGAGGGCCAAAGTGGCTCCTGGACCAGTCTGTAGCTAAGAAGCTGAAGGCTGTTTTAGCCCACAAAACTGATTTCAAGAAGACGGAACAAATAGGCCGTGTTCTCTCTGGACTAAAGGAAACAAGAAATACTGCCTTGAAATCCTAAGGAAATCGCTGATATGAAGTTTACACCTCTTACCTCATGTGACGTGGAGCGTAGTTTTTCCGCATTCAACAAAATTTTAACTGAAGAGAGAAGAGGGTTTACTCCTGAAAATCTTTCAAAATATTTCATTGTTCAGTGTCATATTAGAAGTGGTTTACAATCCACAATAAAGACAAATGTTTTGAACTTAAACAGTGGTTTATGTCGCATGTTTTAATGTGAACCAGCAATGTCATGTTAGAAGTTTTTAAGGAGTACTTGATAATGTATTATAAAGCCACAATGTTTTTAACATTATGATAGTATATATTGCGTGTTTTAAATTCTATTTTCCTTAAAAATGTGTAAATTCTAAATCAGAATTTTAAAAACTATAAAAGCCTAAAACATGAATTGAATAAACCTAAATTTGGCTTTTTTAGATCGTAAAAATCTGGGGCTTAATTATTACTACTTTTTCCTTTATGGCTTTATGCCTCATTGATATCAAGGTCTAAATTTATTATATCATTGGTGTGTAAGAATTAAATTAATGTTGGAACACTGTACCAAGTTGATATGGCAACCATATCATAATATCAGGTTTGTTATGGCAAGTCTCAAAGCAGTATTCATAGATACTGAAATATATGCTATTATTATTGCAAAAAATAACAACTTTAATAAATCTCTGTGACCAAAGTAAAACAATGCAATGAATAAAATTGATGATTTATACTTGTCTCAACACCACTGTAATACAGGAATATTTATGTCAAATAAAATTGACTTTAATTTAGATTCTCATTTCTGTAGAACTAACTTGATAAAGAAGGTATTGGTCACTTGTGTTAGAAATGGTTATAATTTTGATGGTATAAATATCAGCAAGTATTGTCTTCAGCAACATTTTGTAGCCTGTTGTGCACAGCTAAATTTTAGTTATGAACATTTCATAATAGTAACTGTATATAGAGCACCCTCTGGAAACTCTGGTTTTTTCTGAATCAGTTTGAACCCTTATTAACATTTTTAAGCAGATATGTAGCTAATATAGTTTGGTGGTGTTGGATTTTACGTAAGATTTCTTAAAACAACCTACCCTGTAAATCATGTTTGAATCATGTCAGTGCCTTCAATCTAAACTCCGGATGATTTAATCTTTTCAGTAGATAGAATAGTTCCTCAGCAATAGATAATGTGGGTTCCCAGAATCTTCAAAATTCAGTTATAAAATAAAGCCATCTAATAATGGACTTTTGGATCAAGATGATAAGTTATTAACAATTAATGTGAATTAGCTTCAAGAGCAATGCTTTTAAGTTCAGCTAGTGATAAATGATAAATCAGTCAGTTACTTTTCGAAATTGACTTAATATCACAAACTCAAAACATGTTTAGAGTTTACAAGTTATGAAAGAAAAATTGAACATTTTTAGAAGCCATTGTTTAAATTACTTTGATAGTGCTCCCATGAAAAGGTGTTATGCTTCTCAAAAATAACAACTATAAATAACTGTAAGCATTAAGAACATCATGTATTTTCTAAAAGGAAGTTATATATTGGCTTTAGGAGGAACAAACACAATGCTAATATTAAAATACATTGCAAGCGTACAGCAAAAAACAGAAAAAGGTTATTAAAGAATTTAAAAGTATGGATGTGTATACATAAGGTTTATAACTCTAAAATAAAATTTAAAACAATAAGGAACAACAAGTAGGTCAAAACACATTTGTATCAAACAAATTTAATAGTGACTGTTTTTTATGCTACCTTTTGTATAAAATTTAATAGAATCCAATTTTTCAATTGCTGATATTTTAATAAGCATTTTTTATCTATTTATATTTTATTTATTTATATATTTATATATTGAGTTGACACACAGTATGAATTTTGTCAATATAGGCTTCCAACACAATTTGACACTATGTCTATAAATTTTGCTACTCCAGAAGAAGCAATAAAAGTTATCATGTCTCTTAAGAACAAATATATGAGTAATTATGAGGGATTTAAAGCCAATTAATTAAATGTGCTTCACTAGAATTATGTAATACACTCAGTTATCCATTTAACATATGCTTATTTGATGGCACCTTACCAGAAAGGCGTAAGTGTGCTCTATGAAAAGGTTGACGAGTCAGTTGTGTCAAATTACCATCCCATTTTATAACTAACTACTCCAAAATTTTTGAGAAAACATGAACAACAGAATTTACCAATACCTTAAAAACAAAAGATATTCTAAAAATCACAATTTTGTTTTCAAAAGGACTATTCAACAGGAACAAGCTATGACTTCATTCACTAACAATACTTTAGAAGGAATCTATACTATTATAAATCTGTAAGCAAGTTGTCTCATTATTTGAAAAGGATGTGTGAAAAATTACCACAGCAATTTGGATTGTGTTTTCAAATTTTTAAAGCTAATAGTCCAAATCAAAATCTGTGCAAATAGCTAATGACTTATATGTACTGAGGGATGTAGGAAATAATTAAATACATTTCTAGACATAAAATTAAGAGATACGGATCACAATTTAATTGAGATGTTCACTACTTGCACAAAAAATAAAAAAATATCACACTACTTACATTAGAATTCTGTTTAATATTTTATAAAAATTTAGTTTTAAGTTTTCTTGAATGCAAGAAATAAACGGAATACCTGAATCAGACGTAATAACGATTACTACTATTACATTTACTGTAAAAATGATGCATTTGAAGTGTTTGACCAAAGACAAATATACTAATCTCTGAATTGTGTATATTTCATTTGTCTTTGGTCATATTTTCCCAGGGCCACGAATTTTGAAAAGTATAATTAAACAGAAATCGTTACTCAAACCACTACATAATATATTAACTCTTCAATAAGAGTAACAGAATTGTAATATGTATGGTAAGTAATTTTGAGCTTAATATTGATAATACAAGGTTTTTGCCATACCGTATTGCCACAATTTAATAATAATTTATATCGCTAACCGGTGGTTCTCGAGATACCGCAAGTCAAAATCAGTTATATGAAAAGTTCCTTGTGCCTTTGGCGGTGTTTTTAATCTGCTCCAGGCTGCATTTCAACCGAACCACAAGAATAAACTTTACATCGCAATACAGCAATGTATGATTGTGGGTGTTTTAGTACTCTTGCAGTTTAAACTGAAGTTGTATATGAAATTAATGTTATGAATTATGCTACACATACTTTTAATCCTGACATAGACAATGTTGCCATTACCATTTCCTGTGTTTAGATGGATCTGCATTGTTTAATTTTGAAATGGACAGTATCAGTATAGATTGTGGTTTGGTCGAAATGTAGCCTGAACCAGAATTATCTCGAAACAACAAAAGGATGATACCTTCAATTATTGTTAATAATTAATAAGCTGCTTTAATGAGTGCCACGTTAGTGATGACGAGTAATCCCCAAAACATACCAACTGCTCTGCATGTCCATCATACATTTCCATGTAACAATGGCGACGTATTTTTTCTGGTCCAGGCCATATTTCAATCAACCACTTCAATTTTGAGATATGATGAGAAAGACGGCTTGATATTTGGGTGGATGCATAGAAGTTACAAGCAAGAAATACATGTTATTACTCACAGCATGAGAATGTACACATATGGTACATGAAAACTTGCCAGCAATATTAGATTCGTTGTTGTAAATGCTATCGTTGGCAGCAAAGATATTTTAATAAGTGGCCATTGAATGCACTGGCAAAACTATCGCAGAAAGTAACTTGCATAATGCCTTATGTCTAAGGTATATTTTTTTTGCAATAATAGGCAGTTTCTATCCTCTGGAAAATATGTCCCAAATTTCTGACCAAGAGGAGAACTGATTCTCGGTAGGTCGTCATTGGACCTTTAGCGATAATGTTTCACATACTTTTAATTTCTTATTTTGCATATATTATATTGTGTTAAAGTATAAGTATAACAAAAAAACAACAGCTTTAGAACTATAGTATAAAACTGAATCTAAGGTAGTAACTAAAATAAAGAAAAATCTATAAATGAAATATGTATTTTTTGCTTCTCCAAATTAATATTTGATACTAAACTAAGAAATCTCAGAGTTTTTATACACATGCAAAGACTCGTGTGTGTGAAGTAGTGGATAAACGCTAGTAAATGATAATTTTCTGTGACCTCTCCAAGACATTTGACTATGTGAATCATAAAATCTGATACAAAAATTAAAGTATTGTGGTAGTGATGGCGTTAACAATAAAAGGCTCAGTTCTTACCTTTTAAATAAAAACAGAGTGTCACTGGAACATTTTAATACCGTGTCATGTGGTTCACTATTTTCTGAATGGGGACGTATCAGATGTGGCATACCTCAGGATTTTATATGGGGCTACTATTGCTTTTAATATATTCAAATGATCTACCCTATGTCACATCTAAAACTCAAAATCTGTACTATCTGCAAATAATTCAAACACACGAATTAAAAATACTTTAGATTTCTCTATGGAATATATGTCAAACTATGTCTCTGACCTTATTAGTATAAAGAATTCTCTTTAAAATCAGATAAAGCTCAATACATTGAATTGTGTGTACCACACAAATTAACAACAGACAAAAAAATTACAGAGACAGGTACCCTATATGTCCGCACCATACATGCAAAAAAATATATTTCTGAAATGTTTTTATTGCCAGAAGTTCTGAAAAACTCGTGAAAACCAAAAACAATGTTCACAAATGTGCAGTTCAATACTTTGAGATGTGGGTGTACTATAAAGCTACATTTAATCAGACCTACACTGAAATGTAACAAATTGGAAGCACAACAATAACATAAAGTTGCAGTATGCTGTGGTCAGAGGGTATGAATGTACATTAAAGACACTGTCATGCAACTGCAATACCAACAAAAATTCCCTAGCCTTCGTGCCTGGACAATTAAGAAAGATAAAATCATATTGTAACATTGTAAACAGTGACTAGTGGCAGAATAGAGGTTTGGATTTTAGCGTTTTATTTCAATGTAACTATTTATAAAACAATATACTTCTTCACAACTGAAATAGGTATACTTAGAATCCAATATTAATTCTATTTTTTAATTTGTTAAGTTATTTATATTTCTTTTTAAAAGTTTATTTCACCATTTAGGAATCTTGATCACTAGGTGTGAACTGGGGAGACTCTTATTAGTGGAGCACTGTCTAAAAACAATTGAATAACAGTCTTCTGCTGTCACGCATATGTGAATAATCAATAATATGTTTTTAATCTTTCTGTATTAAATTTTCTGGTGATCTAAATTATTATTTATCATCCTTTTTTTTATCTTAACAGGTAGGTCTACAGTTTCATATTGTTATTAAAACTTTTGAGTTTGTAATTTCACAGGGTTTTGCTGAGGGTGTTTGGTTACAACTATGATAGGCAGCATCTTAGCTATGAATTATCAGTCAAGTAATTGAACACATGAGCATCATTCGCTAATCTCTTTTAAGTCTTGGAAACTATTCACAGAGCACATTTTAATTGTTATATTCTTGATATATTTTCTGTAGATATTATGCTCTGACAGTACATCTTCTGGTGTATTTATTTATTTTGTTATGCCATTGTTTAACTGTAAATTCACAGCTTTCAACATCCCACAGAGTCAGTCTCTTATTTTGGGATCTAAGGAAAATTAATGAACTGTATTTTCATTAACATTTTTTCTTACTTTGGGTTTTACACCTAATTGACTTCAAGGACTGGGGGAAAGGAATAGGAAAGAATTCAGGAATGGCCTTTAGAAGGGAACTGTCCTGACATTTGCCTGGACTGATTTTGGGAAACCAAAGAATACTGAAATTTGAATGGTCAGACACAGGTAACCATTCACACACATGGCTCAGTATCAAACAATGAATGCGCACCAATGAACGATAAGAAACCACAAAACCAAACTATCAACTTCAGCGTACCCAAGTTTCCTCAATTGAGACCCAAAAAACTTAGCAAGAAAAATTACATTTAGAAAGGGGTGTGTATTAAACAGCAAACCACCATTATCAACAAAAAAACTACAGAAAAATGTTACACACAATTTCAGACTACAATGACCATTACTGTATGTTTGGTATTGACTTTACCACAGTAAATGTAGTAATTTTGTTGCAGTTCTGCACATTGTGGATAATTTCTAGATTGGGATACCGCTATAACCGCTTACTGCCTCGCTATGAAAACACTTCCCCATAGAGAAAGTATGACATCCATCACTGTGTTTCGGCATGTGACATATTCAGCCTTCGATTGATTTGCGAATAAATGTTAGACCATTCAAAGTAACCGATAGTAATAATTATAAAAAAAAAAAAAAAAAAAACGGATTTAAAAAGTAAAATTGAATTATTACTTGCACAGTTAATAATAATATTAAACTATCAACATCATTCCAAACTAATAACTGATATCATTCATTAATAACGTTCCATAACATTACGTTCCTGTAACATTAACATTATTAGTCACAATTCAATAGATTTGTATTTGATTCTATTCTTCTATATTTCTAGGGCATGGCTAAAATTGCCATTAAAATCATTCATACAAAACAAAATATTTATAAAAAAAGATTTTGTCAATAACCGTTTGTGTTGTAAAGCAGCGTGGACCATACTAACAGAGATAGATATGAATTGAAAATTGGGTATCAGCAATATTGGGTGCAACGGTTATGTTTCACTATGGTCCAGGCTGCATTAAGACGTAAACAACAGTAATAGCGATAGACATGTCATAGGAATTAGGTATCTGCAATAAGGTGTTGCATAGTTACGTTACAGTGTGGTCCAGGCTGCATCAAAACCTCATCGCTAATTAATTTATTCTTGTACTACTTGCACAAAATTAATGATTTCACAATATGATACTTATTAGTGATGGACTACTTTCCGTGTAAAACCCCATTAGTGACATTTAAAGCTGTGCACGGCACATATGTGTCACATTCAGCAACATAGTGATGTCATACTCTCTTCATCGGGAAGTGTTTACATCACGAGGCGGTAAATGGTTGCAGCGGTGTCCTAATCTAAATATTACCCCAGACTGCAACATGTAAGTAATTAAAAGTGGACAAATAATTATATCAGGTATACACCACTTCCCAGCTCAATATAAAATATCAAAACCTTTGTACATTAAACTTGCGAGGATATTAGTTTCCTTATTGCTTGAGGATGCATGGATTTTGATACAGGTGGGGCTGCTTTTATTTAATAAAATAATGAAATAGGAAAAAAGGTTTTTATGAGCCAAATCACATGTGACCATACAAAGTGAATAATATTACTGAATGCTGCTGCATTTTGTGTGATAAGACCCTTTAATTTTGAAATAGCAAATTTAGCAGATATCATGGTTAGGATTTAATGATACCTGGACCATAATCATGACTGATAATATAAGCTCCAGCCATGTTATGTTGTGACATCACTGTACGTATGAAGTACCAGTGCCACAGTATGCTCATCTTTCTGGGGTGGCTTTCAGAAAACATGTGTAAAAGGATATTGGTAGGTACTAAAATTAATGTATTTTCGGTAATACCACAAAAAATTTATTGTAAATCCAATACTGTCAGACTTCCTTCAAAACTCAACCTCCACTAATGTACTAGTTAAAAATCAGAACTGTTATGAATATAGGGATAATGTGTCATATTGCTGTGCACAGCTAAAAATCCATCAAACTAACATTCACAATTATGAAACAAGGAGAGTGCACGGCACATGTGTTCTAATTATTATTTAAGAAAAGAGTTTAAAACCATTCTTGAACCTCAAAGGGTAGCCTATACTGCAAAAGAGGGGTTAATGTACAAAATAACGTCAGCAGAAAAATCTGTTATTTCGGGTTGAAATTATGGCTAACTGCTTCCTTGGCATTAACTCTTCAAGGAAAAGTGTACCCGAAAACCGTAAAATATGTTTCAAAGGTGTAATACGCGCCGAAACGTATGGTTACGCAAATTTCCGACTTGGCGGTAATAGAAGTCTGGAGTCGCCTTTGACGTCATTAAAATCAGCATGGCAGCCACCTCAAACATTCAAAATTCAATATGCATCATGGAATATTAGTAGTCAATCTGATCCAAGCTGCATTTCAACCTAACCACACTCATCGCTAATACAGCTACTTAAAAATCAAAATGTCTGCCGCATGCGGAAGTAGCGTATTCGCGATAATGATGGCTGCTGCAAATTGGCTAATACCACAAATAACACGACGATTTGCATTGTATTACTTCTGACTTACCTGCTTTATAGGCTTCACATACAGTTTTCCTTGAATAGTAATGCCTACGGAATGTATTAATCATATTTTCATCGCGAAAGAACAGTCCCCCCCCCCCCTCCTACTGGCCGTACAATGAAAAATAAGGATCAAGTCATGGAGGAATATTTCCTTCCTCCATGGATCAAGTTTACATCGCGATATATGGACTGTGTTATTACGCGTGCTTTGGTCAAATTCATAGTGAAGGTGCACTGCAAAATTTATTCTACGTTAATTATGAATTCTGATATAGGGAACGTTGCGGGTATTATCTAACAGGCAATACCGCTCGCTTCGCGCTACTTGAAATATAGTTTAAATGCATTACATGTGTTGTGTCTGTATCCTTCGATTTTGTTAACGGCAATAGCAGTTGTGAATGAAATGCAGCCTGGATCAATATGATCTTGTTGCAGATGAAGGCAGGAGGAATTTAGTTATTATTTGAAATAAATAAGCTCAATTCATAAACGCCGTGTTAGTGACGACTTATATCGCCATCTAAACCACTCCCAAAAATATTTGGAGTTGGTATGATACCGTCTTGACGTTCAAAGATCGGTCATAGATCTCAAAAATTAAAATAAAGAAAACTTACGTTTCCCCGAATGTGCAAGGCGTTTCGTGATAACAATATGCTTTTATCAGAATTAGCGATACAGCCTCGTAATAATAGCAGAAAATATAATAGAAATTTCAAAGCAACTATCCAAAGATGTTACAGTGCCAAACACCATGTGAAATATGGTTCTTGCAAAGATGCTAAGACACGAAATTCCAAAACATATATCAATTTTAGCTGTGGTAATATCAAAGGTAGGAAGATGATCACAATAAATTAGATTAGAAAAATTCACTTCTACTCCAAGGAAAAGCCGTCATGGAATGTGAAGCAGTATATATAATCCTCACGAAATAACTGTATTAACAAGTATTATAAATTATTAGCCTATGTGACTTCCTATAAGTACAGTCGATATATAGTTCCAAGTACAAATACAAAACAAGTAATGTTAACTACCGTATCTAAGTGCAATTTTTCAGACAAGAGCGTTGCTGATATGTGCACAGTATCACAAAATGTTGTTGATCACCATATCAGTTCATTTCAGTAAAAGTGTCTCCTTACGCTAAATCATTCTTACCTTATTCCATTCGATTTATAAAATACAAAGCAGAAACTTCCCCAGAGGGATAAAATGGGTTCTGAAGCAAAAGTTGTATTAATTTTAATTTAAATCTGTGCGGCTTTTATATGGAATATTTTATTTCCTGTGTTAGGACATTAAATAAATAAGGACCGTTCTAAAAATGAAAAAAGGCTGACAATGACAGCATCTTTGTTGTGTTATGTTGATTCCTAGTATTATGGCTATGCATGTCAGGTTTTCTAAATTTCTGTAACAAAAGACAGAGGGATATATGGATTTTGAAGAGACTATCGAGTCTCTTCTTACCAAATATCAACCTTTTGCTTCACTTGATCCTGTTTGAACAGACGAGGTTCTGGTGACTGAAAGCTTCCTGGTTTATGGAATTTCTGGCTGCTTGCCAACAGCATTTCGAAATAAGGTAGAGGATCAAGAAGTGATTTTGCCAAAGAGGCTGGAAACGGCCCTTAGAAGAAGATGAACAAGAAATGGCCAAGGCATTGGCGGTTCAGAAGGAAAGAGGAAATCACTACATCGAAAACCAAATAAATAGCAATACAAACTCTTAAATTATATATATAATGATGGCTTCTGACTGGAGTTAAATAGGCACCAAGTCAGATTTCAGCGTGGTGCTGCTCAGGGAGGAGACAGCAGAATGGAGAGAAACATTCTATGAGTCGGAATAGGACAGGTTGAATAAAAGACTTAAAACATAGAGATGGAACCACTTTTCAGGGGTATTATGAGATTAAGTGGATCTATGAATAGGGTTTCTGGTCTGGAGGATGCAGAACAATTAGTGCAAAAGCCTACCAATGTAGTGTCTGGTGTAGGATTTGTGTAGAGTAGGGAAACTGGTGAGTTGTTATGAAAATAGTAGTCACAAGAATATAGAAACTAATACTGTCCGAACCACGTTAGTATAAGTGGATATGCCAACATCAAAAGAAGATGATGACTAAATACAGAAAATATACGGTGAAATTGAAGAACTATTCCAATATGTGAAGTGGGAAAATAATAATAATCATGGTTAACTTGAATTTTGTAGAGGGAGAAAGAAAAGAGGCAAAATCGGTAAGAAGTTTTAATCTGAAGAAACAAAAAAGCTTGGAAGCAAGTCGTTAGAATTCAATGGAAAATATTAATTGGACTAAGTAAATACAGATATTTAAGAATCATGCACCAAAAATAGACATCTTGAAAAGTTCACAGGATACGCTTAACTATCAACTAGATAATATAATTGCTAAACAGTGATTCAGAAACCAAATTCTACGCTAAAGACCATCCCATGAAGCTGATATCTGGGAAAGAGGAGATAAATGCTGAAAATATAAAGCCGGTAATAAGGGTGTTAATGGTAAACTGTAGAAGTATAATGAACAAATTAATCGAATTTGCAAACTTAATAGAGATACGCGAACCACAAGTAATAACTGGGGTAGAGAGTTGGTTAAAAGAAGACGTACTAGACAGTGAGGTTTTTCCTGATTGATTACAGAGTGTACCGCAGATATAGAGGAGCAATTGGAGGAGGAGTCTTCATACTAGTTAGCAAAAACTACCACAGTTCACTGGCGTTCATAGATCAAGACTATGAGTTACTTGGGGTAGAATTCTGGGGTCATAAAAAGAAAAAATCAGGGTGTTGGCTGCTTACCGCAGTGGAAGAATGACAGATGAAGATGAGGCTCTTGGGGAGAAATTAAATTCATACTCAGATTTCAGAGGTGAGAATAGAATGATCATTATTGGTGGGGATTTTAATTTACAAGGTGTAAACTGGGAAGGAAATAAGATTAATAACACACGGGAACAAAGATTTGCAAATACCTTAATAAGGGAAGGAGGATTTACACAAATGGTAGAGCAAAACACTAGGGGACAAATTTTTTTGAATATATTCCTAATAAAGCCCGATGATAACCTTGTGGGGAGTCAAGTAACGGAAGGAATAAGTGATGATGAAGCAGACCTGATGGATATTAGAGGATTCAGTGAACCAGCAGCCAAAATTGAAGGGGGAAATAGGTACAATTATAAAAAGGCACAGATTTCAAATTTGAAGAGATATTTCAGAGAACGATTCAGCAAATGGAAGGAACAAGTACAGTAGAGTCAAGGTGGGAAGAGTTCAAGGAGATAATAAGAAAGGGGGAAGAAAAATTCATTCCAAAGCAGAAAATAAAGAGAAGTAGAGAACCTGTGTACTATAATAGGGAAGTGAGGAGGTTAAAGAGGTTGGTACGAAGAGAACATAACAGAGTTAAGAGACAGCAGGGTAGTAGGGAATATTTAAACAACTAAACAAGGACTTAATAACAGCAAAGAAAGTGGCTAAAGATGGGTTTATGAAGAGTATTGTCAGTGCAGGAGGACCACTGACTGATGCATCTAGAAATTTCTATGGCTATATCAGGAAACTGAGGGGAAAGGGAGGGTGTAGAGATGCTCATAGATAAGGATGGAGAAGTAGTTACTGAGGATTTGAAAAAGGCAGAGATTTTAAGTAACTGGTTTAGTGAGAGCATTAGGGACAATGAATCAGAAACGGGAAGGTCTAATTCGGAGAACGAGCTTAACAATACGATTAGAAATGAAGATACTAAAAAATTTGAAATTCATCCTAAAGAAATCATGAAGGAAATAATGCAAGCTAAAAAACATAAGGGAGCTGGTGTAGATAATATTACTACAGATATCTTAAAGATAGCTGGATGTGACATTGTACCTTATCTTTTAAATATTATTTAAATTGAGTCTGGATACTTGCTGCTTACCACAGGACTGGAAAAGTGCGATAGTAGTACCAGTACATAAAGGAGGGGTGAGAAATAGAGTCGAAAATTATAGGCCAATCTGTTTACTTCAGAGTTAGGTAAATTAATGGAAAGATTGTTATGCAACCACATCAGAAATGTATGTGAGGGATGTAACTGGTTTTCAAGTAGGCAACATGGTTTCAGGCAAGGATATCCATGCGAATCTCAGTTGGTGGGATATATGCAAGATAATTCAGATGAAATGGACAAGGGAGGCCAAATTGATAGTGTAGCACTAGATCTTTCAAAGGCGTTTGACAGAGTGAGCCATAAAATGGTAGTAAATAAGGTAAAAACTATTGGAGTGGATGAGAAAGTGATTAGCTGGGTAGAAGAAAGCTAATAAACAGAAAGTTAGGGTAGGAAATGCGGTATCAAAGGAAGTGGAAGTAAAAATGAGAGTACCACAGGGTAGTGTATTGGGAACATTGCTATTCATTATTCTAATGAGTAATTGTGTTGATTGTTTACTATTTGAAATTAGACATAATGCTATATAAAAGGATCAAAAAGATAGAGGACTGTAAACAGTTGCAGGGTGATCTGGACAGGATATCTAGTTGGGTTGGTAAACATGGAATGAAGATAAATGCAAAGAGTCAGCTAATTAGATACACAAATATAAAACAAAAGGTTAATTATGTTTATAAGTTGGGGAAAGAATTGCTTGCTGAAGACTTGA
Source organism: Vandiemenella viatica (assembly GCA_031002005.1). Classification (NCBI taxonomy): domain Eukaryota; kingdom Metazoa; phylum Arthropoda; class Insecta; order Orthoptera; family Morabidae; genus Vandiemenella; species Vandiemenella viatica. The sequence goes on from JARYHS010006518.1 coordinate 350,265, forward strand.
AATGTAAATATCTTGGCATTACATTTGATAATAAGCTTAACTCGGCAGGACACATTGGACAGGTGGTAGGAAAACGTTTCAAAATACTGCACTTGTTGGAGAGAGTGATGAGGGGATGCACAAGAGAAGTAATGGAATTGGGTTACAAAACTTTGGTCAGACCATTGCTTGAATATGGTAGTGTAGTATGGACCCACATTTTGAGTATCAAATACAGGAGTTGGAGAAGGTGCAAAGAAGGGCTGCTAGATTTGTTTCTGGAAATTATCGCAGAATGCAATCAGTAACGGATATGATGAAGGAGCTGGAATGAGACTCATTGCAAGACACGAGGAGGATGAAGAGAGTCATGGGAGTGTACAGGGCATATACTGACGATGAGGCATGGAAAAATATTGTAGTAGGTATGAAAAGTAGTTCATGGAAGGGAAAAGATGACCATGACCACAAGCTGGCACTCGATTTCAGGAACAAGGGTGTGGGAAGATTTTCTTATTTGGGTAAGGGTGTCAGGGATTGGAATGAGTTTCCGAAGGAAATGATGAATAAATTACCGAAAACATTAAAAGAATTTAAGGTTAAAATTTGTAGACGGCAAATATAGGTGGGTGCAAGATTGGGGGACGTTGGGTGTGTAGGGAAATTGCCACCGGAGCCTGTGCTCCATTGCAATAATTAAATTAAATATATAGACCGACCTGAATTGGATAGTTATGAGGCTGATATTTAAGACGACAAAGAAGCAAAACGGTAAAATAGACTGAAAGAGAACAAACTTAAAGGACCTCACATGAGGAGGGAAAAATGAAGAGATTACAGTCATGTTTCTTGGGAATGACACGCAAAAGAATTCAATACAAGAATGCATAGTTCAATTGTGGCCGGTCATGGCGACTTAGGACCTGCATGAGCTCCACCCTGGTATGCTGTTCCTCCTTCACCACCTTCCTTCAAGTCACTCTCTATACTATAACTCGCGTTTCTATCAATACTATTTCCCGCACCTCCCACTATCACTACTCTATCATCCTTAGTGAAACTCCTACAAAGGGAACCTATATCCTCTATTACCTGGCCTAATGTTGCACTAGGTTTGAAAAAACTTGTGACCTGGTATCCTGTACCTAACTGATCCTGCAGAAGAGGGCCTACACCTGTCCCATGGCTACTACCTAGCAGCAGAACCCTTTTTCTCCTATTCTTGCCCTGTACGCTGCTTATTCCTAAAGGTCTGCTGCATCTTACCTTTCTCCTACATCTACATGAGGCTCTCCTCCTCCTGACTCTGGCAACAGGTCAAACCTATTTTTTCCCACAATTACTGAAGTGTCTGGCTTGTTCATGCCTGTCAACCATGTTTCTCCTACGACCTGTTACCAGCACCCTACCCATCCTTCTCAACTTCCTCCAACCCACCTATCTCTACTTTCTGCCTCTACAGCTTGTAGCCTCGACAAGCTCAGCCCCCACAGGCTGTGCCTGTGCAGTCTGAGCCTCCACAGGCTGGACTTTCACAGGCTGAGCCTCTACAGGCTGAGCCCCCATAGGCTGAACCTCCACAGGCGAGGCGACCACAGGACACGCCAGCAGAGTCTAAGCCTCCATAGGACGATGGCGGAAGTAGTTTCTCGACTAGTGTCAGATTCTAAGTTGTCTCGCTGGATAAATCCCTTGTATTCCATTCCCTAATTAATAGTGTAAAAAATTAATGGTAAATAAGAATCGGTTCTGGCCTTCATTTCTTTAATTTCTCGGTCATTTCTTGATGTGAATGTTGCTACTGGAAGTAAAATTTGTTTTCTTTCACCCTGAAATAGACCTGCCAAACTTTGTGATTACCTTGTTACAAGAGTAATGCATACATTGTTCCAGATCTTACCAACTCTTTCAACACCCCTCACTTACGATTTATCTCCAGTTATACCTATCAAGAATCAGGTGGCTCTTCTTTGAACCTTCTTTAGTGATTCTATTAATCCTTTTGATGAAGACCCAATACAGAAGAACAATATTCCAACTGCGGTCGCACTAGTGATTTGTTTTCAATCGGCTTACATTGTTTTAAATTACGATCTAGGAAACTGAATACCTTAAACCGGGTCAACTTTGGGACACCTACATTTTTTAAAAATGTTTTAAATCACTCGCAACCACCTGTTACGATTCACTATATGTTTGTTATGGTCACTCGAAGTGTTATATATCGGCAGTTTTTCGAAACATTGTTCACCAACTTTTATGAAAGGCTGCAACTTTTAGTTGAGTGGCGAGCTTTAGAGTGCTCTGATATTCAGAAAACTTGCATATAGCAAAGAAAAATTAGAAGTAAACATAAAAAAACAAATTGTTACAACTAAAAATACATGTCTAAGCTAACGTTTTAATCAATAATCAAGCGATGTAACCTTTAGTATTAATAAATTTTGGTAATGCTTTGTAATGTCGAGGCTTCTGCGGGGCAACCTTATCAAAGCAGTTATACTGATAGTTTATCGATAACTTATGAGGCACAACTACAACCAGGCATTAATAGCTGCAAAGAGAGAAACTAAAAATGAAGGATACATCTAGAAATTTGAATGGCTATGTGAGACAACTGGGAGGAAGGGATGTTGACATACCCGTGTAGTGAGGTGGCTACAAATTATTTTTTTAAAAAAACTGATTATTTATAACGATAATAACAACGAAATAGCAAATAACATAATATATTATAAAAATATGTTGATTTTTAGCTGGAGGATCTGACTATAAAAAATACGCTGAGGACATCTGTTGTTAAGGAAAATTCATTAGCTTCATAACTCATATCAGTGAGTCGTAAAGTGTTGACAGTACTGGCAATAAGGCAGTTCCACTCACAGAACAATAGGGAGAGGTTTATTGTTTTACTGTACTACCGGCAGCCTGCCTCGTGCCGAGGCCATCTTCAGGTTGGATGCCGTCATTGCATTGTAACAGATACCAGGGCTCCATAAAAAAATTACGACACGAGATTAGAGCAGGGCTGTTAGTTTCTAAATAACCAGAGAGGTATGCAAGCCAGCCCCGTGCTCGAGGTCAGCTACGATTAATATTCCCTGATGCTGTCCAAACTCGAGGTTGCTTGTTCGAGTCTCGATGGCGAAGAATTTTAACAATTCGTTACTTCTCCCAGTAGTTCGGTGAGGTAGTGGGACATATTTCCTCGTGACCAGATTGTGAGTAATGGCCACAGTGAAGCAATGCATTTTCACAGAGCCTATACAGCAATGGCTTATGGAAATACTAAAGATAATTTTTCCATCAGCAAGGGAGAATTGACCTGGAACCTTCGCGGTGTTCTTCTCCTATCCCGATCTCATACACACAATACAGCTTGACGAATGACGGTCATTTACGCAGATATAATAACTGAGGTCCGGTGCCTCCTTTATTTACTTATTTTAAACAGGAGCCCAGAAACGGGCTGAGAGCAGTTTGAGAGGTTAAGCGAGAAGTAGCAGGGCTAGACGACACACACCGACAGTCATCCGCAGGTACGGCAGCGAGATCGGAATCTCAACTTCAAGCGACCAATTAGGCACAGCCTGGAGATCGTAATTATAATCATAGCGTGATGATAGTAGCATATTGAACTGGTCATCAAATTTTTGCGTCAAGTAGCTTGTATTTCTGCAAATGTGGTTGTATTCGTTAGTTATGTCATCAAGTAGGAAATCTGGCACTAAACAAAAAATATTACGTATCAATACTAAACACTATAAATTATCCTATGATCAGTATTAAAGTAAGGTAAAGGTCGCGGGGTTGCTACGGCTCCTGCCGCTTCCCGTATGATTCACAGAGGTACAACTGCCGCATCCCCATTACAGCCGTTGGCACTAGGAATGGATGTGACGGAATCAGCGCCACGCTCCGGCCGTTCTTTAACTTCCCGCGGAATTTCCTCCACGGTACTCATTGGACAGGCAGGACTGAGTGGGCCAGGGGAGCCGTTCTGGACGTTCAGCTTCCAGGAAAAATCCTCGGCTTCACAGGGGATCGAACCCCTGTATTCCGGGCCGCCAAAGTCAGGCGCTATACCGCCTGAGCTACGCGGCCGCCTAATATTAAAGTCTATTTGTTAATATCAAATATCTAGAATCTTCAAATACGATATCAAAAATGAAAACAAAGCTGAATTCGTGTTTAGATCGTTGTGCTGCAGGTCAGCAATTACTTCCAGCCGGGGCCCTCACTGCCGCTTGTCCACCTGTCAGTCTCTCGCAGGCTGGCCGCATTGAGCGCGTACCGCTACAGTATTGTGAGGAGCGCCCGGGCGAAATTTAGACAAGCTGAAGCTTTTGAACGGCTGAGGATAAACTTATAGTCAAAAAATATTCAGTTGAGATGGAAATGCTGTCGGAGAGGCTGTAGTATTCACTACCACTGCACACAATAAACGTGACTGTTGATGTTAGTTAGTTACTTTATAAATCCTGCCAGATTTTTGCTCTATGTCAGTGTGTAACACATTTTGCTGTGGAAGAGGATTTTCTTCTTGGAATTTGTTAACGAAAGATGATTGAGAAAATACAATAAGCACGTTGTATGGAAGGGAAAGGTGATAAAGTTATTGACACTTACTAAGATGGTGTATGGTTATTCTTTGTGCTGATTTACAAATGCAGCAATGAATTACCTAAAAATGCCATCCATATATAGTAACTAACATTGGATATTGTGTATTTGCAATTTAAAATAAAAAATGATTATGCCAAGTAACTAACCAGTAATCACGGTTTGGTAATTTTATTGATTTATTAATAACTGTTTGTACTGTTCCACATTAACGATACATTTCTAACATTGGATCAAACTTAACCCATTTAATCTTAATGTTCTGCAACAACTAAGTGTTCTCCACGGCACTTTAATGCAGGAATTAGCATATGATGGTGAATTAGCTGGAGTCATCCTGTGATGGGTGGTAATAAATCAGAGGATATAATCGTAAATCAGGAAACTACAAAATTTGAAATAGATTCTCAGGAAATTTGGAAGGAACTGAGAAAGCTAAATAAACGATAGGACGCTAGTGCAGATAATATTACTATAAATGTGTTTAAGATTGTGGGATACGATATTATACCTAGCCATGATAAATGAGCTTTGGGTCATGCTGCTTACCAGAAGAATGGAAAAGAGGGACAGATGTACTGGATCACTAAGGGTGTCTGACAAATATATTACAAAATTACGGGCCGATCAGTTTGACATCAGTGATAGGCAAAATGATGGAGAGATTGACATGTAACTATATCACAAATGTCTGTGAGGAAAGAAACTGTTTCTGCTGATCAGCAACATGGCTTAGGAAAGGACATTCATCTGAATCCGGGATTTTAGTCTATATGGAAGATATGTCATATGAATTGGACAAGGGAGGCCAAGTTGGTAATGTAACACTAAAGGATTTGACAGAGAGAGATACAAAATGATTTTAAATAAACTAACAACTATTGGATTGCATGACAATTTTAGTTTTTGGATACAGGAATTCTTAAAAGCCAGAAAGCAAAGTGTTAGAGTAGGAAATACACTATCAAAAGAGGTGGAAGTAAATATGGGAGTGCCACAGGGTAGTGTATTGGGGCCATTGATGTTCATTATTACAACAGATGATTGTGTTGTTGGTTTACAGTTAGAATTTGGGTTGTTTGTGGATGACATCATGGTATATAATAAGATCAAAACACGAGAAAACTGTCAACAGCTGCAGGGTGACCTGGATGGAACATATGAATTCGTAGGTCAGCAGGTTATTAGATACACAGATAAAAAAAAAACTGAATATTGTGGGAACAGAATTTTTTGTTATTTTGTTTTTTGTTTGTTTTTGTTTTTAGAGGTTGGAGTGTAAATACCTAGGCATAACGTTTTCTAATAAACTCAACTGGGCGTAGCACATGGGACAACTGGTAGGAAAGGGTTACTAACTACTTGACTTACTGAAGAGGGTGATGAGAGAATATACCAGAAAAGATAGCGAATTTGGTTACAAAACTTTGGTGAGACCATTGCTTGAATACGGTGGTGTAATTTGGGACCCTCATTTTGGGGATCAAATTCAGGAATTAGAGGGCGTGCAACGAAGAGCAGCTGGATTTATTTGTGGAAATTATTGCTGGACCCAGTCAGTACCTGATACGATAAAGGAGCCAGATTGGAAGTCTTTGGAGGAAAGCAACAGGGTGAAGAGAGTGCTGGGAATGTACAGGGCATATGTTAGTGATGGGGTTTGGAGGAATGTTGGTCAAAGAATTAGGAATAGTACACGAAAGGGGTAAAACGACCATGACCTCAAGCTGGCACTTAATTTCGTGCATAGAAGAGTGGGAAAATTTTCTTTCGTGGGTAAAGTTGTCAGGGATTGGAAGAACTTACCAAGTAGTGTGGTGAATAATTTATCAAGAAGCTGGAGATATTTAACACTAAAATTTGTAAATCACAAATGAAGAGCGGGGAAGAATTTAAAACCGAAATTGTATAAGGTAATTGAAATTAATAAAATAAAATTAGGGGTATCTATATGACTAAGGGATTACAACCAAAGCTTGTGCCCCATTGCAATTAAATAAAATAATTTTAGCTGTGACATTTAAGGTTTGTTTCTTATAGCATGTTGGTCGCTATCTCGGTCCGCACTGTAGGAACTATGACTATAAGCTCCCCCTTATGTCCTCATTTAAGCTCTCCACAGCAATATTTCATTTAATGTCTCCTGCGAGCCTCTAGCTGGTCAGCTCGCTCTCAAGTGGCAGTGACGGAGCCGCTCTATAATGGGTAAGTAGCTTTCTCTAGTGAGCAAAGCTTTATTTTACTTTATACTCGCCTTTCGGTACATGTTTAATGCAGACACAATACTGAATCAGTGCAGAATGATATTTAATAACTGATATGATAAAAGAGCTAGATAGGAGGATGGTGAAGACGGTGCTGGGTGCTGTTAAGCCACCCGTCACTAATGGGCACATATAGGGAGAGGAATATGTAGTGAAAAGGGATAAATTACTAGTGTGTATAAGCTAAAATTTTATTCAGTTTTTTTAAATATATATATATAACCTCCAAGTACAGTTAGCACGTGAACAGTGCTGTCAATTCTACGGATTTATCAGTAGATCTACGGATTTTTGTAAAAAGCTAGAATTTTCGGATTTTGTTAAAATATCTACGGATTTTTGCTATTTTTTACTATTCGTTGATTTTTCCTTATTTCGGTGTTCTGTTAAACTTGAATGTATAGTGTTAATGCATTACAGAATTGATAATAATTGTTAGTCGTTTCCTTGTAACCGATCGTGTGAACCAACGATTGAAATAAAGCTCATATTTTGTTTGATTACATATCTTAAAAGACCGTAAAACAAAACCTATCAGCTGCACTCTTTATATACGATGACACGCTCGTTGGCACGCTAGGCCTTCCGAGAAGGCCTATCCAATATCCGACAATCAAAGTGTTCGCAGTATTTAACATTTCCTCTTACCGAAGATATGCTAAATTTAATGTTAACAAAGAAAGTAAATTATGTATATCCCCCCCCCCCCTCCCCACACACACACACACAAAAAGAGTAGGCACAACAGCAGCAGCGATGAATGTAAGGATTCATAAAACCTGTTCAGAGATATTTCTTACTTTCAATGTAGAATATTATTTTGTATTTCGAATTATAAAAAACCTGGAAATTAAAAGTATTCTTAATTTTAGACACTCTATTCAATAATTAGTATTTCATTCTATCAGTTAACGAGTCTCCAGATTTATGTACCCAATCTACGGAAATTTTAGCGTCCATCTACGGATATTCAAAAGCCAAGAGGCTCGCAGCACTGCACGAGCAGCTGATGCATGGAACCAGCGTATTTTTTTGGATTCAAATAATTCCATCTTGCCCAATCATTTAAACAAAAGACGAAGGACTACATGGTAAATATGGTTTCCCAGAAAAAAATATTCCTGTGATGCAATTGTACAATACAGGCTCAGTAGGAATCTCATTGTAATTTGCTGCTGACCATACCGCCTCCATTCGAAAGCCGATGCGTTCAGAATTTCAATATAATTAAATAAACATCAACTGATACATCGGAAACAATATTTAGTAACTGTGTTATGTAAACTTAGGTAAATAGAATTATTTTGAAAAATTATTAATAAATCGTGAATACTGTTAGAAATCATTTCTTCAGTCTTATTTTCGCATGATGCTGCCGTTTATCTATATATCTATAAATGAGAAAATGGAAAAGTTCGGATGTGCGTTTGGATGTACTTCTGGAATCAATAACTCCTTAATAACTCAACATCTTTAAATGAAATTTGGACATGAAGTCAGTTAATTGCAGTGCGAAGTGACATGGGATAGATTTTATCCCGCAAAAACGCATAGTTCTATTAGAAATTGCCATTAACATCAATTCGGAATCAACAAAGAGTTTCCTACTTCTTAGATAGCAGTGCCACATTTACTCTTTGCTTTTTACTTAAATCGCAAACACTACTTTTCAGAAATAAAAGCAAGAACCTTCTTACATATGCAAGTTTGTGTTTAGTTTAAAAGCCATAAAAACCGACGATCTTGACAAATAATAGTTTGGAAGCAGGAAATATAAATCTGTATTTAATCCTTAAATTTAAAAAAAAAAAAAGGTAGGTACTGTTGTCAAGTTCGCAAAGAGATGTTTTCATTTGCGTACATAAGTATGACATATCAAATATTACACCATAATTTCGTTCGTAATATATGCGTTATAATAAATATGAAAAATCAAAGCTTGGAAAAAAGTAAAATGCTATGAGTATACCAGCACGAAAGTTCGGTTCACCTTAAAGTGCAAATGGTCGTGCCCCAAATGTCGTATTTATAAAATGTAAAGGATTCCATTCTATCTCGGTTTAATTTATTTCCTGTTTCTTTTTTGTTACTATACAGTCTTTGTATTACAATTATTTTTGCCGAAATTTAAAACTTACCTAACCCTTTTTATTTTTCGTTCAGAATTTTTGTACAAATATTACTGCTTTTTACTTCAATATTCTGCAAATATCTATCGAATGCTACACTTAAAACGAATGTTTTCAATGGGCTAATGTAGAAGCTTATTGTTTCATGAAGTAACACTGGAAGTCGTTTACAACACAATATAGGCTACCTAATTTGCACGGAGCATATGAAAGCTGCTTACTTATTACTAATAATAACTAAATTCCTTCTGCCTTCTGCTGTAACAAAAACATTCTGGTCCAGGCAGCATTTAAACCAAACCACTATTTCTGCTAATATTACCGCTACAAAATCAAACGATACGAACACATCTCAACACATTAAATGCTCTGGAACTACATTTCGAGTAGTAACAGAATTTTCTATATCAAAATTCCTAATTAGTATATCATAAATTACTATCACAATTAATTTCATTATACACCTTACTAAATCACGAGCAATAAAAGTCACTTTATCGCGATGTAAATTTTGACCAGCAATATTAACGATCGTAGAGAATTGTGGACTTTCCGTTGTACACTGTAAGTTAAAAGCATTTTAGTATAAATTTTTTAATTACGTTACCTCAATAACTGTCATGAAGCTGACGACATAGTTCATGCGGCTGAATGTAGTTTTAGATGTATTCAGTATTTAATTTACTGTGTTAATAATAAGTCAATTTTATTTCGCTATTCATGACGTCACTAACATACAATATAGTGAATGTATTAATGTGCGAGTGATAGAAGCTTTGATTTTCTAGCGGTAATTTTAAAACGCAGCCTGGGCCAGAATGAGAACTGAAACATTATTAGTTATTTAAGCTTCTTTCATGAGCGCCATTTTAGTGACATCATGTATCGCTTTGTACCGATATTGTATCAAAAGATCTATAGTAAGCTTGGACGATTTAGCAGAACCATGCGGCGTTGCCCGAAGTAAATTTTTGAAATTTATCAATGTTTTATTCAGATGGCGGACAAGCGGAGTGGTAATTCGCCGGTAGTCATTCAATTCTGTTTGCAGAGTGAGAAACCAATTATGAAGAAACAATCTATTACTACTTTAACATTGAAATTTATATTTTAGCGCAGAATTAATGGATCGAAACGAATGAACTATAGTAAACTGGTCTACAGGCAATTCAGTTGTTTCCACAGATAGAGAAACCATTACCACAATACCACTGATCATTATGGATAAAAGAATCAATTACTATTATACTTACTACTATAATATGTAAATTTCTGTTGATGGAACCAATATATCCTAAAAAAAAATCAATATTCAAAGAGCAAATTAAGTTCTCTTTTTTAAAGATTTTTTTTCCAGATATTCAATGCAAATCAAAATATTCATTTTTAGTATCGCAATTTTACTAACGGAAATGAACGTCCTTGGGCCACTTAAGTATTTATATTATGTTTGGATGTTGTTTTTTTGTTGTTGTTGATATTTAGTCGATTCCATCAATGTATTGCTAATATTTTGACGTTTTGAGCTTCCATTAATTAAAACTATATTCATTTTTATTCGCGAGATGAAATTAGTAATTTTAAGAGATGCTGGGTAAACGAAATTCAAATCTTTCAAAGAAATGTAAGAAAACTAGGGCTATGAAAATAGCCAAAACCTAGGAGACAACATGAAATGAAGATAATTGCCAGAAAAGACTCAGCATACTAGGTACAGAGATAAAAAAAACTAAAGGTTGTTTATTGTTACAAGGAGCGGACAGAAATGCTTGATGAAGGCTTGAAATGTAAATAACTTAGCATAAGGTTTTAAAACAATATCAGCTTGGTAGAGGACATTGGGCAGGTGGTAGGAAAAGATTTTAAAAAATCCTTCATTTACTGGAGAGGGTGATGAGGGGATGTACCAGAGAAGTTAAGGAACTGGTTTGCAAAACTCTGGTCAAACCTTCACGTGAATATGGTAGTATAGTCTGGCACCCACAATTTTGGTGTCAAATACAGGAGTAGGAGAGCAGATAGATTTCTTTGTGGATATTATGGCAAGAATAATTTAGTAACTGATACGATAAAGAAGTTGGACTAGAAATTATTAGAAGACAGAAGGAGGGTGAAGAGAGTGCCGGAAGTGAGCGAGGCGTACGTTGGTGATGGTACTTGGGAGAATATTGGTTGAAGAATTACGAACAGCGCTTGGAAGGAGAAAGATTACCATGCTGACAAGTTTTCACTTTAATTTTTGTATAAGGAAGTGGGAAAATTTTCTTTTGTGATTAACTATATTTGAAACGGGAGGAAGTGTAATTTGAATATTGAATATATGCAAGATAGTAATAATAATAACGAACCGAGCGTGGTGGGTGAAGAATATTTATGTAGAAATACACAAGTTGTTAGTATAACACTAGATCTGTACATGACATTCGATGAAGTGAAATATAGATTTGTGTTAAATAAGTTGCAAAATCTTTGAAGTGCATGAAGTAGATGAAATCTTAAGAGATAGAAGGCGAAAGCGTTAAGGTAGGAAATGGAGCATAATAAATTGTGCAAAAGTAAGATTTTGGTTACCTTTGCTATTCATTTTATTAATTGATTTTGTTAATGTATTACAGTTAGAAGAAAGCGTGTTAGAAGATGAAGTAACGCTACATAATAGGACCAAAACGCGAAAAGAATGTGAACACCTGCAGGAAAAACTTGACAAAAACATCATGCTGCTTAAGTTAATATAGAATGAAGATAAATGTCAAGAGAAGACAGCTTATTTGGTGCAAAGATAAAAAAAGACTGCAGTTCTATATTATTGGTTATGGTTGGGAGAAAGAATTGCTTGTTGATTACCTGAAGTATAAATATCTTGGCATAACACTTGATAATAAAGTATACTGGGCAGGACGCATGGGCAGATGGAAGAAAAAGATTTAAGAATCCCCATTTGTTGGAGAGGGATGTGCCACAAAACTAACGGAATTGGGTTACTTTGCATTCGTCAGATTGTTTATATATGGTGGTGAAGTATGGGACGCGTTTTTGCATTTCAGATACAGGAGTCGGAGAGGGTTCAAAAAAGGGATATTAGATTTTCTCTGGAAATTACTGCAAAGCACAATAAGTAACTGATATCATTAAAGAGCTGGATTGAGTGTCATAAGCAGACTGGAGGAAGAGAATGCTGGGAATTTACAAGGCGTATGTTGATGATGAGACTTTGAAGGATGTTAGTCGAAGAATTAGGAGTACTGCATGGATGGAAAACAATGGCCATAACCACTAGCTGGCGCTCGGTTCGAAAAAACAATGTAGTAGGAATATTCTGTTTTTGTATTTGAGGAAGTCAGAAATTGTAATAAATTACCTCAAGAAGTGATGAATAATACATTAAAAGCCCTGAAAGTATTATGAATAGGGCGAAAATTGGTGTACAACGAACTAAAACAAATTACACCAAAGAAACAATGAAGAACAACCTTAGGTTGGTTGCGAATTTTGTATAGGCACGTGCAACAGATCACGTTTAAAAGTATTAAATTATATTATCGCTTTAATTGCACCGCTCTGGTCTAACAGGCGTTGCGAAAATCTCTCCTGCAGGTCTTGTTCTTCAGCTATCCTCCATTGTCATGTTTCTTCCATGTGGGACTCTTTTTTCGTTGTTGCAGATATTCACACCACTCTTGGTCAACTATTGAGGCACTTCCAGTTCCTATGACTCAAATAACTGGACCGCTAAATTTTTTCGGTTACTTAACAGTCAGTTTGTTTCCCCTACAGTGTCATTACATTATCGCTAGTAATTATTCCACATCGACGTCTGAAGTTTCTCTGCTTAACCGCTCGTTACATTTGTGTACTCTCCACCAACGAAGAAGTTGTGGTGTACACGTTTTGTAGTTTTGCTACATAAACTCTATTCCTGGTGGTAGTAGTAAAATGTTTACTCTTTAACATATTGTTTAATTATCTATTGATTATCAATTGGAGCATGAAAGCGATAGAAGCCTTACTTATATAAATCTGTTATTTTATTCTTGTAAGGAATTTAAAAGTTTCGTCTAGTTGAATCCAAACGCATAACCCTCTTGCTGTGGCAGTGTAGTTGTTTCTACTTGTTGACTGCCTGCCTTGTGACGGTGCCCGCCCGCCTCTGTTGCAGGTGCTGTGGGCGTTGCGCTTCTCCTCTACGTGGTGGCTGCAGCTCGCTGCTCCAATATAACCTGCGGATCAGCTGTGCTGGACCAGGTCCCGCTCATTGTCGGGTGAGCGCAGCCGCCATACTAACAAGCAATAGCTAGTCCTTTGTCACGGAACACGACATTAGGTACCGATCACTAAAGCGCTTGTCTTTAACTGCTAGGTATTGCCCGGCAGTGCCCTCAATATACGTGCTCCTTTGTTATCCTCTAAGCCGACTACCTGCGCTGAGAGGCCGCGGTCGGCCGATACCTGCCCTGCTGAGTACGGCACGCGGCAGGACTGCTCTGTGGCTGAATATTTCTCATGCGTTGTGTGTGACGGCCTTCCGTTTTCGCTTTGCGTTTTCAAACCACAGATACAAAATAAATTCAGTTACTCTGACATCTAAGGTTTTTCAATTTAAAGCTCCTCTAAAAGTGAATGTCCGCATTGACAAACGTACAGGTACTTCATATGCTAAATACATATTACAGAAACTGGAATGTGTTTGGCATTTTTGTTTGTTAGCACAGTAATTCATCATCAGAAAATTTCGAAGTTAAGTGTTCGAATTCCTTTCACAACTTCTGCATATATTTTCCATCCTTCTTTTGGTTCTGGGCTTTAGACCGTCACTGTAGTAACTGAGCGGCAAATCACCACAGCCGAAGTTTAGATTCGCCTCTGATCAACCACTCCTCGATTAGCTTTCGAAGATATGTGGCCATAAGATCAGAGTGACTACGTTCTGCCCACACTTAAAGCTAGTAATGAGCAGTAATCAGCGATGCAAATGAAAACATGTAGCTGAAAGAATGGAGTGACTTTAATAGCTTCAATAAAAATGGGCACATAGACATACAATTGAAATAACTGAAAAGCACTGCTTAAAATAACTCTCATAAAAGGAATCTCTTACTAATAAAAATCCTGTCACTCGGAATATTCTTTCTCAGCCAGCCAGAAGGTATAACTTGCATTAGCCATTACCTAATAAAATCTGCATGCCGTATGGCGACGTGGTCCATCCTTTGAATCGGCGAATCGACGGCCCCTGGAGGCTGCTCCCGACTGCGCTCTCCAGAGTAGAAACGTGGTGGGGAGAAGTCATGTGACCTAGTCCTATTCGTCTAAAATCCCTTGCTAAAGGCTTTCGGGGCTACCCTGGTAGGGGGACTGCTTCCCACGGGAAGTGACTTTGCCCAACCTTGAGCTCTGCTTCGTTGGGTGGAATTACATTACATAGCTGCAGCTTGAGAAAAATTATCCCGAGCGAAAGTTAGAATATACTATAGCTAAAATCTCTCAATATACTACATAACTGGCGAAGTTAAAAAATATTTTTTTTGAAATTTTTGTATTTCACTTAGTTTCAGAGGGGTATAAAAGTAATATAATCGTTACAGCGTACTTACCCATGATTAATAAATGTTTTTCGTGTAACAAGCCTCCAAACATGGCACAACACACAGTATTACTGTACATTGCATGTTTTGTCTTTGTACCTGCTTTCTGGACGCACTTTTTGTTTCGAACATCCAGCACATCTACGCGTTTGCTTGCTCTTCTTTGAATTTTAAATATTAATAATATTTCAAAAATGTCTCCTAGGAAATCCTTCCACCTTGAAACCTAGTGAGCTGATTCTGGCGTATTTGTCTTTGTATATAAATAAAATCTATTTGTTTCTTCAGCAAAAGGTTTCATAAGATCTTATGTTAAAAATATCAGGAAAATGACAGAATGCTGGAATTTTGACCTAATTCAGATTTGTGTCCAGCAGCTGAATCGTCTATCGCATGCACAAATGGATGAGAATCGTTTATCTTTCTGTCAAAGCTGTCACTAAAGTGTCCTCTATTCCACATATTTAGCTCTCGCTATCTGAAGCTTCAGTTTCTGAAGAATTTTCACCTCTTGTGGAGACAGGTGGTTGTTTTCCACTAGCTGGTGTATATGGCTTAGAACCATTAGTTCGAGATCCTATCGAAGGTCATCACTATCATCCATATTAAATAGATCATTCTCACAGTCGCTGCTAGTAAGAATCTCCATGATTTCTTCCTTTGTACAAACACGACGGCATTCCATTTTCTCAGGTAAAACTACAATGAAAATAGCAACTCAAATAAGATCACAACTGCAGAGACTCACGGGCCGTACGTTGGAAAGCAATTAACCAGCTGGGATGGAAATACAGTACCTGACCTGGTCGCTAAGTGGCTCGCGCGTTAACGCGTCCAGAGCACACAGCGACCCGAGCGGTCGGGCATCTTAACGCGTCCAGAACACAGACAGGGCGGCATGGCGGTGCGTGTTTACACGTCCAGAGCACCTGAGGGAAGGAGCAAGTTCGCGTGTTAACCCGTGTAGAGCACCCGGGCGCAATAGAATCCCTGCACTTTAACGCGCCTACAGCAGTCAAACGGTTAACGTTTATGAGCGGTAACAATACCGTCAGACTTCGCTTATCAGTCTACCAATGATACTTAGTGATTCGTTCCATGGATTCTATGGTTCAAATAAGAGGTTAAATAATACTTTGTCCGAAGTTTTAATGATTAGAATTTTCTCTTTTTAAAATAAAGTGGATTATTGAGATTATTATCGAAAACAGCCACTGACCTTCTTTCCTAACTGTCCGAAGATTTCGGTCAAACTACGAAAAACAGTGTTTACTGGCTGGTGTCGCACTGAATTCCTCTAACCGTTGAGACGGTGGTATTTTTCGTCAGTATAACATTTTTACTGCCCAGTATCTCCTTCCAATAGCTTACAGATTATTCTGAAAACTCTCTAACATATAATTTTATATATATCGTCAGAACTATTGGAAAAGACCAATAACTAAGAGAAATAATCTGCAGAGTGTACGTGACACGTGGTTTCCAGTTGTAATCAAATAGTTGTGGCGCATTTGTTAACGTGATGGTCCAAAGCGTGTCCGCTGCGTTACAAGACAGCACAAAAAAAAAAAAAAAAATAATCGAACGAGCAGCACCAAATGTTCGCTCACGGAAAGAAGGAAATCTGAATATTTTCATTTCCATGTATCTTCGATTTTTGACGTGAAATATGTTTCGGGTCTTTTTTGGCCTTTAGAAACACGGGGCGATAAATGTCTGTTAGAAATACGGTAAAATTGCGATGCGATCTCTCCAGATGGTAATTACAACTTTTTCCTCTCAGCTACTGTAATCTTTTCTTATTGTACAGGCAAGGAACTGAAGCGCTGAGCTGTGACTCTGTCTTTAAATGTGACATTTCACCTCTCGTTGGACTTGTGACGAATAGAAGTTGTTGATCTAACAAATGGAAACAGTTTCTGATCTTTTTCTGGCAATCGTGACTGGGCGCAAATGGTTATACTTCGTGATGATCGTACAGTTCCATCGAGCACAGTGCTTGGCAATGCTGTTGTTGCTATTGGTGTGTGTTACGCAGAATCAGCAAGCCTTAATCTGTTGTACACATGGGCTAGTGGCTAATACCATCTCTGTTAAAATTAGTAGCACCTTCTTTTTTTTTTTTTGTAACTGCTTTACGTCTCTTTTTTAACATCGAGGTCTTTTAGAGACGGGAAAGGATGGGGGGCAAGGACGGGGGCAAGGAATGGGAAGGAATTCGGCCATGGCCTTTTGAAGGAAGCATCCCGGCATTTGCCTGGAGTGATTTGGGGAAACCATGGAAAACCGAAATCTGGATGCCCGGACGGGGATTCGAACCGCCGTCCTCCCGAATGCGAGGCGAGAACTAGAACCTTCTTGTACTCCACCTTAGTAGTTAAAGTGTTACCAGACATTTCTCTGAGGTAAACTGATTGATTTGTGTATTTATAATATATCTGTGAGCGATATTACTTACAGGCTTAGTTCGAGGCTGTAAACGGTACAAACTAGAAACTGCTGGCTATAAACAAATCCTAATGGGTAAATACATTAGGAATAAAATATATTAAAGATTATTTGTTTTTATTCAATATTGGCAAGAGATTCTACTTCACACCTCGGCTTGCTTAGAGGGTCTCTGTTTAGTGAAGCGTATGCTGAAGTAGCATCTCTTGTCAACAACTGTTCGTTAATCGAACAATATACCGAGGTTAGACGGATGAGAAACAATATTACTACCACTCATTCTGTTACACAAACTTAAAGTTCCTTAGCTACCAATCGTCAGCGCAATCAATTCTCTCATGAATCCACTAGCACGCTATATTACCGACAGATTAAAACTATTGTTAGAAGCCATCGCCTCAACCTTCAGAAACAGGTCACAATTCGTCGATATAGTATCATTAATTAAATTAAAAAAACGGATATGTTGGTTAGTGTTGATGTCACGTCTCTCTACACAAACGTGCCTGTGGAAGAAGCAGTAACAGTGTTACATAATGATACACACTAAACTATTGGCTCTCATCCTGAAAAATGGGTGGATATGATCAAGTTCTTTCTGAAATTTTCATTCTTCCAATACAATAGGAAGTTTTACTTCTAGTTGGAAGAGCGTCCACGGGCTCATCACTTTCACCGATAGCAGCTAACATCTGACTACATAGAGGCGCTGGAGACGGAAATTTTGAACAACGCGCTTCTGAAACTGCGTCTGTGGCTACGTTATGTCGACGAAACCTTCATTATGGGGACCGATGAACGAAATTTCCTTGATGAGTTCCTGGATTATATAAACAAATCACACCTCAAAATCGAATGTACTATGGAAACGTTTCTTCCATTATAGATGTGTTTGTAACTAAAGATGATGACGGGATTCTGGGGCACTCAGTTTACCGGAAGTCTGCACATAAAAACAGATATGCCACGTCGCACCACCGTCCAGCGACCGAAACTGGTTTCCTCGACGTTATATATCCTAGCGACGAGAGTGTGTGATGCTGAAAGTTTACCGACGGAGTTGGAAGTACTGCAACACTCCTTCAGGCCTAATATTAACAAAACCTCTTTAAAAAAAGGGCTTTGCAAATAGCCAAGACAATGAGAGCCACGAATGCTGCAAACAACTTAGCATCAAACCACCTCATCGTTCTGGAACGCAAAGTAATAGTTCTGCCCTACAGAACAGGTGTTACAGATAGAATTGGCAAGCTGTTGGGAAGAGTCGACATAAAATCTGTTTGTAAGGCGCTTAACAAGGTCAGTAGCTTACTAGTCAAGGTAAACGACAAACAGCCCCCACTACTGGTCACCGGGGTCTATGACATTCCGTGCACCTGGTGTACATAGGAGACACAGGGTGCCCTATAGATCTATTAACACGGAGTAGTCGGCCCTTGGAAATCATGCAGTCACCACTAGTTATACCATTAACTTCGTAAATACGAGACTGACGCTACGCGAAGATGAATGGTGGCCAAGGAGGGTAAAGCAAGCGCTGGAGATCTCCAAACGTCCTGATAATATAAATGAAGATAACTGGCTTAAGCTGCACGACGCACAGAACAGGGCACGCAGCACTCCCCACTGCCAACCCCTCCCCACCACTCCGATAAACACAACTTCAGCGCAAGAAGAAGACCGCACAATGTTGGTCGAAACGTCGGCACTGCAAATCATGACGCGGCGCCACCCGTGCAGCCAACAGATGATACTATCTTTATTGTATTTGTAAATCAAAGAGGAACTATGCGCAAGTTGTCCTTGATAACAAATGAGAATTATTAAAAAGTTAAGCACACTTCGTTAATGTTCTTTGTGATAGTGCTATTCTGATGTTAATATGATTCCCCCTTTGGCCACCAGTTGCAATTGTATTTCCTAAGCAACCGAATTCACTTACTTCTCCTATAGAATCCAATATTATTTTTGTATTAAACCTACTATTATTCAAATCATTTCGGCTACATTTCAGTGGTTTATATTTCGTCTAAAATACTTCACAAGTGAATACTTGTCTTTTATAATGTCTATATTCATTTTTTTTTTTTTTGTAAACAGTTTGTTCCTGTTCGAAGTAGATTACGATATTAATAATCCGAATAAATTTTAGTTCTTCGATAAAACTCTGTCATGATCATTATTATTTTTCAAGAATGGTTCCAACATTTTTGTAATATTTGGAATAATGTTAAAAATCATATTCCTCATGTTGTTAGGTAGTAATATTTCGGTAGAATGACTAGGCATAAACAGTGCATTGAAACGACATTGTTGAGGTTTATTTGTTGAAATATTTTTGCATTGTAGCACGTTGAAGTGTGTTTGTGTGTTTATAATTTGCAATAACCTTAGACTTCCTTAAACAGCTTCTATTTTATATTTATTAATGCTGAAATAACTCATTCACTAAGATGTAAAGATTAACGCCGATATTTCTGCAAGTGCGCCCATTTATACATTCAGCGTATCGCAAAATAAATGTGATTCCAAATTTCGTCCCCTACTACAACAGCGATGAGCATATAATTAAGCCATCTGCTGCGATGAAATATCAAAAATAAACAAAAAATCTACTAAAAATGCTGGTGCAAGTATCACTGGTTATTTATTGCGATTCCTGTGGCAGTAAACTTAACGTCTGACGTCATCATGCTATTTTTAAGTGAATATTAAAACTATCAGTCTTCAACATTTTTGATACATTTTAGGCATGTTCATGAAACACATATGTCCACACTTATATACACATGCAGAGAAAACGAATCGCAAACTATTTCCAAACGATGTAGCATAAACTGAATATTTTAGATGACCTTAATAGGCAGTTGCTTGCATGTACAGAATGCCAAGTACGGATGCGCAGAATGTTAAGTGCGAGTATGCAGAACATGCTGTCGACTCGTAATACGTAAGTCGTAACGCTAAAAAATTCCTTCCTACCGCGGACAAAGAATTTTGACTTCGAAAATCCGTCGGGGATGATTCTGAGAATTTGAAGAAATGTGTGTAGAGATTCTTATGCAAATAACGATCTATTTGTAATCAAACACGCCATCATTTGTGCTAAAGCAGGATAATCTTAATACCATTTGTATTTTGGTTTGAAGAAGCCCTGATACTAAACTTTTTTCGACTTCAGTGAGGGGATGGCTTTGGAGACCGAGGTAGTTACTGTATCATGATACCTCGCGAGTGTTGAGTGCCGAGAGATCAGAGGATCTTGTTGAAGAGGGCAACACAAAAATGCAATTGGCAGCAGCCGTAAATGGACCCCCCCCCTTTTTTCTGTAACAGCACACAGTCTTCATGGCGAAGGAATGGACTACGATGGTTGTAGGTCTGCGCTGCCTGTACTGCCTCGACTGGATGCGGGCAGTAGCGGCGGGGCCAGCCGTCTAAACAACGACGCCGTCTTGCTGGGTACCCATATTACACAGTCCAGTCACATTTATGTGACCACCACCTACTTTCGACGTCAACATGAAATAACCAATCACAGAAGGCAGGTGGTAGCACATTACAGTGGAGTGTATATAAAGGATGTCCTAGGGCATCGGAAAGCATTTCAATCGTTTTCGTAATGCAGAAATGTAGCGATTTATCCGACGTCCTAAACGGCAGGATTATTGGCTTTCGGACCAAGGGTGGAAGCATTTCGGAAACGGCTAATTTTGTGAACTGTTCACGTGCTGCCGAGGTGAAAGTATACCGTGCATGGCAAAATGGCACTATTCAAAATCAGCGGCGTGGAACATGTGGTGCACCACGGGCTATAGATGACAGAGGCGAACAAAGGCTACGGAGATGCGTTCGGGCAAATAGACGAACAACTGTTGAGCAACTGACAGCCCAGATGAACCAAGGGTTTACCAAGAGTGTATCCTCAACAACGGTTCAGCGAACGTTGCTGTGCATGGGCCTCCGCAGCAGACGCCTGGTTAATGCACCTATGCTGACTGCTGTTCATCGGCGACGAAGGCTGGAGTTTGCACGCCAGTACCGCAACTGGACGTCCACAGAGTGGCGACATGTGGCTTTTTCCGACGAATCACGTTTTATGCTCCATCGGACAGGTGGACGTTGGCACATACGGCGTGAAATGTCTGAAAGTAAACACCCTGCAACAATTGCCGGAAGGATCCAGGGTGGAGGAGGGAGCATTATGGTTTGGGGAATGTTTTCCTGGCATTCACTGGGTGAACTCATCATTGTGGAAGGCACGATTGATCAGCACAAGTGCGTATTTGTCCTTGCGGACCATGTCCACCCCTACATGCGAATAATTTTTCCTCAGAATGATGCCATCTACAAGCAGGACAATGCGAGGTGTCATACAGCTCGCAGTGTATGTGCGTGGTTCGAAGAGCACCAGGATGAGTTTACCTCACCTGGCCAGCAAACTCGCCGGATTTAAACCCAATCGAGAATCTGTGGGACCACCTCGATCGGGTTGTTCGCGCCATGGATCCTCAACCGCAGCTGGCCACGGCACTGGAGTCGGCGTGGCTCAACATCCCAATGAACACCTTCAGAAACCTAACTGACTCTCTTCCTGCACGCCTCGCAGCTGTCCGCTCTGCCAAAGGTGGTTATTCTGGTTTTTGATAGGTGGTCACATTAATGTGACTGGACTGTGTATATCACGGAAACAATAGTTAAACTGGTGTAAGGAAATGAAAAATAATTAGAAAACTCTTTGCCTTTCTATAGAAAAATTTCTATCAATCTTCTTCTTCCATCGTTGTGCCCAACTCAGGAGCGCGAGTGAACTTATCTAGCAGACGTGTTTTTCCTCTGATCCCAAAATCTCTTCATCCTTTCGCTGTGCTCTTTACTACGTTCTTTCGTCCAAGTGTTCCTTCTTCTAATATACTGGCTGATGGCAAACTGGTGGTTACTAACCATGCTACTAAATCGGCGTCTGTCCTGTATGATATCGTCTGTTATTCCAATTTCTTGGAGATCCTTTTCGATTTCAGTTAGCCAGTTGTTTTTGATTTTCACTGAAATGGCCAGGTTTAGAATTCTTTTTGTTAATCTGTTGTAACTCATTCCGATAATGTGGCCATATAATTTAATTCTTCGTTTCCTAAATGTGTCTGAATTTTTTTCCTAATGTTGATATAGTTCGTGCGATTTCCTTTTCATCCAAATTCATGCAGTAAAAGCTGGGACAAAGATTTTCCTTAAAATTTTTCTTTCTTGCTTTTCAATATTTTTTATCAATGATCTGTCCCCAATGATCAAAATTTCCGATGCGTATAGTGCCTCCGGTTTGATTACAGTGTTAGAGTGTCTTAACTTGGTATATCGGGATATTGACTTTTGGTGTATCTGTTCCAGGTAATTTAGTTCTTCTCTTCTTGTTTGCTTCACGATTTAATCCTGCAGGTTGAATAATTTATCCTAGATATCTGAATTTAGTTACGTGAGTGATATTGCCAAATCGCGTTTTTAAGGGTTGCCTATCTTGGTACCGTGAAGATCCTTCCATATATTGGGTTTTAGCATATGAGATTAGGAGACCACATTTAGTTGAAATTTCAAGCAATTTTTCAAGGGTGTGGACTGACTCTGGCCTGTTGTTGGATAGAATTGCCAGATCATCTGCCAAGGCCAAACACAGCAAGTGAAGTTTATTTCTGAGTAGCCTGCCAATACTTATTCCTTTCACTTCTCTATCGCAGGTTTTGATTACGTTGTCCAGAACAAGACTGAACAAAAGGGGTGATAGTCCATCTCCTTGTCGAACTCCTGTCCTGATTTTAAAAGGTTCAGACATCTCACCTAAGAAATTTACTTTAGAAATGGTATCCGTTAATGTCTGTTTGATTAATTCTTTCCTTTTACTGTCTACTTTGTATTCTTCTAGTATCTTAAAAAGTGTTTGTCTGTCAATAGAGTCATAAGCTTATTTGAAGTCTACGAAGGTGATTACTGTTTATCTGTTTTTACGGATTTGTAAGATGATTTTGAGATTTAAAATTTGTTCTGCACAAGGCCTGCCTTTTCTAAATCTGCCTCATACTCGCCAATAAGATGATCTGTTTGTGTTTCAAGTCTCATGAGAAGTGCATTGGATAGAATTTTGTAAGTAATTGTTAACAAGGAAATTCCTCTGTAGTTATTAATGTCAGTTTTATCTCATTTTTTGTGAATTAGTGCACATTTCTAGCCATCAGTGAATTTTTACTTCATCCAGATATCCTCAATAATCAAATGAATCTTTTGAGCAAGACTGGTACCCCTTATTTTCCATATTTCAGCAATTATGCCATCTTCAGCAGGGGCTTTGTTATTTTTAAGTCCTCGGATTATTTGTTGGATTTCTTCTAAAGTGGGAGGTACTGAATCTGGATTTGGAGTGGATTTTTCAAGGGTAAGTTTTCCTTTAGAGGGTTCACAATTTAGAAGGTCTTTGAAGTTATTTGCTAGGACCTTACAATTTTCCATATTATTTGTTTCTAGAGTCCCATCTGGACGTTTGAAACATAGGCTAGGTGCCTGGTAATTTGACAATTCTTCCTTGAATGTTCTGTAGAAGTTCCTTGTGTTGTTCTTCTTAAACTCTAGATCATTTTCTGATAGTTTGTTTCTATCATAAATTCGTTTCTCTAATCTAACGGTTTTTGAAATTTGTTTCTGCGTATTAATGAATTCCTGCCAATGTTATTATGGGAATTCCAATTTCTCCAGGCTTTAATTCTAAATTCTATAGCCTTGTCTCTTTATTATCAATAAATTTAACATATTAAAAAAGCCTACTTTCACTGAAACTTAATAACAAAAATGGGTATTGATTCCAAAAATAAAAAAGTTTCTTTTTCTATACTACTATATTTCGAGTACATCTACGTCATCTGCGGGTTAATTTGCCTCAGATGGTCGATAATGAGATGAACAGCTGCTGTGAGTGAACTATCGCAACGACTCAACAAGTTGTCCTCCATTGTCACGCGCAGAAACGATTTAGGCGAATACGCGCGAAATACCCTTCCCATGAAGTAGCGCCAAGTCAAAGTGGTTACAGTGCAAGCATTTTCACGCTAATGAATTCGCCGAAGAAGTGGTTTATTTCGGTTCTCGTGACATTCAAAACGATTTTATTTAGTAGTATACTAAAATTTAACATATCTGACTCGACTGGTGAAAATTTAAGATATTGAAGAGGAATTTCATCTAGCTCAAAACCAATTTTTCAAACTACTTCCGTTTGAAAAGAGAAAGAGGCAATTCCGAGTTGGTGAAATTTTCTTAAATCACCATCTAAGTGAATATTTTAAAATTTTTGAAGAATTAAAGAACCAACCACTGAAGATATATGAATATTATCGTATGACTTATGACATGTACTCATATTTTTTAATACAATACAGCAGGCTTTCTCAATCACTTAGCTGCGGGTAAGCCCTATAAAATCTCCCAGGTAATGGCAAACTCCATATAAAAAACTGGGAATTTAGTTTTTAAAATAAGAATTTTTATTTTGCAAAAGTAATACAGTGACAAAGAGCAACATGCTATTAATTAATTTGATTGATTGGCACGTTTCTTCCAGCAGATTGAGTCAATTTTAGGAGCATATTGCTAATGTTCAGTCTCAATCCACCATTGTGTGTGTTGGAAACCCGAGAAAGCCGTAACGTAAATATTGTCGCGAACCCCCTTCGATCAAATCGCTAGTAGTTCGCGTACCCCACTTTGAGAAACTCTGCAACAGAGGAGGAATAACTTTAGCGTATGTATTCTACCATCCAAAATTCCACAATATTCTTCTACCAAACAAAAAGCAAATCAATTTTTCACTATCCATAATAACATTTAAATATAACTGAAATAAAACTTTTTACAACAATGTGGAATCTACAACATTAGCCTCAGCCTATAAAGAAATCGCTCCATTCAACCTCCAGTACAACAACAACCTGCTTTTTCTGGCAGGTCTTTATTATAAATTTATTCCATCTATCCATAGTTTTGTTCCTATTTTTGAGATTATAATAATAGTGGAAAGAATCTCGTTTTTCTGTTAATTTAATTGGGTGGATTTTATTAATTATTTCGTTGAGTTGTTATGCACGCCTCCATATTGCTTAGCATCAGAAATGCCAAAAATGATTTAATGTTTTTATTAAATACTTGTGGGGGTCGATAAGAAGGCAAATATCCTGTCAAGGGGTCGACCGGGTAAAAAGTCTGGGGACCCCTGATTTAGGCGAATTCGGGCGATTTCGCGAGAACAATTGCAGTACAAACTTAGCCTTACGAGTGCTCGTGTTCTCCTATTGCAGCAACAACTGGCTCGCACGCAACCTCCGCACGATTGACCAGAACCAAATCAACGGATTCGACTTCGACAGCGACCTGACTTACAGCAGCAAGTGGAACTGTGACACCTGCAGCACCGACCTACCCCGGCTGCGCAAAGGGAAAGTCGGAGCAGTGGTAAGAAAGGGTGCGCGGTATCCGGAACCACCCCCTGCCTACCTAGCGCCATGTTAATTTAAGCAAGTAGGTGACCCACTACTGAAAAAAACTATTTAATGCAGGATCTTAATTCTTTTACTGAATATTACATGACGATAGTAAAGTCAAATGTACTAATATCTACTTGACACGTTTTATAGTTTTTAAGAAGTAATTTTTTAAATTTATTAATAAAAATTTGAAGTTTTTCAGCAGAAGCTTTTTTTGTGAACATCTTAATAGGGGAATATTAATGCTTGTAGTACCAGAGGTAGTTTTTATTTTTTTGCTATGGAGAGTCTCTCAAAATTTCATTCAATTATCTTTGATAGTTTCTGATATAGTGGGGCATATGGACTGAAAATTTTAGTTTTGCGGGAAATTGACTTTAAAGAAAACAAACTGCTTGCAAATGCACTCAAACAAAACTAAAACCGTGTTTCATAGTGTGTTGTTTACAAATAGCAGAAACAACAGAATACCGACCGTTGCTCTCCAAGGATAGCCATCACATTCAGGAGTCAGAAGAAATAACCCAACGTGCAATATAGGGGATATAAAGGTCTAAAGTATATGCACCGAAACACTAGGAAGATGCTATTTAAATGAACAAAATTTCTTTTCAGCGAAATCCTTTTCAGGATACTTAAAACAATACCTTAATATGATAAAAACCTAAAATCGATTTTTTTTCCGACCTAAACCCCGGGGTGGTCCCCTTAAACAGATCTACCAAAACTTCCTGGAGTAAATTCAATTTGGCTAAAGTCACGCCGTTTTCCGGGATCAACTTTTTTGTGTATAAGGTAATTGTCCGTACTGCAAATTTAGCTTTACAGGATAATTCTGAATTTTAAAAAACATATCATTCGCATTGTCACAGTTGAGGTCAGCCCACTAAGCTCCGAAGTAACAGCGATACAATAAATAGTTTTCGAGAACAATTGAAAGTATTAAAACAATAATAAAGTTATCACTATTAAAACAGTAATAAATATGGTTAATTTTCAGTAGTAAATCAGTAATAAAACCAGTTGTAACGAAATTAGTCTAAAATATTTAAACTTTTTTTTGTTAAAAGAATAAATTTAATTTTCAGCACTGAGGAAACTCTTAATTCACAGCATGTGATGGAGACCCGGGGTTCACGTCTTCTTCAGAGTCAGTGTTTGATAGATAAATGTCTTGAGGAAGGTTCTTTGTCAATCTTGTTTCACACGTTCTTTTCTTATTTCATAAAATTGCGCACCATGTACAGCACATTTTTTTTGTTTTTCCATGAATTCATTAATGTAAGAAAAATTTAGTTCTCTATTTAGCTGACTATTGCGTGTGTTCACAGCCAATCAGAGAACTTCGTTTTGGTATCTTTGTACTCTGTGCACCTTGCTACACTTATCACATCCTCATATTGGAAATGCGTAGGTTGTTAGTGCCCTTAATATCATCTTGTAACTCTGTTTTTAATGACGATTTTGTGTTTAACACTGAGTACGATTTGTGTAATCAGGCAGATGTTTATTTTATTTTATTACTGATGTGTATGTAATTACTTGTCGTTGTTCTCTCGGAGAAGTGAATGTGACATAATTATCCACACCAATGGACATGTGCTGATTGGAATCTTCGACTGTTTTCCTGAACTCATTATCTACTACTGGATTTGGTTTGAAGACGTTTTCAATGTGATCTGCTAAATATAAATTGCTTACGAGATTATCGCTGCGTCGAAATGGTCCTCCTTCTTTTTCTTCCCGACGTTTCGACCAGGGCTTAAATTGTCTTCAGGGGACTAGCCGCCTACTGAATCTGCTAGGGACTGGCTTGGCTGGTCATTTTTGTATTTGTTCTGTGGAGACTGCCGATTCTCTCACAATATCGATTATCCAGAGGTATGATGTGTACCTATTGGTCCAAAGTTAATTATTATTTATTTAACACACATTTGGAAGCCTGGCTGAGCACCACCAACCTTGTTGAGATTGTTTAGCTGTTTTAATCTCTCAGTAGCTTCTCCAAAGGTTGGGGCTCAGTGGCATGCATGCAATAAAATACTGTTCGACTGAAAGAAAACTGCCATCGTTAACTCAGTCCCTATGCCAACGCTTGGCTCAAACTGCACAACCGGCTGAGTCCACCTTGAAGCGAACAACTAGTAACCGTGCTTACTTGTCTCGGATCTACGGAATCGGCAAGCACTTCCACGGATCTATCGATCGATCGCCGCTAGTACCCTCAGATTCTCGTCCAACTATCTGTCTTAGAATGTTTTATATTACAGAAACCCAGCCTTTGCTCACATTACATTGCGTGGAGTCCGCAGATGTATTTTTGCTTGTAACTGAACCATTTAGTATGTTGCAACAAACATCTGTCGCGTGGTAATGGCCGAGCGAAGAATTACCTTCGACTTACCCCTGCGTGCACGTAAGTTCGTCCAGCCTGCTCGCCGTCAACTTCTGGTTCTTCCCGTTGGCGTCTGCAAGTACGGGCTGGAAAGCACTAAAATATCACTCTAACTACTGACTTGAGGTATTGTTGCAAATGACTTCAGAGATGCCATGAACAGGCATTTATTCTTCAACTCTTCGGAGAGATAAGTGAATTGATACAGATGAATGGTACATCTTAATATGCACAGAAGCGAAATGTGCTTCCTTACTATAGCCGAATGGCTGAATAAAATAGCGGGAGGGTTGGTACAAGCCTCGCCTCGTGAGCATACGAAGGGTGGAGCTGGAGGTGTAATTTCTAACACTGCCTAAGTTATTGGCTTCATAAAAATTGGCAAGTTTACGGCTGTGATCTTCAAAATGAAACTGCGCAGAGGACGAGTACAGAACGCGTCACTCTACTGTCGCTTAAGGGTGGGGCGACTGTCTCCCATTGGCCAGTTCACATCACGCGCTGTGGATGCAAAGTTTAATTGGCCAGTTGGAGGCGTCTTTCTAGAAGGTACCAGAACATTTCGAACCTTGTTTCTCACAGTCAAAATTGCTTGCCTCTGTGGCCTTGCAGGAAGGGTTCAGATTCTGCAAACGCGCTCTCATGTCCCACGTCCGCCCAGGCTTGTAGCTTACCGAGACTGGCTTACACTCACTAGAATATTAACTACGAAATTATTGAAATATGCTACAGATCGACTAGTAGCGGTTTCAGTATTCCAGTCGGCTAGAGTATAAGAAACCCGTATGATTCTCCGATTAAAAATTCTGGTCAGGTTAGCGAGAAGAAGAGCTGCAGTTACGATAAAGAAGTGATCTCTGGGTCAGCCGACCAGTGCAGATGTCTCTACACCTGAAGAAGACGGCAGAGCCAGCCGTCGAAATATTGTGTTTCCACAACACTATCCGGCGCTATACCCGTGAAGACTACATTGCAGTCATGCGCCGGGAAAGTCTTTGTTCTTACATTCAAGAAGTGATGCTTTGCAAGTCGTAGGAAAACATTAAGAAAACGAGTTTAGTCAAAGTACAGATACCTTGTAACAACCTTAGAATTTTGGCAAATTCTAGTTTTACTTAGGCTGGACTAAGAAATTTAGAGAAGAGTGGTTGTTAACTTTAAGTAATTTCCCTGTAACCTTTCCCACGGTAACAATTCGCCATAAAAATCATTTTAAAGTGTATTTATCATATCGTGAAATGTGAATGCGATCATAAATGTAAAATTCTAAGATTTGTAATATCTTTAAATCGAGTAAAGCGACAGCTGAACTTTTATCACCAGCTATAGTCAGCATTGTCCCAATATTTCGGTAGTAAAATTAAATAATTTGGCAAAGTTTAATTAGCGGTTTTAATTAAGAGAAAATAATGAGCTTTTTAATTAAAAGAAATATTAATTTCAAATTTATATCAGTAGACAGCCCTAGTTAAGACGATTACGAACATATAGTGGTTTTAGTAAAAAGTTTTAGCATTTGTCTGGTAATTAAGTTTTTGAAGATAGATTGTCGTTGATTGTCGCTGTAAAAATTCAAACGTTTGGGTTAATCCCCTACTTCAGAGATTTGTATCACCACGCGGAAATTAAATAAAACTTTAAAACTAATCACTCTAAATTTCCCACTAAACTGCCATTGGACTTCTAGTAGATAAGTCTAGACATTGTCAAAGTTTAAACACTCTTAATAATCTGGATCGTCAAATAAATTACACAAACTTTTGATCTCGCGGAAGTGAAAAGATGTGATACAGCTGCTTACGTCACTGGTTTTGGTCATCGATATATAAGGACCCCTCCGCCATCATGCTTTGTCTGTATCCTGGGAGCATTATGTGAGTGAGTTTGCGTCGGAGCGTGAAGCAGTCGGTTGAAATTTGGCGCGCTTTGGCGGCCATGTTGGTACTTTGGAGTGATAGCCTGCGAGAATAATGTCTGTTAGAACTTCGAAATTCTGAAAAGGGGTTTGCGGTTTGGTAATTTCTCTCCACAATTTGCAATATTTTGGAAAAGAGTGTTCGATTTGCCTACTCAACTGTTAAATGCGAATTTTAGTAAATGTGACTTTGAAAATAAAACTTTGAATTTTCTGGAAGTGAACTGTTGTAATTTCGTAGACTGAGAACCTTTTCTAGATTTGTGGTTTAGAAACAGATCTAGTGGCGACCTTCAATCATTTAAGTTGAGTTCTATTAGGCTACATGGTCAAATTCAAATTATTTTGTGAAAATTGCACAGAACTTTACATCCACGTGAACTTTTAGTTGAGGCACTAAGGCGATACTATAACCCCGGTGTCAGCCTTGGGTCTTACAATCTACTACAGCCATCCGACGAATAGAGATGT
This sequence comes from Vandiemenella viatica, assembly GCA_031002005.1. Taxonomy (NCBI): domain Eukaryota; kingdom Metazoa; phylum Arthropoda; class Insecta; order Orthoptera; family Morabidae; genus Vandiemenella; species Vandiemenella viatica. The sequence continues at coordinate 380,590 of JARYHS010006518.1, forward strand.
TACACGAGCGCGCCACTTTGCATCAGCTGATATCACACTGTGGTCAATAATTCCCCTAAGGAATTAAATAGAGTCTTTGAATTTGGGAGGAATTGTTCAATTTGATGATTTTAAGTCGTATTTTTTGGCCATAATATGCGACAATGTGAAATAATGTTTAAATGTGCACAAATAAATATCAAATGTGCACTGCATCTTACTGAAACTGGGGAACGAAGTCTGTCGACGCTCAGCTGCCGGGTGAAGGTCTGACACCCACGTGTTCACAGCAACGGTAGAGGTGGAGGCTTTGTTTCGTCCCGCACCAGATACCTTGTCCTTGTCGCCATTCAAACGCTCTGTCCAGCTATATACAATTTCATACGGTGGTGATATTTATTTCAAAAACATAAACCTTTACAACCTTATCGTAAGGAGTCAATATTAATGAGCAAGAGCTTTAGCGACACGGTCTTTTCAGTGCGTGTTAGTTTCTAGATGCAAAACACCGTCCGCTGCACTCCATATATCAAGACGCCGCAGAGTCGCACTCAAACTTGGTCACTATGTCGCATAATGTAGTGCAATATACTCGCCTCTCTCCACTATCGAAATGAAATCTTTTTTTAAAATTCCACATTAAAAAAATATATTGATTTGCAGATATTAGATAGATTTTAAACATTTCTTTCTTCCAAAATACCTTAAAAAACTAATCATAAACATTAATGTTAAAGAAAGTAAGTAAGTATACAAATAGGAGTGTTATGTGTGAGCGATAAAGTTCTGGCCTCTCATTTGGGAGCACGTGGGTTCGAATCCCTGTTCGGTAATCCAGATTTGGGTATTGAATAGGTTTCCTAAACCGCTAAGGCGATTATCGAGATGGTTACTTCAAAACTCCATGGATGTTTTCCTTCACGTCCTTGCCTCTATCCTAATGACCTCTGCTTTACGAGATGTGAATTCAATAACTGTGCAAACCAAATTTTGTTCAAACATTAGTGCAAATCAAAATATATATTATATATATAACGAGAAAGATACACGTACATGAAAGAATAAGTTGGAGACATTTCGAGTGTCTAATGTTAAAATGTATAAAATGGAACCAATAGAGTGAAGGAGAAGAACAGAGGTGGTAAAGTCTTAACACTGATGGGACCTCTTGACAATAGTCGTATCACCATTACAGCATTCGCAGCCAGTCATTTGTTCGCCGTATCCTGCATATAACATGTGGCGACTTTCTGTCACCTGTAGCTATTAAACACACACTTAAATTATTGAAAGTCATAGACAGAATCTTTAGTCTCCCCATGCAACATTTTTCCGTTGTGGCATAGGATTTGTGATCGTTTTAGAAAAACCTATCTGGATGTTACACTTCACCGTTCTTCAACACAGCACCAATGTGGAGAGCCCAGCCACAAAGTTGTCACTAGAAATAACATCCCGAGAAAGCAGGCAAACGAACCTCAAATGCATCACGTAAATACCAAATTTCTCCAGTGATGCATTCACCTGACCATCTTAACTGGAACGCTTCTATTTTCACCTATCCAGTGGCTGCCAGTGATCAGCAACAGTCCACCGCCTCACATCAGAAGGCATAATGTTCTAATCAAACTATGGTCGAGAATTCCGAACAACGAGGCTCTTACCATCAAGGATATATTAGGAATACAAAACATGGCTGAAGCAATGGCGCCCTGCCCGGAAGACTGATGTCAGTCCAATTCCTTTGACCCGACAGATAACTGGACAGCGGAATGGGCATCATCAACACCACAGGGCGAAGTTAACATTAACAATCCCTGCTCAAAACTAACATGATTCAACTTACCGTGGTCAATTTTTTTTAACTGCTTTATGTCTCTTAAGAGCGAGGTCTTTAGAGACGTGAAAGGATGGGGGGCAAGGAATTGGAAGGAATTCGGCCATGCCTTTTTGAAGGAAGCATTTGCCTGGAGTGATTTGGGAAAACCATGGAAAACCCAAATCTGGATGCCCGGACGGGGATTCGAACCGCCGTCCTCCCGAATGCGAGGCGAGAACGCTACCGTTACACCGCCCGCTCGGTGCGGTCAATTTGGTGCAAATTAAATCATATTGGATGTGGCACAGGAAGAACTGCTTCAACTCTCACACCTGGGGCTGGGCAGATTCTCCATACGTGGACTGCCGTGAGGTTCACAAACTGTGTCGCACATTGTGCAGGACTTTCCATTGGGTGCATTTCATGAATCCGTGATAATTTAAATTAGGCTGCTCTAGAGGCTGTGGCCTGGTTGGTGCACCTCGATATCATGTTATAGTGGTTACGGCTGGCAGTCCTGCCATAGACCCCTCATCACCTGCCAGTTGTGTGGCCTTGTCCACTCGACTATATATATATATATATATATATATATATAAAGTTGTGTGATGTATGATTGTAGTCGAGTATTATGTCATGTAGCATCATATGCTAAAAAAAAAAAAAAAAAAAAGAATATATACTGTCATCTAGAACAACTCATGCTCTGAAGGCTGATGCAAGCCTGAATGAAGTACGCAGGATAATTGAAGGATGAGTGAAATGTGCTCCACTTGATATCCTCAGCATAGCAATTGGGTTCACAACACCTGGATAATTGATCACAGAGAGCCTCTACGAACGCCACTGCCTGCATGAGTGGCAAATGGCAACGGGAGGCCCAAATCACAAAGAAGGTTTGCGAAACATCCCGCTGGACGAACCACCACCCGACATGCCCACTGGCTCATCACTAAACTACAAGGTGTGGAAAAACTCGACAGCATTTGTTAAGGTGTGGCTCCCATAAAAACATCTGAAGGTGAGATCTCATACATGTAGGTTTTATAGACTGCAATTGTGGAATCAAATAAACTATGAACACCTGTTGGTCTATCCAAATTGTCTCGCACCTGTACCCACGACGACCTAAGGACTCACAAGAGAGAAGCGTTTGACTAGCTACATACTGGGCTGAGAAACTTTCAGTTTTTTTTAAAAACTAATTGCCATTCGAAATTTAGAAGAAAACTGTCTAGTATGTGTACTTTTTATACCACCAAGTGAGTGACATACTATTGAAACCAGCTTGGTTGCTGCTGAAGAGATCTAACGAGAAACGATCATCATAACCAGTGATGTGAATGTGGCATAGATAAATTCTACATTAAACAAGAAAACTAATTTAGTACCATACATTAGCAAATTAAAAAATGTGTGTGCGTGGAAAACGCCACCAGAAATATGCTCCATCACAACATAATTAAATCTGAATGGAACTAGGAAGTTGAGACTTGTGTGAAGTCTGAGCCAGTAAAATTCATACTAGGATCACAAATAACATCTCTCAATTCATATTTAAGAAAGATCAGTGGCCAGTCCTGGCTATGCATAAGATACTTTCCATCACTCAAAACTGATTTGAGTTTTTCTATGAAGTAACAAGAATTCATCAACTGTCACTTGCTATGCCAATGCCAAGAACCCAGAACCGCTACATGGTTGCAACATCTTGTAATCTACCCAACTAAACAAAACTGCCGATCGGAGTGATCAGGGAGGGGAGGTGTACTGAATCCAAATATAAAACTACAGCAATAAGACAAATGTTCGAAAACTAAAGTACATCTACTTGTTTCTATTGTTCACAGAATATTTAGAAAACAATTGTCACCGTGCCGAAAAAGATATTTAAACTGAAACATCCTTTAATTATAAAAATGAAATTGGCAAGATACAATTTGAAATGGAGAATACATTGAAGTATAAATTATAGGGAGAGTGAAAATGATTAATTACTCACCAAAGTTGAAGGCAGCGACTGGTGAAGAACACATATGACGGACACAAAAATACAGAATATTTCGGTTTTACACCTTATTCATGCTAAAGAGAATGTGTCATGTGGTTCGAGAGGTGTGCACACACCGAAGTTTCCTACATGACTGACTTCATTATCGATACGGCGGGAGGAACTGAGATGTTATATAACTCATTTTCTTTAGCATGAATAAAATGTAAAACTGAAATATTGTGTATTCTTGTGTTTGTCATATATGTTCTTCTCACGTCGCTGCCTTCAACTTTGTTGAGTGATGATTCATTTTCTCTTTCCTTGTAATTTATATTGCCTAAAGCCGTTTCCTTTTTCCTTAGTTTGAATACATTGAAGTAGAACAACTGAAACATAATGGGGTTTACTAGAAAAATTGTTTACTTTTTCTACACACATTCAATGGGTAGAAAAGATACTTTATAAAATAATTCTACAATCTTCAAAAATGGTTTCATATAAACAAATTCTTTTATTGAAAACAAATAATTAATTGAATTATAGGTTTAAGTTAAAGAAGTGAAGAAGATGTCAGCATAGAATTTTACTAAAAATCTAGTTTTAGGTGAATCTAGCACTCCTTTTATGTTTAAATTCACAGTTCTAATAGAAACCCAGTATCTTCTTTGTTAGTTCTTTTAGTTCTCAGGCAACAGGTCGTACATGTCTTGGCCATATAAGTTTCTCGCCATCTTGTCCGCTCCGGCTAATACAAGCGCACAGACCACAGATGAATGCCCACCACTGGCTGCAAGGAGAAGCGGTGTCCAATCTTCATAGTCGGTAACATCGACATCTGTGTGCTGCACCAAGTGCTGCACCACGTTGACACGGCCTTGCTCTGCCGCCACATGCAAGGGAGTTCTCCCCCTGCCGTCTCGGGCAGTGGGGTCCGCCCCAGCCTGCAGCAGCTCCGTGATCACGGACGAGTGGCCACCACGGACTGCGAGGTGCAAGGGCGTCAGATCGTCACCGTCAGTCACGTCGACGTCTATTTCCTCCAGCAACAGCCGCACCATCTTGATACGGCCTCGTTCTGCTGCCAAATGCAACAAAGTTTTCCCAGAACTTTCTCTAACAAAGATGTCCGCCCCGGCCTCCAGCAGCTCTTCCGCCGTCTCCACGCTGTCTTTATAGGCGGCTGCGGACTGGAGCGGCGTCCAACCGTAATCGTCAGTGACGTCGACATCTGTCGTCTCCAACAACAGTCGCGCCACGTTGGCATGGCCTCGCTCTGCCGCCAGATGAAGCGGAGTTCTCCCCTCCTCGTCCCGAGCAGAGGTGTTCGCTCCGGCCGCTCGCAGCTCTCTCGCTGTCTCCTCACTGTCTGTATGCCAAGCCGCATAGTGGAGCGGCGTCCAACCGCCCCTGTCCTTCAGGTAAACCTTTGCACCTCGCAGCAAGATCCGCAAAACACTGGCATTGCCTCCCTGGGCTGCCCAGTGTACTGGAGTTCTGTTGTCTTTATCTAGAGAGTTCCTTTTGGCACCGGCCTCCAGCAGGGCACTCACAGCCTCCACGTCACAGCACTCTGCGGCCCAGTGGAGCGGCGTGCACCTGTCTTTATCCCTGACGTGGACATCTGCCCCCGCCGCTACCAACGTCGTGACGGCTCTGCTCCTGCCTTGCTCCGCAGACCAAAGCAATGCATTCCGCCCCCGATGGTCGGCGCCCGCCTCGAGCAGCACTCTGACGGTATCCACGCTCCCCATATTTGCCGCCAATTGTAGCGGCGTCCAACCGTCGTCATCGCGTGGATTCACCTGGGACCCGGACCTCAACAGCATCCGCACGGCAGTAGATTGGCCATGCCTCGAGGCCACGTGCAGTGGTGTCGATAACGCGTCATCGACTGCCTCCGTGACGAGTTCCGGCCGGTGCTGCAGTACCATGCCCAGCAGCTTCGTGTGCCCCGCCTGGCACAGTGCACGCATGATATATCGGGCAGTGTGTGGTGTGTCCAGCCGTATCTCCGTCAGCTCCAATTGGCTGCAATTGACGATGCCCCCGTCCAGGAGTTTCTCCAAGGCGGAGTAGTCCTCCACAACTTCAGCAAACCGCCAAGCGGGCCAGGTCAGCATTTCCTCCTTAGTAAAAGCGCCCGACAACAGCTTAGTTATCATGTCCATGATGTCCTGTACAGACAGAGGATATTGCCTATACACCACTTATTATAGCTTAAAACATAAATACTTGCAACCAATAATCGTATGAGATGTATATATAATACAAGTAAGTTTATAATATTTTATCGCGGAACTGCAGTATTACCCCATACCATCAGTGGATGATTTTCTTTATATACTAATATTTCCTAGCCTTTCCTAACGTCAAAAAAGTCAGATAGTAAGTTTTATGGACTTTCTCCACAAATAATAGACATGAATTGTTTGTGACGCACTATGAACTGTAGCGGACCTGGTGTCATCACTGTATTAGTAATTATCTGTTCTGTGCATCCCAGTCAACTACTGGCAATGCTAGGGCAGTATTATCTTGCTAAATTATTATATTTTATAATAAATGCGCTGCTAAAAATTTTAAGAAATATAAATTGGAGGAAATTGGCAAAGGAAAAGCTGGGAAGTACAAATCTCTTTAAACAGACTGACTACAAGCTTTGTTTGTGGCCAAATCGATAATTGCATTTAGATTGGTTTTCTCAGTCATCCATGTCCAATCAGGTATTATCTTCATTCTCCGCCTTGTAAATATCAGTGACAAATATTATTTTTGCATAGAGCTTTTATGAACATCTGTTAGCTTAGATTGTCCATAAGCTTTGATCAATACAGTCATCTCAGTGCCATTACAAGGCCAGACGCCAGCTGATGCCTCGACTTATAAGCACGGAAACGAGGCGCAGATAGGAGCTACTCCATCCAGTTCTAATGTCACCACACATCGTAGCTAGTGATTTAGAATGAGAAATTTCTCACAAATTGTGTCTTTAAATTCTGAAAGCAGTGTGAAGGCAAAACAGTAAATAAAAATCATCTGTTTAATTATTAAAACTAAGTAAATAAAATTAATCAGCTGCCTTTTATTTACTTAATTTTTAACTGAGATGGAGTGCACGCTCAGGTAGCAATTTTCTTACATACTTATTTATCAATTTAATGTAATTTCCTAACCCATATACTTTTGCCATTAACGAATTTTAAATTCTTTCAGCGAATTTAGTAAATTATTCATCACTTCCTTTGCTAATTTATTCCATTCCTTGTGTCCGTTGGTAACAAAAAAAATCTTCTCACACCTTCCATCTGAAATAGAGTTCCAGCACTTTGGCTGAGATGGTAATGAATATTTCTTACTAAACTGCACATTTGATGAAGAGAATATAAAATAAGTTAGCAGAATTCACTGGTCTTCTTCTTTATGTCTGCTAAATATAATATGTAAGAGAGTAATTAGCAAAGAATTTGATTTCAGACAGTGTGAAAGTTTTCCTTCGAAATGAACGTACTTCTCCTTGATTTTTAAAATAAAATTAAACGATTTTCAGCAATCTGTGTTGTCACCGCAGTGATATGATGCACACAAGAATGTTAATAACGTTAATTATGTTACTGAGGGAGGTATTGGGAACAATGTTACACAGAAAATGTAAATAGAAACTTCCACAGAGTAGGAGGAAACCCCAACATAAGAAATCAGTAAAAAGCAAGGGATCCTGCTTACAATTTCGTACGGGTGGCATTTCAATATAACTACAGCCTCCACAAATATTGCGACTAGTAAATCCAAGCATCTACTTGTACCTGCAGTCATCCACACATCCAGGCCATGTTTTACATTTCTTTATATCAATACTTTCTCTCCTCATAATAATAAGGATTGGAATAGATAGAGTTAGCTTTTGTGCAAAAACACCCTCTGCAACCCACAATTCTGTCAACAGCTCAGTATTGATATAGATGTCTGCCAAAATCCAATCTCTCTTCCATGTAATGGGAGATGAGCAATGGCGTGGGATAATGTATGTTGGAGACTATGAGTATTGCAGGATCACTACAGTAACTGTGAAGGACCTGCAGGAACTCTGAAAAGAGGTGACTAATGGTATCCAGTGAAGCTATGGCAGGCCTAACACAGGGTAGTGGATTGAGCCTGCTTTCAAAACACAAACACTGAATGGGCGAATCTTAGGATAAAGAAGTGAAAATTGTTAACAATTGGCTCCAAATAAATGAACACTGACTGCAAAAGTGGATGAAATTATGCAAACGGTGGAAAGAAGAAAATTGTATACCTCAGAGGTGGGAAAGACAAAGGGGAAAGGACAAGGTACAAGAGATATGAGGAGAGGCTTTCGATAGTACTGAAATGGGAATGGGGAGGGGAGGAAAAGTTAAGTATAAGTAGCTGTGAAAGAAGGACCAAAGGAGTATGAAAAAGATATAGCTGACAGGGTGATAAAGACTAAGGTAAATTTTAAAAGAGAAAATCTGTAGATACAGCAAAAATAAAACCTACAAGTACACTGCCCAAGTGAAGATTAAAAATTTGAAAAAGAGCTGCAGAGAAAGTTGAATTGTAAAAATATTATAATTATAGGAGACCTAAAGGCCCATGTAGGCATGGAAAGGAAGTGGTATGAAGAAAGAAAAAGAATTCTGCATTTGTACAAAAGAAATGGTTGCATGACAGGAAATTCCTGGTACGAAAATCAAGAGAGCCACAAGGTAATCTGATATAGTAATGACTGGCATGGGAAGTCTGTAGTGGACTAAATGATATTTAATTGAGAAATGAAAAGGAGTGTTGTAGATGTAAAGGTAATATTATCAGAGGCACTAAATAACAATCACCGACTACTGATAATGAAGAACTGAAAGAGAGGAATAATCAAGAGGAATATCTGAAAACTATAAGAAGGAAAATCTGTACAGGGGAAATGGGGACAGTGGAACAGGAGTGGAAAGGATTTAAAAGGACTTTAGTTGTTGTGGCATAAATGGCAGAAGGACTAACAATTAAAAGATGCAAAGAGACTGCTTGATGGAATAATAGAGTAAAAGAAACAGTAGAGTTGAAAAAGGGATTTGTAGAAGAGTATTCAGGTAGAGGACACTGGTTGCAAGAGATAAATATATAAAGAAAAAGGATGCTAAAAAATTGTAGCAGAGGAAAGGAGAAAGTGGTTGGAGAAATAGATTGAGATGCTGGAAGAAGACAGCAAAAATAATAAGAAATCACTATACGAAATATTAAAAAAAGGGAGGAAAGATGTGAGTAAAAACAAAAACATGCTGGGTGAGGGTGCAAAGGAAATAAGCATCATAGTAAAATTGAAAAGGTTGTGGAAGGAGTATTTTTAAGCTTTGCTGAACCCAGACCAGACAAAGAATAGGACATTACTACAGGAGAAGCAGGAGGCCCCATGAAGGAAAGGCGAAAAAAAAGGGATCTAACTTAAGAGTAAGTAGAAGCAGCTCTGTTTAAGATAAAGGATGGAAAAGCACAATACATTGATGAAATGAATGTTGAAATGGTACGAGGAGCAGGAGCAGAAGAAAAGCAGTGGTTATATTGTGTGGCGGCAAATATGTTAAATAGGCAGAAGTTTAAACCATAGAGGAACAACACTGATGTGCCATTGTTCCAAAGTATATGAGAGGATCCCTGAGGGAAAATATGCTAAGTGATTTGAAAAGAGCTAATAGAAGAGCATTGTAGCTGCAGACTAGGAAGATAAATAGTAGATTTTAGTGATGATATATCTGCAGTAAAAGCACTGTAAGTATTGAAAACATCTGCTGTTGGTGACTGCTGATAATGAGAAAGCATATGATAGTATAAACATGAGAAATATATAGAAGCTAATGGAAAACAGAGGCATTCCAAAACAAAGTATCAGTAGACTGACAGAATTACATCAGGAAAGTGTGTGAGCTAAGTAAAAATAAGGAGAGAAAGAACAGATTGGGTGAAGCAAAGGAATAGGTTAAAACAAGGAAGTGCCCTCTTGCCACTAATTTTAATAGTAATCATGGGATGATATAATGGAGAAGGTCACAGTGAGGATGGAAGTGGAAAAGGAGATGACTTTTGCAGACGCCCTCATGATCTGGGGGAATGGTAAAGAAGAAGTTTAGTAGATGCATGGGCAGATGGTGTAAATATGGTATAAATTTGATGTAAAGAAAAGTGAGCAAATGGTAATAACCATAGAAATTGTGATGGCAGGAGAACAGCCAAAGAAAGATATTAGTTTCAAATACCTGGAAGCTTTTATAGAAGCAAGTGGAAGGACTGAATGTAAGATAAGTGAAGAGGAAGGCAGACAGAAGCATTTTTAAGAAGCTTCAGAACCCCAATATGTATTAATTGTGCTGCTAAACAGAATTAAGTAATATACTAAGTTATCTATTTAATATATCTTTACTTGAGGGTACTTTTCCAGAAAGGCTTAAGTATGCTGTAGTTAAACCACTCTATAAAAAGGGAGATAAGGCAGCCGTATCGAATTACCGACTACTTTCATTACTAATAGCCTTCTCCAAAGTTTTTGAGAAAGCAATGTACAATAGAGTTTATGAACATCTAAAAAATAATAATATTCTAACTAAATCACAATTTGGTTTTAAAAAGGGTCATTCAACAGAACAAGCTATATTTGCATTCACTGACAATATTTTAGAAGGAATAAATGATAAATTAATACCTGTGGGAATTTTTGTGACTCATCTAAAGCATTTGACTGTGTAGATCATAAAATTCTGATACAGAAACTTAAGTATTATGGTATAGATGGCATTGTTAATAAATGGCTTAGTTCTTACCTTCTAAATAGAAAACAGAAAGTATCATGGAGAATTTTAAGGCTGCCTTAAGAGGTCCACTGTTTTCTGAGTGGAAATTAATCAGATGTGGAGTACCTCAGGGTTCTATATTGGGGTCACCATTGTTTTTAATATATATAAATGTTCTACCCTGTGTTTCATCTAAAAACTCAAAATTTGTCCAATTTGCAGATGACACAAACATAGGAAGTAAAAACACTCCAGATTTATCTACAGAATATATTTAAAATTATGTCTTTGAACTGATTAATAAATGGTTTACAGCTAATGGCTTGTCTTTAATCTTTGATAAAACTCAGTATATGCAATTCTGTACATCATACAGATGAACACCTGATATAGACATAAAATTTGCAGGCCTGTCCATTAAAGAGGTAGGGAGTGTGAAATTTCTAGGTTTGTATATTGATCATAATTTAAATCGGAAAGTACAGGTTTCTGATTTACTAAAGCGATTGGGAGCAGCCACATTTGCAATTCGTACAATTTCAGCTTTAGGTGATCTCCGTATGAGGCAGCTAGTTTATTTTCCTTATTTTCACTCCTTATTGTCATATGGAATAATATTCTGGGGCAATTCTACCCATAGAGACAAAGTGTTCAGAGTCCAAAAGCGTGTAATAAGAATTATGTGATAAGAATAAATTCAAGAAAAAATTGAAAGAATTTTTAATTGACAACTCCTTCTACTCTGTCGAAGAATTTATTTCTAAGGTATCTAAAAAATAACTGCCAGTATCTTGTGTAAATATAGTTCACATAATTAATTTACCATGTATGCTATGACTGTACATCTCCTGGTGTATGTAATTGTTTACAGTACCATATATGTTATGTACACCTTGTGGTGTATGTATTATTTTGTTATGGAATTATTATTATTATTTTTTAATGTACCATATATGTTATGACTGTACATCTTGTGGTGTATGTATTATTTTGTAATGGAAGTGTTTAATGTACCATGTATACTATGACTGTACATCTAGTGGTGTACTTATTATTTTGTTATGCAACTGTTTATCTGTAAATTGACAACTTTCCACATCCCACAGAGTCAGTCTCTTATATTGGGATCAATGGAAAATGAATGTATTGTATTGTATTAAGGATGAGCCACAGAGAAGTAAGAGGCAACCTATCATATATACATTATCCTTGTTCTTATGTATAGTGATAAAACCTGGACATTGAAGAAGTTTTACATCAGCAAAATTCAAGCTAATGAAATGAAATTTCTAATAAGAATAACAGGGGTTACAGGATAAAAAATGAAATGGTTAGAAACACAATAGAAGAGTAGCCTCTACATGAAGTGATAGAGAAGGCAAGACACAGTATTGGTATGTTAAAAGAATGGAACCGAGCGGGGCGGTGTAACGGTTAGCGTTCTCGCCTCGCATTCGGGGGAGGACGGCGGTTGGAATCCCCGTCCGGGCATCCAGATTTGGGTTTTCCATGGTTTCCCCAAATCACTCCAGGCAAATGCCGGGATGCTTCCTTCAAAATGCCATGGCAGAATTCCTTCCCATTCCTTGCCCCCATCCTTTCCCATCTCTAAAGACCTCGATGTTAAAAATAGACGTAAAGCAGTTACAAAAAAAAAATATGGAGGAGCAGAGAACACCAAGGAAAGTACACAAAATAAAGCTAGAAGGCAAACAGCCAGAGGAAGACCAAGGGATAGTGAAAAATATGAGGGCAGTGGATCAAGGTGGTAATAGAAAGGTGATTGGAAGAAGGAAAAAAATGGAGAGGCTTATTTACAAAGTAAAAACTGTTAAGCATGATGATGATGTTGATGGCATACTATGTCAGAATTACTGGGCATGTAATCACAGAAAACCTTAACTTGACAAACAGCAAATAAAATTTCTCAATATTTGCATATAAGATATAAAAAGTGAACATATGAACTAGCTGAACGAAAAGAAAGGTATATGAATAAAAAATATACAACCTAATTAAGGTCACAGAAAGTAAACACTATTGCTATAACAAGAGGTTAAAAAGAAATATCAAGTAATAGGAATATTGGTAGGATATGCCTGAAGGAGGTGAAGTAAGAAAGTGTGTTGGAGGAAAGAGGGACAAGGTAGACATGCACAATGTAAGACAAAGTGAATGGTACCAGAGACCTTAACACACTCAACTACAAGACAGCAGTAAATATGAAGTTATCCAGCTACAAATCAGAAAAAATAAAGTCTCATATTTTACAGTTATACTTTATCCAATTTTGATTGCTATACTGGATACATTATTACAATCTGTGTATAGAATATAAGGACAGAATAATGTTCAACATTAAAAATGAGTAACAAATATTATTATATTACCTTATTAGGAAACAAAGGGAGATTCCTACAGCAATAATGATAAACTGGATCAAATTACATAAAAATAAAGTCAGCTCTGGCTAGAGACAACAGAAATATGAAACACCAAGATGAGGCAGTTGATCATTAGAATTCTCCAAACACAGAAAAAAAAACAACAACTCAGGAACAATGACATTGGAACTGTGACAAAGGCAGGTCAACTACAAGAGCAGAAATAGTAAATAAGAATGGACTTAATTTGTAACTACAATGCTTCGCAGAAGAAAAGAAGTCTGAGATAAATTTAATGTAATAATATAACTGATACTTTTACTAACCAATAATAATTAATAAGTTTAATGCAAAACTGTTTTAGGCTACTCCTCTGCATTTGCTCAGCAAATTGGATGTTAGTAAAGAATGGCAATGCAACTGTTTTTATATAGTTCAATGCCATACCTGTTTCACCTCTCATCAATGACAGCCTTTTTCTTACTTATTGCTTTACACCTCATCGACATTGAGGTCATTAGAGGTAGGATGGGACTGAGAACAAGAAATGGGAAGGAATTTGGCAATGGAATTTTGAAGGAAGCATCCTGGAATTTGCCTGGAATGATTTGGGGAATCCATGTAAAATCCAAATGTGGATGCCTGGTCAAGGATTTGAACCAGCGACCTCTCTCATGGGAGGCCAGAGCATTAACCACTCACCCAACACACTCTGTCATTGAAAGTCAAAATGTGCATGGCATTAAGCCATTTATAAAAAGTTGCATTGGCATTCATTATTAATATATAATAATAAGTTTTTTTTCAAACTAATGAGATACATAAAAACAATAGTATGGGTACTATATATAATTTCAAATAAGTATGCTGGAACAGAAGCCCTTAATGCTTGAAAGTGAGAAATAAGCCTTAATGGGTTAGTTTTTAATTTTTATAGAAAAGTTTTCACATAATTTCTATGACATGCTACCATTTTTGAAGACTGATTTTTTTTTCATTTACTTTGAAAGATAAATTAATTAATATTTTATTCTGTTTGAAAACCACAATTATTATATAATTATTAGAAACTATGCTTATTACAAAATAAAAAATGGGCAATGTGGCAAATTTGATACAAAAATAATTTTTTATTCTGACTACAATTCAATTGGTTCATCTGATGGAGAATTTCATTAATTTTAAAATAAATATATTACAAACATACTTGTCATAGCAATAAATAATGACCTGTATCTCATCTATACTAATTGACAAATAGTGGCATAGACAAGAGTAAATACCTTCACTTTTAAATAGAAGTACATTTAATCATATAGAGAAAATGCTATTAAAATGGTGCTGGGAAGTTAGGTTTAGCTTCGAGAAGGTCAGCAACAAATGGGAATCGTTCGATGTAAGAGCATAACAGAAGCATCAAGCTTATGTCTATAATTATACCTTAACTGCTGTAGTGAGAAGAAAATAAATTATTGCTTTTACAGGGGTGGAAGATATGTCATAGCATCTAATTTTATATACCCCTTATTTTGAATTACAGGAACTTTTGACTTAATGTTAATCAATTTCTGATAACACATTCAGCAATCCTCTTCCAGTCTCTGACATGTATATAAACATAATAAAACTTTACTGTTTCTCTTATGCTTTAACTTTAACCTATCAAGATTTCAATAATTTTCCAAGTTTAAGTCTCAACACATTTATTTTAGAATTAATTCTTTAGTTTATCTTCCTTTCTTACTGGTAAAATCATAAAGAAAAAGAGCAGGGGTTTTCCAGAATTATCAAAACTATATTATTTAAAGCAAGAAAACCCTTAATATCTTAGTAGGACACTAACATAACAAATGTAAACAATTTGCCAGAAAAATTGTGTTGGCACTTGTAAGCAATAAGAGTATGCTAACTGATATGGAATATTGAATGTAACATACAAGCACAAGCAAAATAAATCTAAATTTATAATTTTGTTTTTTTGTTGATTTTTCACTATATCTCTGAGTAACAGGCATTCTGTTTAACAACGCATTTATACTAACACTTGTCAGAAATTTACATCAAACTTTAACTAAATGAAGACAAACTATTCACGAAAACAATTGTCAAAAATTATGCACTTATAAACTGTATAATGGCTTAAGTCGTTGGTGACATAGGGCCTACTTTTAAATCAGACAAAACGTGCACCAAGTGAAATGATGAATAATTTGCCAAAACCACTTGTAGAATTTAAAAATAAAATTTGTAAATCACAAAAGTTGATGAGGTAGGAATTTAACAATCAAATTATATCAGATAATTAAAAAAAAAACCAATGGAACTGGATGACTTTGGAAATTGCCACCAGAGCGTGTGCTCCATTGCAATTAAATAAAATTAGGTAAATAATAGTAAAACACATACCAGTGACCAATTGGCCAATAAAAATTAATTTTTTGAATAACAAAAGGAACATAATTTTTTTAATAACAACATAAGGATTTCTAAATCGATGCACTATTGTTTCAAAAAGAATAAAATTTAACATATTAAACTGTATTTTACATTTATAGGTTCGGTATAGGATTCTGCTGATCTGATTCAACTGATGAAACAAGACATAGGTAGGTATTGAAACTTACTGCGAATGTTTTAATATTCAACTTATACACACGTTAAACATCATTAACACTGTAGTTACACTCGTCTAGATGAACTGACTTAAGAATATACAACTCCACGTACTAGCCAACACATATTTTATACAGGAAAATTTTGGTTGAATCGAGGAACTTTGATTCTCCGAAATGAAATAAACAACACCTGTACTCAAGGCCTAAAAGACAGTACGCTATTTTTAATGCCCCTAACTTACCTTCGTTAATTGTCTTTCCACAGTAATAATATACTATTGCAACACACAAACAGCTTTCACAACACACCACGTGGCAAAATACTACAAATGCAAAGATACTGCGCGCTGTATACGAACCATTCTACTCTTTGTTTCTAGGATATGATTGCCAATTGAAAATTTCAGCCCTAATTAATTAAACAAATAACTTAGGTTCCACTGCATTTTTTTATTTTTCGTATATGTTTGAGCGACATTTACAACGAAGTGAAAACGTTCACGACAATTTAACCACAGATTGTTAACTAAAAGAATATCATTCGTGACAGATATTCCTGTGGCGGCCCATAGCTGATGCGAGAGAGCCTCTATCGGCGGACTCAGCGATCGGTGTTCAGTCCCCGATGAAGCCGAAGGTTTTTTTTTTTTTTCTTCGAAGTTCACTGAACCTGCCATCCAATGAGTACCGGGGAGGAAAATTCGTGGGTGAAGAACGGCTGGAGCGTAGCACTGACCCCCTCACATGCCGAGGGCTGTAATGGGAATGCGGATCTCTACCCATGTGAATACTAAGGGACGCTGTGGAGCCGTAGAAACCAATTAGATAAATGTATATTCCAAGCTGAGTGTGTGCAAGATTTTTTATTTCTTACTAGCTGGTACCCACGACTTCGTTCGGGTTTGTAAAGAATTTGTATTGACAGCTACCGACATCTAACAACCATAGTGCACGACAGGAGATACGATTCTACTACCATACACAAACACCAATGCTCTATGTTATGTAGTTTTGGCAGAAAAGTGACATTTGCGGAGGCACATGTCTTTCGTCGAAATACGAAAATATCCTTGACCGGCCACTTTCAACCACCATATCTCCCACACTACCACAGTTACTGAAATTCGGCCGATGTTGTGATCGAAAGGCGACTCTGTGTTACTACCACACACAAACGCCAGTGATCTGCAATAGATAATTTTAGCTGAAAAGTGATACACCATGATACATGCGTCTTTGGCAGAAATATGAAATTGCCGCAGGTCGACCACTTTCAACCCCCATATCTCCCACACCCCCATAGCTACCGACATCTAACAACCATAGTGCATGACAGGAGACACGATTCTACTACCACACACAAACACCAATGGTCTATGCTATGTAGTTGTGGCAGGAAAGAGAAGTATAAGAAGACACAAATTTTTGATCGAAATATGAAAACGCCATGCATTGGCCAACTTTAATCATCATATCTCCCACATCCCCACAGCTATCGTCATTCGGCCAACGTTGTGCACGACAGGAAACTCCATGTTACTTCCACACACAAAGACCGGTGATCTGTGTTTGGTAGTGGTGGTTGAAAAGTGAAATATATGAAAACACACGTCTATTTTTATATATATATATAAGATTATGAAGCAGCAATCCTGGCAAATCCAGTGAGTTAAAAAATTCTGGTGTATAGTTGACGACATCATCTTGGTTAGTTGCGCAATCAACTGATTTGTATATCCTTAATTCACCGGAAATTTCATTTTGAATTTCGAAATTTATTTAATTAACGTCCGTGTTTTTGTCTCTGAAATACAGTTCGGTCATTCAACCAAAAAATTGACAGGAAATGTAATGCAGCCACTCAAAACGTTTACAGGGATTTTGTCATTACCAATGCCAATGAGTTGTTTTGAAACCCTTTCTTCCGATCAATCATTTTGCAATTCCAAAGATAATCATAAAGCGCCTTTGTTTTGTTTTGATTGACTGGCAGTAATATTATTTTCGTTGATGATACGCAAACCTTTTTTTTCCTTCGAACTTTATTTTGGGCAGGCATAGATTAATATCCATACAGTCTAATCAACTTGAAGGCATACCAGAGCTAATCTTAACACGCCTTTGTTTTGTTTTGATTGAGGGAAAATAAAAGTGTTGTTTTTACTATTTTCCTTCCAGTTTTTGCATTTTTTCTCTCCATAAGAACCTTCCATGTGCCTTAACGAAAATATAAAAAAAAGAATTAGCCGAATTGGTCCAGGCGTTATTGAGTTATGCGTTTACCAACACATTTTGCGATTCATTTTTATATTTTCTTATAATCATTCTCTGGACTGGTTTGGTGTAATCCTTCATTTCTTCCTGTTTTTCACATTTTCAAGTAAATAAAAAAAAATGAAAATGAGTCTTTAGTTCTCTAGTAAACGAAATCCTTCAGAACCGCAGGTAGGAGAAATAAATGTTTACTTCTACCTTCCTTATTTCTGAGAACACCCTCGAGAAAATATTTCACCGGAACAAATAAAATGTGAATGTTTGATGTTTTCAACTTACTCCATTTATGTGATGGAGACTGATAGCAATAAGGCTCCTTTGACCATTGGATAGAGAATCGTAATAATTATGAAAGGGTACATTTTATACTGAGAATTAAATATAACAAAGTTGTGTACTAGAAAGTAGCCGCATCTCTTAAATGCTGTCCAAAAATTAAACGAATTTTTAACCAATACTTCTACCGTTTTAAAGGTACAGATCTGTTTTGTGAGTGAATGATGCTTGTGCTTGCATCCAGGAGGATGCGGGTTCAAATCCCTGTCCAATTTTCCATTAAAAGTTTTGGGAACAGTTGAACGTCCTAGATAGAAAGAAATGGTATTTCTACTACGACCTGGAACTGCTTATCCTTTGTGCGTAGTGCAACAAAAAAAAAAAAAAAAAAACCTCCTCAACACTGGACAGGTTTCATTGAAATTTATTAATCTGAGAAATCATACGTAAATCTTCAGAATGAAATAAGGAAGCAGTGGCGTAACAATAGGGCGGCAGGATGAGCAAAACGCCAACAGGAAGGGGCCCGTGAAACCACCCACCCCCACAGTGGTTCCAATACACTACCCTGTGGCACTCCCATATTCAATTCCACCTCTTTTAATACTGCATTTCTTACTCTACGCTTTGATTTCTGACTTTTAAGAATTTTTCTATCCATAAAATCACTTTTTCGTACTCCAATAGTTTTAAACTCATTTAATAGAATTTTATGGCTCACACTGTAAAATACCTTAGAAATATCTAATGCTACACAATCAACCTGATCTCCCTTCTCCAATTTATCTGAAGTATCTTGCATATAGCCCACCATCTGAAATTCACTTGACCATCCTTACCTAACGCCGTGTTGTTGATTTGCAAACGGGATTCTTTCCTCATAGACATTTTTGATGTAGATACATATCTGTCTCTCCATAATTTTGCCTATCATTGATGTCAAATCAAGCGTCATGTAGTTTTGAACCTCATTTGTTGCTACTCTTTATGAACCAGTATTACTATCGCTCTTTTCCATCCACTGGTAAGCAGCAAGACTTTTATAGATAAAATTTCAAGATAAGGTACAGTATCATGCCCCACTGTCTTTAATATATTTGTATTTATATTATCTATACCGTCCACTTTGGAATTTGCTAACTTGAGTTCCTTTTTAATTTCTGGAGGTTCTTTTTCAATGTTTGTAGTTTCCTCATTGCACCATAAGTGAAGAAACTCTTCTGATTCCAAGTTTTACAGGCCTTAGAATTGACCTTCACCCCTGGGAACATTTGATTTTTAATGCGAAGATTGTAGGATTCGGCCTATGTATTAACTCATAGTATAATCCTATAAATTAATTAAGAACTTCCACCCCTTCAGAGTAAATACTCGTTGCTACCAGTTAACCATTACGCCGCCAAACTGCTTCGTCCTGCAGCAGTCGCTCGAAACAAACCACTAGCCAGTTAGTAACTGTAGCAAAATAGTTGTTCGTGGAGACTGTATTTTATTATTTGTTCTGCAAAGAGTCTTTAAACCCTTTCGAACTGCACAGATGGATCCATCTTTTTTGGATCAATTATCTCCTATATCAGTGTCTATCAACTCAATTTTTATAAAAGAAATCTGTATAGTTTTTTCTGTACGGTAGTCTAGATTTCAGTTAAACAATAAATATGTGGTTATGCGTATCAAAATACTTTGCCCATGTGAAATCTTAGGTTTCCCAGGGTAATCTGCTGCTTGAAGATTTCTCGGCCATACAGCCGGATTAGTTGCTTGTTGTTCAACGGGCCATCATCTTCAGGTCACGTCTGCTGACTGGAGTGATGAGCGCTGTCTCAGCCGAGAAGATGAAGGCATTTTAGCAGTCAAAAATTCGTTGAAAAACTACTAACTGATCAGGCCCCATGCCAGAGAAATCTTCAAATACTTTGAACATATATTAATGCCAAAGGAGAACGAAGTTTTTAATACAGTAAAACGCATGAAAGCTACATCTTTGGTCATACAAGAAGGAACTATCTCATTTTACTTGTCTCATTTAACTGTGGAATAATAATTTCCTACGTTTTCTCTACGGAGAATTGCGGCTACGGTATTTATAGAGAATTTTATAATCACAATTTTTGAAATAACACTTTAGCACCGTACTACAAATAGAGAGAAATGGATAATGTTTGGGAAATTAGGTGTGCATATGACCGAGACAACCTTAACACAATTTCGATTTTGTCGCTGTCGCCCGTGCGAGGGATGTCTCGACCTCCCCAATATGGATTGTTTACTACCCGATCGAATTTCTCGAGTCCACCACACCAAATATCTAAACTCGCCAATCCTCCCTCCCCCGTATTACAATTATTACTGTCGTGTGGCTAGCGTAGACTGCCTCGAATAGAGAATTTCTGTTTCTCTAACCTGAAACCACATCATTTGAATGATTCAAGGAGAACATATGATGTACGATACCGCCTCCATCCGTCGCTCAGTTACAAAAACGCAGAACTTAAAACAGATCCGCTGTATGCATGCCATGCCAACAAAATCTCAAAGAAAGGTATTATATATATATATCTGGTTCGACTCTTGTCCGGTCCATCCATGCTTCTTGCGTACTTAATTGCTTCAAGTTTGGTAGCTGCAATTACCTTGGCAGGTAATTATGCAGGTGAAAGTCGTCAATTACTTTTGCCCATTTATTCCATCATTAGCAGAGTTGTTACAACCCTTGGCGTTCCTAGAGTGAGTATTCAGGTGCTTGAAGTGCTCTCAAAGACCATTAAGATATTTTAGTGCGGACCTGGCTGGTTTCCTTGGTTCACTGTCGTTACTTAGACGAGCATAGTAACGGACTTGATTGGTTCTTCATACTGAGATAGTGGGGCAGCAACCTGCCCTCTGCTTTTAGTCCCCCTGTGCACGTGATTTAGTACAAAGACCTCTGATTTTGCACAGTGTCAGGCATCGATCCTGCGAGTTCGATCTATTTTCTCGAACACTGGCGCGTGATTGGTGGTCTACTTCTCCACCTGTTACCTTTATTCCAGATCGTTCACCTTGCTTCAACGTGGCGCTTCACGTTACTTTCTGAATCAAACTGCTTACAGCGTTCTGTTAATACGCCTATAATGGCCTGTCGTATCTTTAACAGCTGCCTTATAATTCCCATACTTTTATTACTTACAATTATTTATTCCTTAAAATTGCTTATTACATTGGTTTTGTGTTCTTTGGTGAATATCTAGGAACCTCAATGTGAGTAAAGTTTCCGAAACTGTAATCGATCCTTTGCAGTGCTGTAAAGAAGATTCCCTTAACTTTGCGTAATGTGTAATGGAAATACAGAAATTGTGAACCCCCGCGAATTATTGTTTCAACTGTACTCATCAAATCATCATTGACCAGAGGCGGCCGACCATGACGCTGTTCATCATACACAGAGTCGTGGCCCTCGTTGAGAAGCGGATAACAGTGTGTATTTCAGAGTCGACGAGCTGGTGAATTACCTTGAACATTTCAATTGTTCACCATAAGTAGTAGCAATCCATCGGTGAATATCAAATAGTGAACAGAACGCCCACGCAATAATCGTCAATTCATTTTGAAAATACGCCTTGTAAAAAAATGAATCAATGGTTCGAAAATTTTGTGTCTGTTTGGATGAATTGAATTCACGCAATAACCACTGAGGAAATTTAGATGGGTTTATGAATAATGTATAGCCCTTAGTTCCGTGGGTAAAAAACGGTATATTTAATTTTAATTTGGTCAGAAAGCTAATAAATATATGATGAATTTGTAAACAAATGAGCATCAGTCTTTTTTTCTAAGTGTTTCACCCAAAAATTACTGGTCAGGCTTTGATGGGATTTTGAACAATGTACACACCCTCGTCCTGCGAGTAAAATGTGACATGCATCATTTTGATGTTAAGTCAAAAAGCTGAGAAATTTAGGATAGAAGTGGAAACAATTTGGTATTAATTTGTCGTTAAACTGTATTCAAGAAAAAAAAACCACTGGTTGAATTTTGATGAGGTTTCAGATAACATAGAGTGCTTGGTCCCGGGTGTAAAATAGGGTATACTTAATTTTGATGTGAAGCGAAAACCTCTAAAATTTAAGACAGAAGCGTCAACAAATAATTATCTATTTGTTCGTTGGACATTATTCACGTAAGATTAAAATCATTTTCGCAGTTGAAATTCATTTGACATCGTAGTATTCAGATTTTTGTATTTTCTGGCTGGCGATGTGTTAACTGTGACATGATTGGTTTGTTCCATACACTAACAGTCCACATATACGAACTTGCGGGTAACAGCTAGTTCACAACGTAAATACTAATAATCATCTTACTAGAACCAATAACATATAATGTTTTCTGTTGGTATTTGCTCATTTTTGACCGGGATTGGGAGAATTTTTTAATTACAAGTATCATTATTTTACGAGGTTTATTGGTCATACCAGATATTTTTTCAACTCACCGTCTACTGAATATCATGATGCTACTTTTTCTATAGTATTTTTTACACAACCAATATAATTAGCTACTGAATTCACATTAAAAAAAAAATGTTCCATGCGTCCAACACCTCTATTAACGCAAGCATTTCTTAAAGTTTGCATACTCCCTTCAATATGCACATTCTGATCAGAGAGCGACTCATGAACAATAAAATAAACCTGCTTAGTGAGACCATAAGGCAGTACTATTTTGGGAGTAGAGAGGGCATTTCAGGAGAAGATACTGTCCACATAAATGAGCATTTAAAAAAGTTGGAAATAAAGTTTGAAGATATTATTTGGCCACTAAGACATCTAATGACGCTTAAAGTGGCTGATGTGGATAATTTTACTACAGGTGTAGAGAGGTAAGGGTGTTATGGTTTGTACCATATCTTAAAATGTAATATAGATTCAATCTTGATACTTGCTATTTAGTAGACGACAAGAAAAGTGCGATGCTAGTACCGGTCCCTAAAGGGCAATAAATAATTAAAAATAACAGGTCAATTGGTTTGACATCAGTAATAGGGAAATTTTTTGAATAATTGAAATCAAACCACACCAGAAATTCCCTTGAGGAAAGAAAGGGGTTTACAATAGCAATAGCGCCTGAGGGAAGTACATTAATATAGATTTCAGTTGATGGTATATATATATATATAGGAAATTTCAGAAGAGACAGACAAGGGAAGCCTTTTTGATAGTGTAGCACTAAATGTGCACAAGGTATTTAATAGAGTGAGGGACAATTTTTTTGTAAATAAAGCATAAACTATTGTAGTGGATAAAAAGTTACATCGTGATTACAGGAATTCCTAAAAGGTATTATAAACCAAAGGGTCATAGTAGCAAATAAACTATCAAAGGAGAATTGGAAACAGTGCATGGAAGAGGCATAATGATGGCGCTCGATTTCATGCATAAGGGAGTGGGAAAGTTTTCTTTTGTTGGTAAGGGTCTCAGGGATTGGAAAAAATAACCAACTGAAGTGATGAATAATTTACTAAAAACGCTTAAGGGATTTAAAATTAAAATTTGTAAATCGGAAAATTAAAGTGGGGGGAATTTAACACTAAAATAATATAATAAATATTTTAAAAATAAAATGGATTAATTAGATGACTATGGGAATTGTTACCAGAGCGTTAGCTCCTTCGCAATCAAATTAATAATAATAATGAGTGAAAAGGGAGGGCCAGAGGATTATGTATTGGGTCTATTTTAAAGAATAATTGTGTTGATGATTTATAAAAAGAATCTAGTTTGTTTTTCAGAAAGGCTTCAATATTACATTAGCTGCTTATAATATTTTACATAGCCCTAGCAAAATCAGTCTATCAAACACTAAATGTCACCCACTCAGCAAAACAGAACCGATTTACAACTGTCGCGGCTCTAAGTGGAATGCTACAGATTCCCCATTTAACCCGCTTAAAATATCAATATCGATTTTTTTTTTTTAATCAATACCAAAGGCACAGTATAACAGGGAAATAGACGAATGGGGGGAGGGGGCTGTTCAGTTTTCTGTTGAAAGCTCAAAACTGCCGTCTTACTGAAGGACTGTTATTATTAATTACACTCGTAATTTTATTCTCGTTACAAGAAAAATTAAAAGTCAAGGCCACGGTCACGGGGATACTGCGGCGATAGTACAACAACAATCGCCAGGCAACAGGATTCAAGCCATTGCACCTTGTTCTTTGTTAGTGGAATTCTGGAACACACCAAGTGCAATGGTGCACTGCATTTACATTTTCGTAAAATAGTGAAATTCTGTAAAAATATAAAATTATATATTCGGAGTATCGACGTTCTACTGCGGTTTAAATATAAATATATCGAACCTGATCAATCTTAAGCGTTTTCTTTGTAAAACTGAATCTGATTTTCAAGTAGTATTTCTAAATAATTGGTTTGGCTTGAAATAGACTGAACACTCCCATAGAGAATCTTTATTTTCATTAATTATTAATTCGTATTTTTTTTCGGTGCTACTAGTAACCTACTTTTCTTGCTGTACAGATCTCATATGCCAAAGCTCCATCGGAAATCTCGCTTCGGTTATGTTTCCCTGTAATCTTATTTCTTTTTAAATTCTCTCACTGCTTTTTGTAATTTATTATATCATCTACGATTTTGGTACAAAATAAAGTTGGAATGTTTCCTGTACTGCAAAACCTGCATTCACATCAATTTCTCACACAGACGTTATAACAATATGTGCTTTGTGTAGTCATAAAACGGGTCTACAGTGAGAAAGAACAGATATTAGCGACCTAAAATTCATGGAGTGACATTTGTAAAAAGTTATAAAACTTACCGGGAGCAGCTTGTGCGCTCTTTGCCATGTAGTATCTTTGAATTTCTGATGTTTGTTTTCAGATGATTATTGGTGGAAGTTGTCTATTTACTCTAGTTTCATATATTACGGCTGCAGGAAGTGATATGGAGCCAATAAATGTTGCATACGTAAAAAGGGAGGTATGTATTTATCTTTTAAGGCTTTATGAAAACATATAATCCACAAATTGCATACTTATATTGGGAGGTTTAAAATTCGTTGATTTACCCAGTGATTGTTCTTGAAGCAGTGAATAGTTTCGTGATTGTTATTATACAATTTTTTGCTGAGTTGATTTTATGTATAAAAACGTGTAAATTCAGTTATAATGGTGTTTGTATTTGCTGTTTTTCATTGACAGTACAGGTAATAAATTTGAAGAAACTATGAAATATATATATATAAAAAAAACATTTATAATTTCTTCAAAGTTGTTTCTTTAAAATGGTTTTGTTTATAGATTTGTCTGAAGATAGCCGTTATGAAACTTAATTTGTCACTATGGTACATTTATGTGAAAGTGTTTGTCACTACTTTCACAAAACATATGCTTTTTGTTTACATATGTCCCTGTTTCTTTTAATTTTATTTCTTATGTAACACATTTTACGACGACTCTTGTTTGCCATTTACCCTCTGTGCGCTGTACGGTGCTGTCTGAAGCGGTTTCTCTATTTATTCGCTTAGCACTATTTAGTTTTACTGAATATCGCGATACCGATAAAACTTCTTTTCGCCGCGCAAAGCTGTGTGCTATTCAGTCGCTAAACAACTAAGTTTCAAGACTTTCTGGACTAGCATTACACTCTGGAAAGTAGTTATAGTGCAGATGTGCTGACATATGCTGGTTTCCAACACAATTATTGCTTGAATATAATATCTGTTGCCATGGAAAATCACAGTGTTATGACATCATTTACTCACGCGATTGAAAGTAGTTCCATCCATATCACGACTTCCAGTTGTCCTCGTTGTGCTACAATTGACTTGGTTGAAATCGCCAGTTTTGTGAGTGCCATTAATTTTATCTAATTACTGTAATTTTAATATACAGACAGAAGGAGGCTTAGCTTATTTTGGAAGTCTTTTTGAATTGTATATATCTATCTCTTTTTCTGACAAAAGAGTTTAAGGAACAGTTACACTTGCAAGTATTTTATAATATGACATTGGATTTAAGAGAGTGTGTGATCTATTTCTATGTTTTTCTTTTTTTTGGTTAGACATTATCTGTTTTTCTTTCATGTCTGAATTTTATTTAATTTTTACATTTAAAAAAAAAAAAAATTTGTTTAATAACATTTCCTTTTCCTTTATTTCCTTTGTATCAGGTATTATTACTTTTTCTAATGCTTAAATTAATTTTAATATTTTCAGTTTTTTATTTGTAGGTTGTTATTGTAGTAATCATATTTTACTTTTGCACCATTATTTGTACCATTTAGCTGTGTACATGATTGAGATGGAAGTTACTGTTTTCACACACATTAAGACTCTAACATGTACCATACTCCTTTTACGGAGCATGGTGGATTAGCATGGGCGCCAGCAGGATTGCTTCTAGGGGGGTGCACCAGGGCTGCATTGGTGCCCCCCCCCCCCCAAAAATTTCCGGGCTGGGCCCACACGGCGACCCGGGATGTAGGGGGGTGCACCAGGGCTGTAACTGGTGCTCCCCACCCCCTATCGGCCCAAATTTCCAAGCACCCCCTTGCACCCCCCCTCCCGGCGCCCATGTGGATTAGTGCTCAAGCCTGAAATCTGAAAGATTGGGGTTTAGAGTCCCAGGCTGGACATTCTAGTTCCAGTTCTTCCTGTAATTGCTTCAGGTGGGTGTTAGCTCTGCAGCAGTCCTTTCAGGTTCTAATAATCTTTTTGTTTATTTGCTTTAAACCTGTGAAAAAAATCTCATTTTTTAGATAGTAATTTTCTTTCCTTGCTCTTCTTTTCAGCTCTGTAGACTACATGGATCTTAACTGTGGTGAGCTTTCTTTTTGGCCCAATATACTTTCATTCTTGCACTGTGCTTGTTTTTTCTTTCTTGGGTTTATTTCACCCCAGTTCTGGGACACAATGTTTTGGCTGTTAGTGCCTGATATATACATTTCTGATGGTCACACTACAGTTTCAAAATGTCGGAGTTTGAGGTTAAAGGAGCATAATTAGAAGCATTTATGTTCTTACAAATGTGGTATGTTATCTCCAGTATACTACATCTGCTATTCATGACCAAGTCCTCGTTGATGTTTGGAGTTTTCCATTGTCCTAGATATTTGACAGCCTTTGTATCATTGCAGTCTCCAGTGGGATTAAGTTTGGTGCATCTCTGATGTTAGTGATGAACTCAGTTTTGTTTATGGAAATCTTTAACCCTACTTTAGCTGATTTGTTGTTGATTGAGGATAGTTGGCGAATAGTTTCCTGCTCACTAGAAACCAGGAGAGTGAGGTCATCTATGAAGGCCAGGCAGTTAAGTAATAGTTTGTTCTTTCTATAACTGATTCTCAACTCTGAGCCTTCTGTTAGCTTGTTTTTCCATTAACAAATGACTTTTTCCAATAGACAGTTATAGAGGATTGGTGACAAGCTGTCCCCTAGTCTAACATCTGTTCTAATTTTGAAGGGATTTGATAGTTTTCCTCTGAACTTGACTTTGGATGTAGTTAATAAGGTTGAAAGTTTTCCTGTAAAGTCAGAGTTCAAAAAGAGTTTGGAAGAGGGTTTCTCTTTCCACGGAGTCGTAGGCTTTCTGAAAGTCAACGATGATCGCCATGTGGGTTGAAGCACTGAGTTTCTTGTAGGTGAGAATTGTTTTGAAACCTGGTTTCTGGTCAGCACATGATCTTGTCTTCTGGAACCCAGCTTGGTATTCTATACAAGAATCTAATTGAGCCTCTAATCTGATGAGTGGCGCCATAGAAAGGATCTTGTATGACACAGATAGAACTTTGTTTTTGTTTAGGTTGGACTAATCTCCCTTGTTGTGAAGCAGGTGAATGATGTATTATAAACTGTATAAATTCCAAAACATTATTTTTCTGTGTAGAATGTCTAGAAATGAGGTCATGATTTTATTTACATAAAGTCTCCTTAAATTTAAAACTTGGTTTTAAAATAAATGCTGCATGCTTTTTCATACTATTGTTTTTGTATTATCGCAATGAGTGTACAGAAACATTTTGCAATCACTGACAAATACATAATATTGATACCCCAGCAGAAACTATTTTCATTGTAACTGAGTACATGACCCATTTGCAATTTTCTATGGAAACATCCATTAACTACGTGAGACCAAATTGGGGGGGGGGGGTTCTGGTGAAATCTAAACAAGGGAGGGAAGAGAGGTTAATAGAAATGATTATGATTATTTTTTATTTCTAATCGCCACCTTTCAAAGAATAGATGAGCTAAAAAAAGTGTTCAAAATAATGAGGTTGATCTCATGTTGGGGGAGGGTCCCACCATATCTCACCAAGGGAGGTCAAGATTTACGAATAAATACTCTCATAATTAATTAACGCTCCCTCACAGACCTACTTTCATATTTCAGTTTTTTTTTGTATATCTTACCATCCACCTATATTTGCTCTTTATTAATTTTAATTTCTTTTAGTGTTTTTAGTTAATGGAATTTGCATGCAAGTTTTGAATCCCACATTTTGGAAGACTTAAATGACATAAACTCTGCTATGTTGGTTGTGAAGTAACTTCTAACATTACTCTCACAAATCTAGTTCCAAACATATCTACTAAATAATTTCCCCAAATCACTCCAGGCAAATGCCGGGATGCTTCCTTCAAAAAGGCCATGGCCGAATTCCTTCCCATTCCTTGCCCCTCATCCTTTCCCATCTCTAAAGACTTCGCTGTTAGAGAGACGTAAAGCAGATAAAAAAATCTATTAATAGTTCTGAGTTCTTCAAGCTCAAGAGATTATATTCATCATAAGAGTGAAACACACATATTTGGTCAGATCTTGTCAATCTGTTATAACTATTCAGACCCACAAGGATACACAAAAAATAGTCACAGGCTTACTCTAGTCTCTTAAAATTCAGACAGATTCACAAACAATTTATTATTACAGTAACTAGACTTAAGTTAGGTTTCCTAAAATTATTGAAAAAAGTTTTATTTATGAAAAATCACTGTGAGGACCTTAGTGTCTAAATGTTTTATGAATCACAAAGTATTTGAACAAACTTGTTTATGAAATATTTCTATGAAGTAACCTTGCTTGTTCTGATTTTAATATATTATATTGGCTATTAGTCTGTCAATATTTGTAATTTATTTATTACAATGTTAGGATGTTCTACCTTGATATTAGTTTCATAGAAATAAAGATTTGTGTTCAATAATGTAAACATTTTATATACTGCACGGCTTTTTATAATTTTTATTGTAATATAGTTTGCTCACTACTCTACTCTTCTACAGAAATATCTTTTTGTTTTAGGACACAACTTAAACTTGAAGAACCTTTGTAGCACTGCTATAAGAAGAGTGAAAGTGTGTTGGAAATTGCTTCTAGTAAACCATTAATAAGAAATACTTCCACTCTTAGTGGCTGCACTATTAACAGTGATCACATTTCAGATGGAAGTAGTGACATTATGAAAATTATCAGGCCATTGCGATTTTCATGTGCTGTGTGTCTATATAACCTCTCCACATATAATTTGCTTTTCAGACATGTTTTCAACCATACCAACCACTTGATTCCACCATTATATATCTGCCAACAGTGTGGTAATGTGTTGCCAGATATATTATCATTGTATATGCACACCTCAGACCATAACAAGAGTGGATTGAAAAAGTCGTCATTATGTCAGCTTTCATGTGTATTATGCACAGAGAATTTTTCTTCTCAGAATTCTTTAGTAAAACATGTATTCTACCATACACCAGCTATTTACTGCCCATTATATATTTGCACATGTTGCTCCAAAGTATTTGAAGATTCGAGCATGCTCCACAAACACAATGGAGAAATGGTACAAATTAAGTCTACAGCTGCACAACCAAGGTAAGTTATATTGGTTTCATCTTATGATTCTGTCACTTGTATTTGGGATATATTTTGTTTATTATATAAGATGGATTATTTTCGATATAAAACTGTTATTCTTTTATGATAACTTCTATTGGTTAAGCAGTTGATTCATTTTATACAAATCATTGTTCATTATCGCTCAGACATGCCACTACGGTATTATAGGAGACTGTAGTACCAACAACTTGGCTTCTTGAAGAAAGGAATAACAACTGTAATGAATGCGGAAGATAGAATATATTGATTAGTTAACAAACTAAGCTTGCTCCAGTTAAGTCAGTATAGGTATTTTTCATCAGGATTATCTGGACACCCTAGGTAATGTGGAATTGAACACTAGATGTCACAAGTGGACTCGACAGTATAAAAGAAGGTTCGAAATATTTTTGTATCAGGATGTCAATCCACTCTTTCATAAAGCAGCATCTGTGAGGAGAATGGTTTGTCAACAACCTGAAATAAACATGATTTGCCAGAATTTTTAACCTGAACTGAATAGGGACATCTATGCCATGAGTTAGAACATTGACTTCGAACCCCTGCTTCTGTGATTTCGTCTGATAGAGAAGGATGGGCTTCCATTCCTTTGCAGACATTTAAACACCTCACTAAAAGTCTCCCCAGTAGAATTAAAGCCATCATAAAGGAAATGTGTGAACCAAGTCACATTAATGTCCAATAATAAGGAAGGAAATATAAGCAGACTATAGTTTTTGTGTCTATTCTGTATAAAATATTAAACAAGGACAGAAATTGTCCATTAATGGCTGACTATATTAATTCTATTCTCTTGTAGATTCATTAATCTTATAAGTTAACAAAATACTATGTCAACGTAAAGTATGTATACGGTATGTTTTTTAACTATTTAAAAATACAGAAATAACTATACACTTCGTAAAAAATATCAGATTTTTTTTTTGCTGTCATCAGTGTCTCAATTACTTTGAAATAACGCTTCATCTCTTTCTATCTTGCAATAACCCCTTTATCTCAACAGACCCCTGCAACCCACATCCTCAATAATCTGCTTCATATATTCCAATCTTTGTGCACCTCTGCAGTAGGGTGTCCCTTATTTTCTAAAGCCAAAGATTTGTAATTTGTAGCTCCTATTTTTTTTATTTTACCATAAAACACTCACCAATAAATTTTTACACTAATTGGATAACTGTAACCCATGCTGACTGGAACCAATTCATCTGTATATAAGTTACGTGTGGGAAGGGGCATTTTCCCACGGTAATTATTACTGTCATTACAGTTCTTGAATAATACTGTTTTGTTGTAATAGATGGTGTTAGTGCTAGAAAGATCATATTTCTTATTAGGAAAGGCAGAATACCAAATTGCAGTAGTTCTGTCAGGTTTATTTTTTAATGTCTGCAAAGCCAAATTGACTGTAAGTGAAAGCCCTAATGTTGCTGTATATGAGTGCATTATCTTCTGGGGAATATTATGGAGACAGTTGAAATGGAGTGCAAGCAAATATCGGGATATCTATAAGTGATGGGAAGAGGATTTCAATCATGAATTGGATAATGTTTATGGTATTGCACACACTTACGCTCTTGAAGAAATATAAAAAAGGGGGTTAAAATCTTTGTATGGTGACAGAGAGATCAAGTTGCTTGGTGGTTGTGGAAAACTAGCTAGAAAAGAAGAAAAGATAAAACACATGAAGAATGATGAGAAAAATATGTAAATATACAGGGTGGGGCATTTAATATGTTTTCTGGAAATATTTCGGAAAGAAAGCATTTTAACAAACAATAACCTATATAAAAAATAATCGTACAGTAGGGGGCTATAATTATGTGATATTGGTTTTTTCACAGGTGGCACTGTTGTCGTTACAACAAGTTTAACTTAATTCTTTTAAATGGGAACCCCTATTTTTTTTATTTTTTTTTGAAGATTCCGATTCCTCATGAAAAAATAAAAATAGTTGGCTGAACTCACTTTTCTGTTAGCCTCACAGATGGCGCTGTAATGGAAGGTAATTTTAAAGGATATGACGAGGCTTGGAACATCAAAACATGACGCCGGACAAGTTTGGCAATTAGTCGTAATTTTGATTTGACGGTAGCTCCATCAGAATGGTGCGACTTACAATTGCGGAAAAAGTTGAAATGGTTCTTGTGTACGGTGAAGCTGGTCGCAATGCTATCGCTGCGTGTGCTTTATACGCTGAGAGGTATCCGGATCTGCATCATGCAAGTCCCATGACTTTTCGTCGGACTGTTAACTTATTTATGGGTACTGGCAGCGTGGAATGAAGCAGAGTAAATGGTCACCTTTTTGAGCACCTGCTGTAGACATGGCTGCAAATAAGTAAGAAAAAGCATTTAAAAAATCAATTTCATCATTATCCTTTAAAATTACCTTCCATGTTTACAGAATGAAAATTACATGTAATTATTTAAACAATAATTAAAATTATACACAAAAAACGCGAATATTCAAACGAATTATCATTTTTCACAATTACAGTGCCATCTGTGAGGCTAACAGAAAATTGAGTTAAGCAAACTATTTTTATTTTTTCATGAAGAATCGGAATCTTCAAAAAAATAAAAAAATAGGGGTTCCCATTTAAAAGAATTAAGTTGACCTTGTTGTAACGACAACAGCGCCACCTGTGAAAAAACCAATATCACTATACAATTATTTTTTATATAGGTTATTGTTTGTTAAAATGCTTTCTTTCCGAAATATTTCCAGAAAATATATTAAATGCCCCACCCTGTATATGGTCCAGTGGGTAGTCAAGCTCTTCAGTGCCCTGTGATTTGTTTATGCTGTCTGAAGAACTCAGTGACAATTCTTCTAGTTTTGGAGAATATCAGGAAGAGCATTTACCAAACCCACCCGAAATAATACAATCAGGAACTGCTGCAAAGTGCTGAAGAAAATATATCATTGCTCCTAAAGTAACAGCTGCCTTGGATAGATGCCAATTAAGTGTAAGAGATTTAGTTTACATTCTTCACGTTATTGTGGTGGCACTTTGACTTAGCATTGGCGATTTTTCTTTAAATAAGTCTTCTATTTAACAAATGTGGAAGGAGTGAGTAGAAGCTATAATAACCGATTTTAAAATGATGTGTCCCAAATCAGAACCATGCAGTGAAATAGCAAGATAATGCTGGTCTGGGTATAGAATGTTCCATAGAAGGACTGCCAAGGTGACTCATAATTACTTTTTGTAATAGGGATCAACTTCTTGTGATAAAGACCAAGGTCAAGTTATTCTGAATAAATAGGGCCTAAGTTATATAAGGTGAAGATAATGAGTTGTGACACAACTGCATTTAATATAGGTCATCATATTTGTGCCTAGGAACTTCTGGGGCATATATTAGAAAGAAAGTTGTTACTTTTCAAAACAGTAACACACAAATTGAGTATTTGATACATTTCTGTTTGACTGATGACTACAGAGAACTGGTTGAACTATAAGTTATATTTTTGGCTGGAGATAGTGGCAAATAACTGAAAATAAGGCCCCCTCATGCAGTCCATCAAGCATGATGTATGACAAGAGCCATTTATTAACTCAAGTTATGTTTCCTAAATTTTCAACCTAAACTTTGCAAGGAAAACAAAATAGTACAATAATTGTTATCCCAGAATTATACAAAATTATAATGTTAGACACATATCAGATGATAGTAAAAATAAGCATTTTTTGTAAACTTCTGGGTCTACTCAGAATGGGTTAGTTTATTATCAATGTAAGGATTTTTTACAATAATTTGAGGGTATGTGTTTGAATATTCGAAGAAAAAAATTTTCCTATTTCTAGGGACACCCTACTCTGCAGTTCTTACCTTCAGCTGTTCCCTCAACTAATAGATTAACTATTCCTGCATGTCTTACCATCCTGTCTCTTTTCTGTAATCCTCTTCCACAAACATCTCTTCCATATTATCATCATCTCAAAAACTTGATTGTATCATACTTTCTGTCCATTTAATTTTGAGCATCCTTCTATAGCAGTATGCAGGGTGATTCAAAAAAAAAAAAAATACCACAACTTTAAAAATGTGTATTTAATGAAAGAAACATAATATAACCTTCTGTTATACATCATTACAAAGAGTATTTAAAAAGTTTTTTTTTCACTCAAAAGCAAGTTCAGAGATGTTCAATATGGCCCTCTCCAGACACTCCGAGCAATATCAACCCGATGCTCCAACTCGTTCCACACTCTCAGTAGCATATCAGGCGTAACAGTTTGGATAGCTGCTGTTATTTCTCGTTTCAAATCATCAATGGTGGCTGGGAGAGGTGGCCGAAACACCATATCCTTAACATACCCCCATATGAAAAAATCGCAGGTGGTAAGATCAGGGCTTCTTGGAGGCCAGTGATGAAGTGCTCTGTCACGGGCTGCCTGGCGGCCGATCCATCGCCTCGGGTAGTTGACGTTCAGGTAGGTACGGACAGATAAGTGCCAATGTGGTGGCGCTCCATCCTGCTGAAATATGAATTGTTGTGCTTCTTGTTCGAGCTGAGGGAACAGCCAATTCTCTAACATCTCCAGATACTGTAGTCCAGTTACAGTAGCCCCTTCGAAGAAAAAGGGAACAAAAACTTTATTGGCTGAAATGGCACAGAAAACGTTCACCTTAGGCGAGTCACGTTCATACTGAGTTGTTTCCCGCGGATTCTCAGTGCCCCATATACGGACATTGTGACGGTTGACTTTCCCGTTAGCGTGGAAAGTTGCTTCATCACTAAACACAATCTTTGAAATGAAAGATTCATCTGTTTCCATTTGAGCAAGGATAAAATCACAGAAATCGAATCTTTTAATCTTATCAGCTGCAGACAGTGCTTGAACCAATTTCAGACGATAAGGTTTCATAACTAACCTTTTTCGTAGGACTTTCCATACAGTTGATTGTGGAATTTGCAGCTCTCTGCTAGCTCTGCTGGTCGATTTTCCTGGGCTGCGAACAAATGCTTGCTGGATGCGTGCTACATTTTCATCACTCGTTCTCGGCCGTCCACAACTTTTCCCTTTGAACAAACACCCATTCTCTGTAAACTGTTTATACCAACGTTTAATACACCACCTATCAGGAGGTTTAACACCATACTTCGTTCGAAATGCACGCTGAACAACTGTCGTCGATTCACTTCTGCCGTACTCAATAACACAAAAAGCTTTCTGTTGAGCGGTCGCCATCTTAGCATCAACTTACGCTGACGCCTAGTCAACAGCGCCTCAAGCAAACAAATGTACAACTAAATGAAACTTTATAGCTCCCTTAATTCGCCGACAGATAGTGCATAGCTCTGCCTTTTGTCGTTGCAGAGTTTTAAATTCCTAAAGTTGTGGTATTCTTTTTGAATCACCCTGTATTTCAAATGCTTCAATTTTCCTTTTCTCTGATATTCCTAAAGTCCATGCTTCATTACAATACAGTGCTGTCCTCTACACATGGAGTTTAAAAAAGTTCTTTCTCTGTCCTATATCAATAGTTGAAACTAAAAGATTTCTGAATAAAATCTTCTTGGGTAGCTAGCAGAGTTAGTCCATTGATAAAACATGACATTTTATGGATGGACTAATTCAGCTAGTTTCCCAAGAAGATTTTATTAGATTACAACGCTGAGAAAACCTCCAGTCTTAAAGGATTTCTATTTTTGGGAAAAGCTTTTTTCATTTTTGCTTTGCATTCTTCCTTTGGTCATCTCCATATTCCTTCCAAGGGATAGCTGTATCTTTTAAGATTGGAAGACACTTGACATGAGCAGCTTTAATGTTTATATATCTATTCTTTAGTTCTCCAAAATTTTAAACATGGCTGCATTTCAGCAACAGTTCTTTTTTTTTTACTTATTGCTTTATGCCTCGTCGACAGCTAAGGTCATTAGAGGTGTGATGGGGCTGGGTACAAGGAACAGGAAGGAATTTGGCCATGGCCTTTTTAAAGGAAGCATCCTGGCATTCACCTGTTTTTTTTGGGGGGGGAAACCATTGAAAACCAAAATCTGGATGCCCGGACGGGGATTCGAACCCACGTCCTCCTGAATGTGAGGCCAGAACGTTAAGCGTTCACCCACCATGCTCGGTAATAGCCAACCAGCTGCATCAATTAAGTTTATTTAACCGTAACTGCAGTTTTGATGATCGTAAGATCGTCTTCTTAAGAAGGATTTATGGCATCGTATATTCACAGAAAAGTATAAAGAACCCTTTTCATATCGTAGTGCGATGTGCACTTATGTCATTGATTGAAATATAAAAGGCTTAGCTAAGACCTGTTCTTCAAAACTGATTCTCTGTAGAGAAAGAAAGCTCTTAAGTGGCATGTCCAAGGTACCTACTATCTCCTAACTATCATACAATGGCTTACTGATTTTATATATGACTTTGTTCATTTTAGTTTAATGGTTTAAGAGCTCAAGCAGCTTTGCTCATAATCATGGCCAGTGACTAAATCATGCTTCCTTTTGCTTCAGTCATCTTTATTTTAATATTCAATTACCTTCAGCCCTCTCCAATCCCAGTGACAGCACCTCATGCATTAAGAAGAGACCGTGGCTTTTCCCCAGCTCACTACACATGTGCTACAAATAGCATATTTGAACATAATGAAAAATAAAATACAAACATCTTCTGATATGCAGGAATCTCCCTGAAACCTACAATTTCGACGACCTTTACAGGGCAAACGAGAAGGCCATCAAGATTGCGGAATTCTGGTCACATTCACATTGTGTTTATAGTTTAATATTTATTAATTAATGTTATTTGTTTTTTCAACTTGTTATGTCCTGGACACGAGAAATAAATAAATAAATTACTAGGTGTACCATTACTGAAACAGTTATCTAAGTCTGCTGATAGATAACTGTAGCTGATAAGAAGCCTTATCAGTTGTGTCAAGAATCCTTTACATTAGTATATGACTTCAGCTCACAATAGTTCATTACTAAGTTGATCTGGTTTAGTTATTATTCATCGACAGAATTAATTTATTTGTTTTAGGTGTACTGGTGTGACTCAAAACAACTACAAATATGGAAAAAGACCTTCTTCAGCTCAACAATTCAGTCTTCAAGTCCATAAAAGAAATCATTCTGGAGAACGGCAAATTGTTTGTGATATTTGTGGAAAGTTCTTTGCTCGTTCTGGTTACCTTATAGACCATAAAAGAATTCATTCGGGTGAACGACCATTTACATGTCATGTTTGTGGTAAATCGTTTACCTGGTCTAACAGTCTTATAGTCCATAGAAAAATCCATTCAGGTGAACACCCGTTTGCATGTGACATTTGTGGAAAATCGTTTGTTCATTCTAATAATCTTAAAAAACATAGAATAATTCATTCAGGTGAGCGGCCATTTACATGTAATCTTTGTGGAAAGTCGTTTGCACAATCTAGTCACCTTACACAGCACTATAGGATTCATTCTGGTGAACAGCCATATTTTTGTAAAGTTTGTGGAAAATCATTTACTCAGTCTTCTCACCTTAAAGTACATGGAAAAGTTCATTCGGGTGAACGGCCATTTACTTGTAAAATTTGTGGAAAATCGTTTGCTCATTCTGCTCATCTTACTGTGCATAGAAGAATTCATTTAGGTGAACGACCATTTATATGTAAAGTTTGTGGAAAATCTTTTTCTCAGTCTAGTAGCCTTAAACTCCATATGCAGATCCATTCAGATGACCGTCCATTTCATTGCAAAGTCTGCGGAAAAGCGTTTAAACGTTTTGATTACCTTGGACAACATAGAAGAACTCATTTATGTGAACGGCCATTTACATGTGACGTTTGTGGAAAGTCGTTTTCTCATTCTAGTAGTCTTACAATCCACAAAAGAATTCATTCAAGTAAGCGACCATTTGAATGCGAAATTTGTGGGAAATCTTTTAAACGTTCTGATTACCTAATAGTCCATAGAAGAATTCATTCAGGGGTACGTCCATATGTGTGTGAAAGTTGTGGTAAATCATATACTCATTACAACAGCTTTTCACAGCATAGAAAAATTCATTTAGGTGAATAACCTGTATTGCATGGAAGCTGTGGTAATTCATTTACTACATATGACAGCCTTAACATTTATAAAAGTGTTGGTATGGTGGAGCAACTGTTTATGTGGTAGAGTTGTTGAAATGAATTTTAAACGCCAGTAACATTTCATACAGTTTTTAAAGGTTTCTATCGGATGTCTATGAAAAACCATTTACACGGTAAAAAATATGAAAGCATCAGGATTTAATAGTCATTGCTGAATATATTTTAAGGTAAACAACCATTAGTATGTACATTTTGTGTGAATAGTTGCTCGCTGAATATAGTGTGCACAGTGTCTGTAAATGGCATGTAGATTTCTTGTCAATGAACAGTTGTTTCTAGTAGAGATAATTATTATTCCTCTTATCCTTATATAAATGTTCGCATTTTATTCTGTTTGCTGCCCTTCAAACTCAAAAGAGTGTATGATATGTTCAGTTGTCCTTTGCTTTTGAAATATTTCCTGTATCTTTTCATACAGACTGACTTAAAGCTCATAGTTTATCTTATTACGTGGAAAGTCTACTCAGTCATGAATTTTGTGCAGATTGTAATGCTTATAAACAAAAAATCAATTAATTTCATTATATTTTGTGTAAGTAATATAGTAGGTGAATGTCATCTTTTTTTTAGTCTTATTAAAGTTTAGAACCGTTTACAGTTACATTGAAATTGTATCAGTTTGTGTAGAATAAATTTCATTGAATTGCCTTTACTGTAAAAATCCTATAAATTTTATTTATTATTATAGATTCTTTGTTTTGTTCATTTACTTGTTGAATTGTATTTATCTTGTAACTTTAATTATCTGTTTATCCATGTTTAGCCTTTTTGTGTAAAGTCATTTGTTGAAACACTTTAACACTTTTAACTCTGCTAAGTTGTATAATATCTGATAATAAAGCTTTTAAAATGGATTAGTTGTATATATGTGGGAAAATGTCTCTTAGGTAATTTGCTTAAAATTCAATAAAGATGTAATTCCCATATGTGTTAGGTGATTTTTAAAAATTTATATTTTAAATGGAGCTGTTTTTCCTAATCATCACTTATTAATAGAATTTAAATTTTGAAGTTTTGTTCTTTACATTTACTTATTTTAATAGTTTTTTTTTTAATTATTTGTCTTAAGAAATCTTAAATTTTATTATAACTGAATTTGTAAGGGCTAAGTTTCAACTTTTGCTGTTGTGTATTAATCAGAGAGTATTTCTTGAAGTTTTTGTAGACTGTGCTGTTATGGTCTTCGGTTGTTTAATTAATATACTGATTAATTAATATACTGATTAATTAAAAAGTTCACCAAAAGGTAATGTTGAAGATTTGTTTATTTTTCTCAAAACGAAGTCAGCGATATTCACATGCATAGATACAATACAGAGACGCACTTCTGAGCAGTCGCAAAGATAATCTTTATAAAACTTCTGTGAACTCAACTTGAAAACTAACTATAAACTGAATACTGACTGAATACTCTGTCCTTCTGCCGATCTGTTAATATAGTCTCTATCGAAATTGCGAGAATTCTTCAAAAGCTTCCGCCCAATATTTCTCGAACATTAACAATTACTCAAACACATTAAAAACAATCGGAATTAATACAAAATCACTTAACATTATTACAAAATGATCAGAAATAGAAATGAGAGATACTTAAACATAAAATTATTTACAGAAATCATTTTAAACTGTAGAAAATTGTCCTGTAGACATTGTAACTTGCATTAATGCTTGGAATTACACACATTTAAGCAATTTTCTTACACAATTCTGTTCTTAAACATATTAAATGGACTTTAAATAATTTTCTTTCATAAAACAAAAGACTATATACATTGATTTACAAGAAATTACAAAACAAACATACCAGATCATATTCAAGCAAACTTTAGCTCACTACAAATACTTCATATAGTACAATGCTATTCAAAATTCAGGTATGAGGGCTGTTACAGTGCAGTTATCTTGAGAAACTGATTAAATTAAATAGCTTACAGTCTTTTATTTGATAAATTGGTATGTTTTGGTGATAATAGTAGATAATAGACATATTAGGTGTTATGTAGTTAGACCTAGTGTCTAGCCTTAACGGTAAATTATTTCTCTTTAATATGTGACGATCTTTTTAACGTATATAATTTTTTCCAATAGCCCTGGATACTTCGAAACACTGCGTTCTACACCTATAATAATTTATTCATGTTATATACATCCCAAAATTTATGTTTTTTCCCTATTATCAGTCTTTTGACTGATTTGATATAATTCTCCATCCCTACCTATCATGAGCTAACATCATATGAACATACACTTTAGTCCGTATGTCCTCAATTATCTGCTTCATGTATTCTAATCTCTGTTTTCCTCTACAGTTTTTACCTTTAAATTAATTAGTTCTGCATATCTCAAAATTTGACCCGTGTCTTAATTCTGTAAGCCTCTTCTACAAACTTCTTTACCCACCCATCATTTCCAAATCTCGTTCATTTCAAATTTTATTCTGATGACTTCTCCCTGAGCAATCCCTACCCGGAGATCTGATCTGGGGACTATTTTACCCCCAGCATATTTTACTCAGGAAGAAGACATATGTGATTTGAGTGGATTACATGGCCTTGGGATACCCTTTGGGCCTTTAATGCAGTGGCTTTCGGAAGCCTTCTGGTTTCCCATGTCATTGATCATTTCTGGTTCATCTGACTTTAAGGGCCACTTCCATCCCCAAGGGCAAAAGGGTGCCCTGGACCGCTCCCAGCTCTTCTGCCCTCCTTTATGGGGTAATTGGCAAGCAGTGGCTGACTCCTTATACTGGGAATCTTTCAGTCGCCAGAGCCTTGTCCATATGAACAGGGTGCACCATTTGAAGGAGAGTTTGACATTGGTTAGAAGTAGGGAATAACATTAAATTTGTTAACAGTATAAGGGAAGGCGAATGGTTTTCGTGTAATAGGTGTACGCTTGCTATTTTAGCAGTAATGTTAATTTTTTCAACAAGTTTATCAGAATATTAGAAATCATTTGAAGCAGTTTTAATTTGTTTGTTTTATTAGGAACAGAGTTTGAAGAAAATAAATAAAAATAAATCTACTTATCATTAAAACAAAGATGAATTAATTATTCTTACAATTTAATTTATATGCAATGGAGCACATTTCTGTTGTTAATAAGCTGCCTAAAGATAAGTCTCTTTAAGTAAATTTGCTCTTAGTGTAATTATTATTCGACATTTGTATGTATGTATCAAGTATCATTTGTTCTAAAAGAAGGAGGCTTTTGTTTGCAACTCAGAAAGTGGGTAATATCAATTTTAAAAAGGCTTTTGTAGACACATGTTTAACAATTGTTTTGTTTCTCACAGATATTGTTATCATTGTATTTTTCGTTTTTTATATTTTTCTTTTGTTGCAATTACTATGTTGTTCATCTCACATTGGACTGACATTAACTTTAATGGTTTAAGACAAAATGAAATTAACTTAAATGCTAAAAGTGTCAGCTTATTAGGTACAAAAATAAAAAACTAAAGGCTGTTTATAAATAATGGTTGAGGAATAAATTGCTTGTAGAAAACCTGAAATATAAATATGTTTTTACAGCATTTGACAGTGTACTCAATTGTCAGGTGGTAAGAAGAGTTTTCAAAAACCTCTATCTATTATTGAGGATGGTAAGGAGATGTGCAAAGGAAGTCAAAGAATTGGGTTACAATTCATTCTCATCGCCTGAGTATGGTTGTCTAGAGGCCTGATGGATCTTATTGTATTATTTCTTATCTTAATTGGGGACAGAGGAAAGTGTACTGCAGTAATGACAAAAGATTTTAAACTTTTGGCAAAGGAAACTATTGAATGGTAGCCACAGTATGTTTGCCAACCTGAAACCGTTCCAACTTGTGCCTTAGCACTGCATTATTCAGCTGCAAAGTATGTCTTTCCTGTATGGTGCAATTCATATCATGTCAAAGAGGTGGTCTCTGCACTCAACGACACCTGCAGAAACATAACAGGCGTCTAAAATAAGGGGCGTAGCTACTATGGGGCTAGGCGGTGCAGTGCAGCGGGGCCCCTATGCTCAGGGGGGCCTCAAGCATACCTCTGGGGGCCCCCAAGCGCAGTTCAGAGGGGCCGCCAACCACTGCTCAGGGGACCCCATCCTTAGCTCAGGGGGCCCTTACCAGCAACACAAAGCAAAAAAAAGGTCGGCCATCTGGCCTAAGGGCCCAAAATAAATTTTTTGCTCCGGGGCCCTTGTTGACCTAGCTACGCCACTGTCTAAAATCCACTCTATTCGAATGGCTCCACTTCATCATAGGAACAGAGAAATTGCAGCAAGCAAAGGAGGAATGTAGAGTATCAAAGAACTCATCCATTACATGGGCAATTACTACACAGGCTAAGAATGATGTCCAGGAATAGTTTCCTAAGTACATCAAAGGAACCTACAACTGCAATTGAGAAAAGCCAGATTAGAGTTGTATGAAGCTAAATATCTTCTTTCCAATTGCTGGGAAAGATTGTCTTAAACTTTACAAGCTGGCTATGACGGAATGGTTGAAGTGGAAGTCTCTGAATAGTCTAAGATCAGGAGAGGACAAACCAAAGTCAACCTAGCAACATAGGGCTATGTTGACATCGATGA
The DNA here is from genome assembly GCA_031002005.1 of Vandiemenella viatica. NCBI lineage: Eukaryota > Metazoa > Arthropoda > Insecta > Orthoptera > Morabidae > Vandiemenella > Vandiemenella viatica. Next base: position 423,311 of record JARYHS010006518.1, read on the forward strand.
CATCAAGTGCGATTGCAGAGAAGATCAGAATGTTCAGCGCATGCAGTTTTGACTGTGTCCAGTCTCCTGCTCGGAAAATGATCTATATAAGGTCTTGGACAATGCACTGGAAGTGGCCAACTTTTGGTCTAGTACAATTTCATATTTCTAATTGTTTAACAATGTATATTTCTGATACGAAATAAGTAAACTACATGTTCAAAATTTCCAACACGTCTTAGTGACAGAATTGGCAGCCCAGTAGAGGGGGAGCTGTTTAAATCACTTGCCAAAACTCTCTGTTAGCCAACTGCATTGACTCTGTTCGGGAACGCCGCGGGGAGGAACCGCTCCATCACGACTAACTCGGCAGGTAGGCTCTGCTGTGAACGTGTGAAGACGGGAGTTATGTTGCAACAGGTGATCACCGAAGCTATCACCCATTAAGATCAGGTTACTAGGTGCCCACTCAGTAACAGTAATGGTTAATCAAGTCGCCATGAACCCTTCCTCAGCCGTCAGCTATAGACATCTCGAATCATTCTCAGTTAATAGTTGTACACCCTTTGTAAATACTTTTATAGTGTACATTGCTTTGTCACGCTTTGCCGTGGAAGTGATCCCTGTGCATATATATCATCTCTCGGCAATCTTTACCCAGAAAATATTGCTATAATGACTACTGTAATTCCTAATACTGTAAGGGTCATTTTTGGTTATATTGATTTTATTTGCATTTATTTATATTGGTAATATTCTGTTAGGTTTTCAGCTCAGATGTGCGTGGGGCAAGACAATAGGCCAGAGCCAAATGATTATACTGCGTGCGGAATAGCTATCCAGGTGCTGATCACATTTTAACGCGCAGTGCAATATGGCAGCCCTGAACAGTGCTGAGTTCGCTTACTGCACATGCGTAGTTCGTAGTATGAGACACTGCAATCTACAGAAGGAATCACTTCCTCGGAATAGTATCGATCACTGCTAGGCAAGTATTATTTTTTTACCTAGTTACTTATTTGAATTCGACAATTGGGGAAATTATCCTTCAGTTCCAGAAATTAGTGTAACTGAACAGCAGATTTTATTAATTTAAGTTCACGACAAGATAACAACGAAGCAATGCATTGTAATAGTAATGTTAAAATGATTTATTGGGAGTAAAGAAAGCACGATATGCTGTAAAATAGGCAAAATATAATTTCAAAGCAATATGTGTGTAGATAAGAAACTTAAAATCCATATAATTAATTAAAAGAGAAGAAAATTCAGTGTCGTTTAAATCACTTTTATCAGTAGCGTTAGTGAATAATGATCTATGAGAAAAATATTAAATAATAAGCTATAAGTTGAAAAGTGAAGCAAGCTGAGAGCACAGTTACGAAATTGGTCGTGTGATAATAGTATTTATAATTTAATTCATATATTAACTAAAAGTAAATTCAGGTGTCTGACAACTGTTACCAGATGAATAAAAATAGTAGATATTTCGAATCCTGCAGATAGAATAACAATATTTACTATAATCCAGTATTGTTGATACTTTTTTAAAATTTAAGGAAGTGTATTAAATAAATAGATAAGGTTACTACGTTTATAGATTATAAATAAAAAGGATTTGGTGGAAAGAGAATAGAATATTTAATAATTGCTAAAGGCATGGGCGTATCCAGCGAGGGGCAGAGGGAGGCTGCTGCCCCCCCTAAAAGAAAAATTAAGTTACCTTCAGTACGCTTCGACGAGTGAAGAACTAGTTCAGGAGCACTTTGGGAGATTGACTGGATTATGTCTGATGAGTGTGAATCAAAATTTCGTGAAAGAACACCATGAGATATTATTGACAAACAAATGATTGAAATTGAAAATCCCAGACAATTAATGTTTACATAAAAAACTAACCGACTTTCGATCTTAATTAACTACATAGTAGGTCCTTAGATTAACTAGTTAGGTTACTATATTAATCAATGATAAAAATATTATCCTGAATAGGTTTGAGTTTGATTTTGTAATGCCATGTTTCACTCCCCCACCCCACTTCCTCGAAACCAAAATGAGTTGCCCCCCTAGTTCAAATTCTGCCCCCCTCTAGTTCTGATTCTGGATACGCCCTTGGCTAAAGGCATAATTATACTAATTTAAAGTGGAAATTTTTTAATGATTTTAATAATGCCCGTTAAGAGCACGAAACAAAAAATAAAATTCAGAAGGTAATAAAGAAATAGAACAGGTGAAAAAAAGTGCGAAGAAAAATATTTTGAAGACCATTATTGATTGGAAGAAAAATTGGTTACTGTATTTCACCAGAGATAGAAGCTTTAATGTGAATTTTTTGGAATCTATTACCATTGTAAAAAGAAGGAAAGGACGCTGAAGGTAAGTGATTCTAATTCTGTACCCTGCATTAGTAAAAACTATGAATGGCAGAGGGTGCTTAGCACCAGAATCCTTACAGTGGACAGTGCACTGTCTTCTAATTATTACTAGCATGTTAGTCCATTCTCTTACCCCCACCACCGACGGTCAGGCCAACTGTCGTTCCAGTCAACATGCATCGTGTAAACGTGGCATAAGTGATCGCCGGATGCAGGCGGCAGATAATCCGTGAGGTTTGTTAATAGAATTATAGATGTCATCGCATTCTAGCAGGAGAACGGAACATGAGACCAAATGTGGCGAAACTTGTTTCTCATCGTTTGGACGGTGAGCAACGAAACCATCGAGTTTATGAGTCTACTGGACTCCCAGCAACAGTGGGAGATGATCCAGATTCCACTTCCAACCTCTCAGTGGTCGAAACGTTCTCGCCTGAGTAATTTTTTCTTCATATTTGTGTAATTGACAAGAAGGAATTTGTTACACCTGGTTGGACTGTCTCGGAGAAATTTTGTAAACACTGAATTGGAAAATAAGAAGCGCCAATTGCCGAAAACATAAAATACAATTGACTGGTTACATCAACGACCTAGCACACATCTATCTCCTTAAGAGATGCCGCCTTAGCACCCAGCCAAATCACCTTAATACTCGTGAAATTCCTAATTTTTACATAACATAAAATTTCAGTTGACAGTTGAAGGGCTGCGTAATATGACCCTTCATCCTCTTAATTAACATTACAATTTTTATGGACCTACAGATTCAGTTTACTAAAGTTGTTGTTTTTTTTTAGAAACAAAAAAAGGTCCTATATCTTAATACCAAGGTAATATTATTTTTTATTAAATATTATTCAGCCAATATTTCCATTTAAGAACGAAGTCTTTCTCGGCGTTGAGAATGTATAAACTGCTCTCGGGTGACTAGCCGAGTCAAGAGTGCGTTGTCACACGATATTTCGGCGACTAGATTCATTGCCCATTGCCGCCATCTTCTGATCATAAGATGGCGGCAATGAATCTAGTCGCCAAAATATCGTGTGACAACGCACTCTTGACTCGGCTAGTCACCCGAGAGCAGTTTATACAATATGTCCATTGTCAAAGTTGATATTTGATTTTAGGAAATACATGGATAAATAGTTTCGCAGCTGTTGGGTGTGTGGCATGTCACTACCAAACGGCAGTGATTTTATCCACTTGCATTGATTGTTGAGGGCCATATTCTTCTTGACCATTATTGTAATTACTTTATGTACGCGCTTTTCTTTCTCTTTTTCTAATAATGTTATGCAGCATGCATACAGCTCTGAGATGTTAATCACTGATGGAATTATTTTGCAAGTTAATAAGATTCAGTAAAATTTGGAACTTCTCCAGGTGGGTGGTACTTCAACAAAAACTAGTGGTATTTCAGGAGCGCCGTCGTCTCCATTGCATCTGGTGACTATACGGGTATTAGCATATTTTTCACATCCTGGAATTGAATTCCTTCCGAATTTCTACCTATACAGACCAATATAGACCTCTGTTATCTGATTCTCAAACCAAATAAATATTTTATTATTGTTTTATTTGATTTTATCCAAAGACTTTACAAAATAAATCCCTAAGTTTTATGTTTCATTATAAGTAATTGCAAATATCTAACTGTTTCAAATTTTTCACCGAGCGTGGTGGTGTAACGGCTAGCGTTCTGTCCTCGCATTCGGGAGGACGGCGGTTCGAATCCCCGTCGGGGCATCCAGATTTGGTTTTCTATGGTTTCCCAAACCACTCCAGGCAAATTCCGGAATGCTTCCTCCAAAAGGCAATGGCCGAATTCTTTCCCATTCCTTGCCCCCCATCCTTTCCCGTCTCTAAAGTCCTGGCTGTTAGAGAGACGTTAAGCATATAAAAAAAATGTTTCAAATTTCATGTTTTCTCCTCTCTTTATTAACAATCTCAGACATTCCCGATAAATTTTTGATACACATTGAACTTTTATATCTTTAAAAAGAATTTTTTTGCAGATTCTAATAATTACAAATAGAGCTTATCTCAAAGTAACCAGTAGTATTTATTCCACTGTGATGATACATTTCCTCTGAGTACTTTTTTAATTCTCCTTGAACAGTTTCATTGATATCCCATAAAACTATGTAATGTTTTCTTGCTCTTTATGAAATTTTCATTCTATAATGTCATGGTAGATTTTCGCAAATGAACGACGAATCAAAAGTTTCCACCTTCTTTGAAGTATTAGCAAGAACCAGAACGCAACAACAATTTTACAACTATAAATCGCATGGCCTGTAATTCTGGAGAAGACAAGTTCTAGAGTTAGTGACAAGTCACAAGTGTGTTGAGTGAGGACAAAGAACACACAACGCAATTATCATCGAACAGTAATAACCAAGTTGGACTACAGTCGTGTTTAACTGGTGGACGAAGGGCCTAAATATGTTGGTGAGATTCTAGTGGAATCGTTGAATATCTTAAACACCTACGACTCGTGAAATTCCAGGGAGGCTTCTGAAAATATGAAAATGTCTTGCATCATTAGAAAACTTTTGTCAGACCATTGCTCGAATATGGTATTGTAGTATGGGACCCTCATTTTACGTATCAAATACAGGACTTGTAGAGGGTGCAAAAAAGGGCTGCTAGATTTGTTTCTGGAAATTATCGCAGAATGCAATCAGTGACGGATATGATAAAGGAGCTGGAATGGGATTCATTGGAAGACAGGAGGAGGATGAGGAGGGTCATGGGAGTGTACAGGGCATATACTGGCGATGAGGCATGGAAAGATATTGCAATAGGTATGAAAAGTAGTGCATGGAAGGGAAAAGATGACCATGACCACAAGCTGGCACTCGATTTCAGGTACAAGGGTGTAGGAAGATTCTCTTTTTTAGGTAAGGGTGTCAGGGATTGGAATGAGTTACCAAGAGAAATTATGAATAATTTACCGAAAACTTTGAAAGAATTTAAAGATAAAATTTGTAGAGGGCAAATGTAGGTAGGTGCAGGATAGGGGGAAGATAGGTGTGTAGGGAAATTGCCACCGGAGTCTGTGCTCCATTGCAATTAAATTAAATTAACTGTCGAAAAATTTCATTGTCACTACCTAGGCGAATCGTGATCGCAGAAATCAGTCGGTACGCGGGGACAAGAACTCGATCCTGCTCGCCAGTACCCAGTACGTGCCTCAGCCATATTGGCGGATTCTAATTGGGAACATTCACAACACATAAAGATTGTTTCTATAGTTATATTGTGGCAGATGAATGGCTTGTTGAACACGTAAGGAGTAAAAATTTATACATAACATTTGGTAATAAATTAAGTTGGGCAGAACACATTCATCAGGTGATAGGGACAGATTTACAAACCCTTACTTAGAGGGCAGGTACCAGAGAAGTGAAGGAATTGGGTTAGAAAAATTGGTCAGACCATTGATTGTATATGACGGTGTAATATGGGACCTATATTAATGGATTTTGAGTGGATGAAAGGGATAGTAGCTTAATTTGTTTCCAAAAACTAATATAATAATAATAATATTTAAATTTTTTTATTATGATTGAGCGCACACTCCGGTGGCAATTTCCATCACAACTAACTTCTCCCTTTCCTGCACCCACCTACATTTGCCCTCTTCAAATTTTAGCTTTAAATTCTTTCAACGTTTTTGGTAAATTACTCATCATCTCTCTTAGTAACTTATTCCAATTCCTGACACCCTTACCCAAAACAGAGAATCTTCCTACACCCTTGTGCCTGAAATCGAGTGCCAGCTTGTGGTCATGGTCATCTTTTCCCTTCCATTGCATTGCATTGCTTTTAATTCATACACCAATATCTTTCCATGCCTCATCACGAATATACGCCTTGTACACTCCAATGAACCTTTTCCCCCACCTCCTGTCTTCCAGTTAACCCCATTACAGCTCTTTTATCATTTCTGTTCTTGATTACATTCTGCGGTAATTTCCAGAAACAAATCCAGCAACCATTTCTTGCCCCCTTTCCAACTCCTGTATGTGATAAGCAAAATGTGGATCCCATACTACACTACCATATTCATATGGTTACTGGTATCATAAAAAATCTGGGATGGGAGGCAGGATGTGCCATTACAGTAAAGTAAACTAACGTGACGAATAATAAGACTATATGTATGGAATGTAACTAGACAAAGTTCTACTGCAAACGCTAAATCAACGTGACTTAATACACTGTATTTATTGCGCTAAAATGAAGTGTAGCCCTATACAAAAGTACAGATTGATGGGAATGTGTTCGAAATTATCCCTTTCCTGATCTAGTGTTACTGGGCAATAGAAGGCATATACTGGTGATGAGGCCGGTGTGGATATTGGTGGTAGAATTAGGAGTTGTACGTGTAATAGAATAGATGGTCACAATTTATTTCTTGTGAAGGATGTGCCAATGTTTATATGTTAGGGAATTAAGGATCCAAATAATCAATTTCAAACAATAAAAAATATTTGAATTTCAAACTCTGGTAACACTAAAGTAGTAGGTAGACTCCGTCGCAATTAATAATAATAAAAGCTTTATACGTTATATTTTTCATATTATTTTAATGTAGAAAAGAAATATTTTAATTAACACTTCTAAAAGTAACGCTACAGTTTTACCCACGTAATCTGTACCAACGGATAACTTTAAAAACATTTTTTAGAGTATCTGTAAAATGGTTCTAGCATGGATGGAATGAAAGAATAGCAGTTAACAGTTTTAAATATTTACTTGGTTTCGTTTTTACAATAGAGACGGAATGGAATGTATTCTCTTCAACTCGTAGTATCGTTGCACCTAAACCGTTAACTATCAGCTGTGTGTTTTGGACGCTGTGCGTTGTCATCAACAAAAGCAATCGTATTGTATATTCACCTTACAAGTCATCAAGAAGAGTTGAAATGGAACCAATAAACGCTGTGTATATTAAGGAAGAGGTATGTTTGTTACTTTTTATGTTTTTGTGGAGTCGTACAGTTCACGCATTGCTGATTACTGTACATCAACAACATGGACGCCTTTGAAAACTTTGCTGTTGTTTGTGTAGCTGACGTGAAATCCCTAACGGCCTCATTTAACTTATCCATGTGCTTGAGTCGCGTGATGATTATACGTTTAAATGTCACGTGATGTATCAATTGATAGGCGTCAGCAAAGCCATTTACAGAAGCTGTATATGTTGTTTTGAAGAATTGTTCTTTGTTTACTTCAAATTGTTAGTTCTTACCCGTAAGCGTATGTATTTATTAAATCAATCTGGACATGTTTGCATTGCGATTAATCAAAGTGTCTTTTGTTCTGCTTTTGTGCAACACATTCATTTTATGTGATCGTAGTTGCAGACAACGACATTAAACGCAGTAATGCATTTAACTGTGTATCTGCTGTACCATTATTTCTATCAAGCCAATTTGTATATGTTTTCCTACTTATTTGTCGATAACTGACTAATAACAGAAGCTATTGAGGTCGCCAATTTCTCGTTGTATGACTATTGTATACTAGTTATAATTACAGTTATTATTAATTTTTATTTCAATGGAGTTAACGCTTTGGTGGCAATGCCCCTAGTCATTTGAATACCTCTTTTATTTTTAAAAATTTTATTTTATAATTGGAGTGTTAAATTCCTCACCTATTTACTTTTCTCATTTACAAATTATAATTTTAAATTCCATAAGCATTTTTAGTAAATAATTCATTACTTCACTTGGTAATTATTGCCAATCCCTACCATCCTTACCAACAAAAAATATTTCCCAATACCTTATGCATGAAATCGAGTGCCAGCTTGTGGTCACGGTCGCCTTTCGTCTCAATGCACTATTCCTAATTCTTTGACCAATAACTGGGAACTGCACCACTTTCGGTACCTGCCAGAAACTGGTACTAACCTGTTGAAATTTACATCAGTCGCTTCGTCAACATGTCCTCTTCACGTTTTGTGATCATACATTGCGGAAAAGTCGCCAGGAATTTAATTAAAAATGCCGAAATATGACATGACGCTCAGCCGTTACATGCCGCCAACGTTGAAAAAATCAGTTACAGTCTCTTAAAATGTTGATTTAATCCTTTATTGTGATATTTTCTAGCCTTTTCAGCTCTACTCCTTTGTAAAAAGTCACACAAAATTGACAAACACACAATATTTATCCGAGTTGTAATACGGTGATGACCGCCATCTTACATAGCAACGAGCAACCAGAGATTCCATTGTAAACAAATATGGCTTTGCGTGATGCCGCATAGCCAAAATTTCGTAATTTTTTATCACTTGGTCCAGGCCGTATTTCAACCTAACCACAATTTCTATGACAAAACTGAACTGTTTAGGTTGAAATGATCCCTGTACCGATAATTTTTATGTTATTTTAGCAGTGCTGAAAGCATTTAGCAGTTACTCAGCCTTTCATATTTCTGCATTTTTAATTAAATTCCTGGCAACATTTTCTGCAATGTATGATCGCAAAATGTGAAGAGGACATGTTGACGAAGCGACTGATGTAAATTTCAACAGGATGGTACCAGTTTCTGGAGGGTACCGAAAGTGGTGCAGTTCCCCAATAACCCTCCAAGCTCCATTGCCAGCATATGCTCTGCACATTCCCAGCACTCTCTTCACCCTCCTCCTTTCATCCAATGACTCCCAATCCAGTACCTTTATCAAATCAAATGTAGCTGCTATTCTATGCACGCCCTCAAACTCCTGTATTTGGTACACAAAATGTGGGTCCCAAACTACACCACTATGTTCCTCTCATCAACCTCTCTAGTAAATGAAGGATTTTGTACCCGTTTCCTACAACCTGCCCAATGTGCTCTACCCAGTTGAGTATTTTATCAAAAGTTATGTCAAGATATTTACACTTGAAACTTTCAACAAGCCATTCTGACCTTACCGCCTCGCGATGTAAACACTTTTGATGGAGAAGTGTGACGTCACTGTTTTTCTGTGTGTGACATAATCAGTCTTCGATTGATTTATGAATACATGTTAGGCCATAGATCGTAACCAATAGTAATAATAATAAAAAAATATTTTGAAAAAGTTAAAGAAAATTATTACTTGTGCAATTAATAATATTATTAAAATATCAACAACATTCCAGACTGATAATTGACCTAATTAATTAGTAGCTAATGTTCCATAATGTCTGTTCCTGTAGCATTAACGTTATTAGTCGCAATTCCATTGTTTTTTATTTGATTCCGTACTTCTATATTTCCTCGCTTGGCTGAAAATGCTATTGAAATAATTCATATGAAATATAATATTTTTTAAAAAAAGATTTTGTCTATAATGGTTTGCATTAAGGTTGTAATGCAGCCTGGACCATACTAAAATAGACAGATACCATTTGGAAATTGGGTATCAGCAATTTCGTGTGTGACGGTTATGTTTCATTTTGGTCCAGACGTGAACGATAGTAACAGCGATAGATACGACATAGAAATTAGGTATCTGCAGTAAACTGTTCGATAGTTACGTTTCAGTGTACTCGAGGCTTCATCGAAACCTCATCACTCATGAATTTATTCCTATACTACTGGTGCAAAATTAACAATTTCACGATATGAGACATATTAGTGATGGCCCCATTAGTGACATTTAAAGCTGTATTCAGAACATGTATGTCACATTCAGCAACTTAGTGATGTCCTACTCTCTCAATCCAGATTTGTTTACATCGCGAGGCGTAAGTGATAGCAATGGTATCCCAATCTAGATATTACATAATTTTTTTCCTGTGTACCTAGTAAGCTGAATCTTCTTAACATTTATTTTCATTCCATGTTGTTCTACCCATTTAGATACTCTATCCATGTCTACCTGCAGTTGTTCAGTCTTCACCTGTTTTGATTCTAATGTATACCATTGTATCATCTGCAAAAAACCTAGATTCTGACTGTAACCCATCAACACAGTCATTCATTAGAATACTGAACATTAATGGTCCTAGTAAACTACCCTATGGCACTTCATTTACTTCCACCTCTTTAGATAATGTATTTCCTACTATAACACTTTTCTTTCTGTCTTTTAAGAATTCCTCTACCCAGCAAGTAACTTTTTCGGCCAATACAATAGATTTCAGTTTATTTAAAACCATTTTATGGTTTTCTATGTCAAATGGCTTAGAAAGATCTAGTGCTACACTATCAACTTTGTTGTAAAGTAATGATAGTTTAGATACAGATTGATTAGATATGTGTTAATTAACAGAGTGGCAGTGAATGGGAGATATTTGTGTGAAATCAAGGAAAAGAAAAAATAAGGTAAGTTAATCGCTGGCCCATGTAAGTTATAATTGGTGAACTGATTTCACTTTAGTTGGAATCCATGTTAGTATTTCTGGAGAAAAAATACCAGCACACGTTTCCTGTATAATTATTTAAATGTGTAGCAGTAGTAAGATGTATATTTCTCAATGAGGTGTATTTCCATTGTACTAAAATATGCTTGGAATAGTGTAGCTGTTTTCTGTTAGAGTAAGCATATGAAGTAAAATCAACATCAAAAGAAACATGTTGAGGGATTTTTTTATTTATTTTTTGCTGTCATCAGTGTTTCAACTGGTCTAATGCAATTACCCATTCCTTCCACCTACCTTTTGCTATCTCTACATATACCTGACAACCCACATCCTCAATTATCTGCTTTATATGTTGTAATTTCTGTCTTCCTCTACAGTTCTTATATTCTACTGTTCCCTCCACTAACAAATTAACCAATCCACCATGTTTCTCTAAATATGACCTGCCAGCCTCCCTCTTCTTTCTGTAAGTTTCTTCCACAAATTTCTTTCCTCGCCCATTATTTCCAAAACATGTTCATTTTGTACTTAATTTTAAACATTGTTCTGTAGCACCACATTTCAAATACTTCAATTTTCTTTCTTTCTGGTAATCCTAAAGTCTAGGTTTCACTACCATAAAGCGCTGTGCTCCACACATAGAATTTTTAAATTTGTTTCTTAGTCCTAGGTCAATATTCGAAAATAAAAGATTTATCTTTTTCGTGGAAGCTCCTTTCGCTAGTGCTATTCTGCTTTTAACAACATTCCTGCTTCAGCCATCGGTTGTAATTTTGCTTCCCAAGTAGGAGAATTCACTTAGTTTTCCTATTGCATCCGATCCTATTTTTGTATTTAATCTACTGTGATTGGTATAATTTCTGCTACGTTTCACCACTTTTGTCTTGCTTTGATTTATATTCAGTCCAAAATCTTCCTACAGTATTTTGTTCATGCCATTCAGTAACTTCTCAACATCCTCAGCCTATTCTGTGGACAAGACAATAACATCAGCAAATCATAGCATACCAATTTTTTTGAAAATTGTTCCCACTTATACAACATGAACATTGTTCTTTTACTTCCTGTTTTGATTCCTCTACATACAAGTTGAATATTAATGGGGTTAAACTACAACCGTGTCTCACACCCTTTTTGAGCGATGCAGGTCTCTCATTATTCTCAACTTTTTATGGCCACTTGATTTTTATATATTTTATAAAGTATTCTTCTATCTTGATATTTTAGACATGACTTTAAAATTTTAAACATCTTGTCCCACCTAACATTAGCAAAAACTTTTTCTAAGTAAACAAACACCATAAATGTATTGTTGGTTTTTTTTTTTTGATTCGCCATTCAATTATTAATCTTAAATCCAGAATTGCTTCCCTTGTACTGCAGTTTTTCCTAAAGCCAAACTGATCTTCACATACTATCTTTTCTACTGCAGTTTCCACTGTTCTGTATATTATTCTGATTAGCAGTTTTGAAGCATGTGATGTTAGACTAATGGTATGATAATTCTAACATTTGCTGGCTTGTGCTTTCTTTGGAAGTGTGAACATGATATTTTTATTAAAATCAGGTGGAATTTCTACTGTTACATAACTTTTTGATTTCAGTTTGAATGATATTTTTATTTCTTCTTCTCCTAGGTATTGAAGAAGTTCTGCAGGATCTCATCAATTCCAACTATCTTATTTGCTTTTAAGCCATACAGATCTCTATCAAATTCTGTCCTCAAAACAGGATCTCCTAAGTCATCAATGCCAGCATCTCAGTCATTTTCCGTCATGCTATTGTTCATGTTTTCCCCATCATACAGTTTCCCAATGCCTTCCTTTCATCAGTTAGCTCTATCATCTGAGCTTAACCTACGATTTAGATTCGAAGATGTTGGGCCGAAATTGTATACAAGCTCGCGCAGCGTTCGCGCGACTTGTGTAACACGCTAATCCGGGCAATCGTAAACAAGGGGCGAATATGCAATAAGAAGCTGCAACCGAATACTTGCTATAAAATAGAAAGACAAGCGAGATGTTTATATGCTGTTGACAAAACATGAAGCAGTCGAAATGACTTCACAAGCATCCAGGGGCACTCTAAAATCAAATTGTATTGCAGAGTATAACAAGAGAATGAATGGAATTGATCTCCAAGATCAAATATTAGCATGTTTTCCAGTGATGAGAAAATTCATGAAAGGATATAAAAAAATTATCTGTTTGATATTGGTCTTTTTAACTCTTACATCTTATGGAAAAAAACTGAATAATGGAAAGAAACAATGTTATGTTGACTATAAGATCCATAGCTGAATCTCTACTGAAGAAAATGCCAAAACTGATTTATAGAGAACGAGGCGTATTATCTTCCAGAGATGCGCCAGACGGACTTTACGCGAAGGAATGGGCTTATTTTCCAAAGCACATTGATCCAACACCCTCTAAATTAAGACCATCAAAACGCTGTACAGTTTGTCACAAAAATAAAAAACGTAACGAAACAACGTGGGAGTGTAAAAAGTGTAAAGTTCCCTTACATGTACCAGAATGCTTTGAAATATATCATACCGTTACAGATTACTAATTTTATATTTTGGAGTTTTGTATAAATAAACATTTTGTAATACTTGCGTCTACCACAATTTTTGCATCAGACTGTAATTGCGTATCAAATATTCCACGTAATATTCACATCTGGCCCGATCACCGTACGCGGGCTATGCCCGTAGTATTTACTTCTGGCCCGATCACCGTACGCGGGCTATGCCCGTAGTATTTACTTCTGGCCCGATCACCGTACGCGGGCTATGCCCGTAATATTTACTTCTGGCCCGATCATCGTACGCGGGCTATGCCCGTAATATTTACGTTTGGCCCAACCATCGTACGCGGGCTATGCCCATCATTGTAGATTAAGGGGTTAAAAGAGATTACCCATTAGCAGCTTTAATGTTTGCACTTCATTTCTTTGTATCTCCAAAATTTGGTTTGATCTACCTATATGCAACATCTAGTTTACCATTTCCTTTTCTACTTCTTCACACCATTTTTCTTTTGCTTTATTGCCTTTCCTGTGTATTTGATTTCTAAATTGTCTGTATTGCTCTCTTCCTACTTCATCCTGAGCATTTTCTTGCCTTCTCCTCTGATCCTTCAGCTCCAAAATTTCTTGTGAGATCCAAGGTTTATGGGAAGCTTTTTACCTAAAGTCTAATGTTTCTTTACCAGCTTTCATTATTTCTCTCATCAATGAATTCCAATCGTACTCAGTTGGGCTCCTTTCAGGGTTACTTCTTATACCGACATTTAACATTTCTACAAATTTTTCTCTCGTGTTTGAGTGTTACCGTGTATTTACTTCCTGCCTGTTCTGCTTTGATTGCTTCCTTATTTGCTTGAATTTTATCCTGCACTTTATTACCATCAAATAATGGTAAGAGTCTATGTGTGCTCCTGGGTATGCTTTATAGTCTAGAACTTGAATCCTTAATCTCTGTTTGACCACAATATAATCTGGCTGATATCTGTATGTATCCACTGGATGTTTCCAGGTGAATATCCTTCTTGCACAATCCTTAAACAGTGTGTTTGCCACGACTAACTTGTATCTTCCACAAAATTCTAACAACCTACTCCCTACAGTATTCCCCTTATTTCATTCTCCCACTATCGAATTCCAATGACCCATTATTATTAGATTTTCTTCCCCCGTCACATATTGGATTAATTCTTCTATTTCTGTGTCATCTTCCTGTGACGTTGAGAGATACACTTGTACTAACATGGTTGGGGTGGGTTTAGTTTCTAACCACATCAAAATAATCCTGTCACTAAACTGTTTATAATAACTCACCTGTTTCCCTAATCTCCTATTCTTTACAAAACCTACACCAGTAACTCCTCTGACAGCTTTTGTGTTAATTATTCTGTATTCCCCAGACCAGAAATCCTGTGCATCCTTCCACTTTATCACATTAATCCTAACGAAATCTAACTTAAGTCATTCTATTTCCATTTTTAAGTTTTCTGACCTAACTACCCAATTCAGACTTCCAACATACCACGTTCCGACTCACATGATGTTTCTATCCATTCTTATGACTCCTCCCTGAGTAGTCCCCAACAGGAGAACTGATTGGGGGACTGTATTACGTACGGAATATTTTACCCAGGAAGAAGTAATCATGAAATATGTAATATGAGAGGATTGTATGTCCTCAGGATACCCCTTGGGTCTTTAATGCAGTGGTTTGCCATTGCCTGATTCATCCGCCTTTAGGGGCCGTTTCCTACCCCAAGGTCAAGAGGGTGCCCTTAACCACTCCCCACTATTCCACCCTCCTTTCTGAAGCCGTTGGCAAGCAGTGGGTGACTCCTTATACTGGGAATCTTACAATTGCCAGATCCTCATCCATGCAAACAGAGTGCACCATGTGAAGGAGAGGTTGACATTTGGTTGGTAAACGCTAGAATTTTCTCCCCCATACCCTTACACCCCGGAAGGATATAGAACCACGAAATTCTGTTCAATCAAATATTCCAACACCTGGTGTGCTATTTCTTACTGAAATTTAGATATAATGGTAAATATTGGTGTTCAGGTTATGGATAGCTTTAATTTCAAGACTAGATGGCCCATACGAAAATTTCGTGAATAAAATGCGACGAATATGAGGTTGAATGCTTGTAATATAATGAAAAGTAGAACCGTAGTTTTGTAGCAAATATTTTAATTTTTTTTAGTGTAATAGGTACGCATCAAAATACTTACAGCATATTACGAAACAGTTAGTAAAATTTAAAACACTGTATTTACGACAAACTGTCACTGACCTTAACAGAATACAACCAACCAGAACAAAATGCTTACAACATATTAACGTCTCTGTGATATTCGTTGCAGTGAGAATAAAATGTTTACATTGGAATTGTATAGCAAAACGAAAGTGTTTCCATAACAGAAAAAATATCCAAAAATCTACTTATTGAATAAAAAAAAGTTTATTGACATCTTTGTGATTTCTGCTGCTGCATTCTAGGGACTTGTCTCTGAACTTTCTCATACGCGCTACAACTTTAAGCACCAAATTCCGAAAAATTCTTTCTTAATTTATGATTTTACCTAACTGGAGACCATAATCTTTAAAACGATATGATATTTATCGATTCTGGCTAGGTATCGAAGAAGGTAAATGGCTTGTAATAAAAAAAATAATAAAAAAACACGCTGTAGAAATAATATTGATACTTTTGCCCTTTAAGGGTCGAATTCCAAAAAAATTCTTTTATAAATAGGTGCGGCCATAGCAGCCACCTTGGTCTTTTAAATGATACTTCATTTATCGATTTCGGTTATTTAACAAGCGAGATAAAAAAAAAAGTTCTAGAAATGATCATATTTTTGCCCTTTAAGGGTTGAATTTGGAGAATTTTTTTTCTTGAAATATGATGTGACCAAACCGGATAATTTAATATTTGAAATACCTCATTTATTAATTTCGGTTAGGTATCAACGAAACTAATTAGCTCATGACAGAAATATGCGTTGTAAAAATATAAATACTTTTGCCCTCTAAGGTTAAAATTTTGAAAAATTTGTTTCTTAAAATATAGGCTAGTGTAACGGAATCTGAGACCTTACGAAGACCTCAATCTTTAAAATGATACCTCATTTATCAATTTTGTTTATTTATCAAGGCAGATAAATGACTAGAGACACAAAAAACGCATTTTAGAAATACTGATATTTATGCCCTTTAAGAGTTCAATTCAGAAAAATTCATTTCTTAAAATGAGATGTTACCACAGTGGAAACCATAATTTTTAGAATGATTCCACATTTATCTCTTTCGGTTAGATATTAATAGAGATAAATGGCTCGTGACACAAAAATGCTTGTAGAACTATTTATACCTTTTCCCATTAAGGGTTAAAAACTTTCTTAATAAATGAGGTCACCAAAGCTGAGTCATTACTCTTTATATTCCAACTTCATTTATCGATTTTTGTTACATATCCAGGGACATAAATGTCTCGAAACCCAAAAAAACGCAGTTTAGAAGTATTGACATTTTAGCCCTTTAAGGGTCGAATTACGAAAAATTCCTTTCTTAAAATATAATGTTACGACGGTGAAGACCTTAGTCTTTAATATGATACCTCTTTTATCTGTATCGGTTAGATATGAAGTGAGATAAATGGCTCGTGACACAAAAATGCATTGTAGAACCATTTATACTTTTTCCCTTTAAGGGTTGTATTCCAAAAAACTTCTTTCTTAAAATATGATGTCACCAAATCTGAGAAATTACTGCTTATAATCTTACTTAATTTATCGATTTTGGTTAGATATTCAGCGACATAAATGGTTTGAGACACAAAAAACGCATTTTAGGAAAATTGTAATTTTTGCCCTGTAAGTGTCAAATTACGGAAGGGTTGAATTACGAAAAATTCCTTTCTTAAAATATAATGTTACCACGGCGGAGACTTTAGTCTTTAATATGATACCTCATTTATCTGTATATGAAGTGAGATAAATGGCCCGTGATGCAAAAATGCGCTATAGAAAAATTTATACTTTTCCCCTTTAAGGGTTGAATTCCAAAAACATTCTTTCTTAAAATATGGTGTTATAAAGCTGAGACATTACTCCTCATAATCCTATTTCATTTATCGATTTCGTTTAGATATCCAGGGACATAAATGGCTCGAGACACAAAAAACGCATTTTAGAAAAGTTGACATTTTTGCCCTTTAAGGGTGGAATTACGAAAAATTCCTTTCTTAAAACATAATGTTTTGGTGCCAAAGTTTGTGTCTTCTGATCTCTAAATTATCTTTAGTAGTTTTGTTTCTTCATCCTGAGTTTAAATGAAAGTATTATATAGTTCATAATTATCTTTTTTTTTCCAGAAAATTCTAGAAGACAGTGAAGAAGATGATTCAGTATCTGTGCCTGCACCTTATAGGTAAGATAGTTCCCTGTTATTAAACCCACACCACTTGGCATGTACTTTGACGCTATTCGAAAACGTGATAAGTGCGTACTGCCATCTGACATGTAGATTATTCCAATTTCAATTATAGGTGAAGCTAATTATAAGAATTGTATAGGACAATTAACAGCTAATGAATGTATTTATTAATTAAATCAAATTTTCTGTGGAAATTATTTTAAAAAAATTGTATCATGTGAGGGTACAGAGGTGTCACATTATTGTTGGTACTACCAGCTCACCTGATTGTGGCAGCAATAGTTATTCTGAATTCCTTGAAGTAACTTTATACTTGCTTCTGTTCCGGAAAGCCAGAGTAGTGGAGAGAAAAACCAGTATTGTAACCATCATAGGGACAGAGTCTTCATGTTGTTCATGTTCTTGTACACCAAGGAGGCAGTTCTGTATCAGTAGCAGTGTCTGGAACTTCGGCATCACCTTTTAAAATATTTTATCACTTTCTTGGGCATGCCATTTGAAATTCTTAAATTTCTTAAAGTGGTCTATTATTAAGAAAAAAAAAATCATCCCCTTGGACAGACTGGTTGTTGCAAATAATACTTACTATATTTTTCTCATATGTCTTTTATATTGTATTATAATTGAGACTTTTATTGTTATGAGTATCTGTGCTGTGAAGAAAATATGTGTATTAATCTTCATACAGATCTTTGAATCTCTAGTGCTTCCATTATTATTGCAGTTGTGAAATATACATCTGTTCAATTCTGTTTCTTTTTTTTTTTTAACAGGTCACAAGTTGAGCTTCAACAAAAAAAATTAGTTCTGTTTTCTGAACTAAGTGGTGTTAGCATGGTGGAGAAGTTACAAACTAGCAGAACACCTTCAATCCAATGTGATGTGCCCAGTATGACTCCATCCAATGAGCATAGTGGTAGCACCATTACAATTACTGGTCAATCGCAGTATACATGTGCCATGTGTCTTCAGTGTTTTTCCTCAAGGGACTTACTAATAAGCCATGTCTTTAGTCATGACATATGCGTAAACTCGCCATTACATATTTTTCAAGAAGACAAGAATGTTATATCTAAAGAACTTGCTTGTGCGTCCTGTGGAGACAGTTTTTTCGCTTGGTGCTCTCTCAAAAAACATGTTTTCACTCACATCACAGTTGTTGTAGCTCCTTCATATGTTTGTTCATATTGCTCTAAAGTATTTAAAGATTCAATAAAACTCCAATTTCATAATTACACCAGCAGAACTTCACAAAGAAGGTAAGATAATGCCTTATTTTGTATTTATACTGCATTTATTTGGACGTTTTATTTCTATTATTTCTTGTTATTGGAAAATTTAGTCATACTGGATATATGTTTGCTTAGTAATCTTGAGTTTTATACTGAGTGTGGTGGGTGAACAGTTAACATTCTGGCCTCACATTAGGGAGGACGCTGGTTCAAATCCTAGTCCGGGCATCCAGAATTTGGTTTTCCATGGTTTCCCCAAATCACTCCAGGCAAATGCCGGGATGCTTCCTTCAAAAGGCCATGGCCGAATTCCTTCCCATTCCTTGCCCCCATCCTTGCTCCCAATCCTTTCCCGTCTCTAAAGACCTCGATATTAAAAAAAGACGTAAAGCAATTACAAAAAAAAAAAAAAAATCCTTTTCCCCTATCCCATCCCACCTCCAATGACCACACTGTCAATGAGGCGTAAACCACAAGCAAAAGAATTTAGTTTAATCAATTGAGAAGTTACTGTTTGATACTATAGCTGACATTTATGCAGTCTGAGCAGTTTGGGGTTGTAAGTAATAAGTGAGTTATAATAATACAATACCAGCTTTGAGTTAAGCCTTAAGAAATCATTGGAAGGTATCGAGGTTTTCAGTAAGCGAATTTTTTCAAATTTGCTATGTTAAAGTGTAAAAATTTTTACTTCCTCCTTCATCATATAACAGTTAATTTCTAGTGGTTAAAAATGAGTATTTTGTTTAATTTTTTCATTAATGTATGAAAAGTAGCATGTTTTTTTTTTTGTTTTTTTTTTGGCCAGGGCAGTATTAGTGAATGGTGAAATAATATGGAAAGCACATTAGTGCTGTTTAGTAATGAGATTGTCTGGTTTTGGGGGGTAGGCAGATGGCTGGTAAAACATGTGGGGTATCCGTTTAAGCCATATGACTTCACTAAAGGCTAAATGCATAATGAATGAATTAAAGTGATAGCATACGTATAGGGATACAGAATTATGACCTTATATTAAGCATCAGTTAGTGGTAGAATTTTTATTTTCTAGCTAAGGTGATGTTTACCTCATGTTTTAAAAGAATTTAAACTGGAAGTCCACTTAACACATTATGCATAATTAGGTTCATAGGGGAAGTTCCCTCAATGGCTGGAATCCTAATGTGATTGTTAACAGTGTGGCATCTATATTAAATACTTCCATTCCTCAGTTATCGCTACAGGCAAATGCTGGGATTCTTCCTTCAAAAGGCCATGGCCGAATTCCTGCTCGTTAATTTTTATATAGATTTTGGAATTTGTTTGTTTAAGATTAATGCCGTGTTCATTTATTCTTTTTTCTTAGTTCCTTATCTAGAAAACAAGATCTTTTGTGTTGTAGATAAATATCACAGTTTCTACTGGGTAGTATATGTTAGCACTTAACTGTTTACATTGTTAGGAATTCTGTGAAATGACTTAATAATACCTGGTTATTCATCTGTTCTCCAACTATGATTTGTGATTCCCGTACAGCTCTCTTATTTTGTTTATAAATTTATTTACTCTCAAGAGGTAAACATTTCAATCAAATAAGGTGGATGTCTTTCTTAATACAGCACAAACACTTTGCATATTTAATAAAGTATTTGAAACATTTGATTGGAGATCAGGTCATTTATGAAAAATATGTCACAAGCATCCATTATGGCATAACATTCGGTGGTAATCCTTAAACTGAATATCTCTATTCATTGGCATATTATACCTTTTTCTGTTTAAAAAAATCCCTTGCCTTTTTGTAAAATTAATCACACTGGGAACTAAACCCAGATTTCATGTTTGTATTGTGCTATTCACTGTTTTATTTCATAACAAAAGAATTCTGGATGTGTAGCCAAACATATTACTCCCTAGACAATATCACTGGTCCATTGAGCAGACAAAATCTTTTAACTAATAGAGTTAAGTTGTTATGGACAAAAAATTGATATCAGTATTATTTATATTATTAATTTTTTTTATAAATAGGCACTATAGTACTGTATAAGCAACTTAAGTAAGTTATTTTGCAATACACTAGTTGATTATACTACTACCTACTTTAGAATATAAGGAATCATTTTTCAAAATTTTTCTTAAAATATAGCATATAGATTTTTACTAAAAATTATATTGATGGTGAATCAGCGTTCTTTAGTTTACAAATGTAAAAGTTTGTTGTTTTTGGGAGCAGCATATTTTGTTACTTACAAAACTGCAGTATATTCTAAATTTTTAGTAAAACTGAAAACATATCTATGAATTGTCAGTTAATATACTTAGCCAGTATAAGAAGTTGTTATCACATTATAATGCACAAGTTTTTCTCATTCTAGGCATTATTGTGACTGCAAAATTAGCAATTACACTTATGAGCATCACCTTTCTACTGATGAACTTCAAACCAACCGAATAGAGGAGGAGCCAGTCAGTTCCTACAACAGTAGCAATAGGATTCATTTGGGTCAACACCAGTTTTTCATGTAAAAATTGTGGAAAATCTGATGCAAATTATCCCACTCTTAGAAAGAACGAGAGGTTTAATTCCAATGAACACGAATTTTCATATAATATTTGTGCAAAATCATTTACACAATCTGGATATCTTTCAAGTCAGCAGCAGATATATTCAGATGAACTCCCATTATCAGGTTATATTTGTGCAAAGTCATTTACATCATCCAGAAACCAGAAACGTCGTCGGCGGATTTATTCTGGGGAATACCAGTTTTCATGTGATTTTTGTGGAAAATCATTTACAGATCCCTCAAACCTAAAACGTCATCAGCTTATTCATTCTGGGGAACGCCCTTTTTCTTGTGATTTTTGTGGGAAAACATTTAGAGAGCCTAGAAGACTTAAACAACATCAGCGGCTTCATTCTGGTGAACGCCCATTTTCTTGTGATTTCTGTGGAAAATCATTTACAGAATCTAGAACTCTTAAACGTCATCAGCGGATACATTCTGGTAAACGCCCGTTTCTTTGTGTTATTTGTGGAACATCATTTGCAGAGGTTGAAAATCTTGTAAGTCATCAGCGGTTTCATTCTGGCGAACGCCAGTTTCCTTGTGATGTTTGCGGAAAAATGTTCACGCAGTTTAGTAGATTTAATCGCCATCAGTTGGTTCATTCAGGTAATCTGCCATTTTCTTGTGATATTTGTGGAAAAGCTTTTAGAAGTAATTCTACTCTAAGACAACACAAATTGTCTCATTCCAGCGAACGCCCATTTTCGTGTGACATTTGTGGGAAGTCATTTATACTGGAAAGTGTACTTAAAAGACACCAAATGAGTCATATGATGGAACGCCATTTCTCTTGTGATACTTGTGGAAAATCATTTAAACATTCCAAACACCTTAAAACTCATCAGCGTATTCATTCTGGTGAACGACCGTTTCCCTGTGATATTTGCGGAAAAAGTTTTATGTGGTCTGGGGATCGCACAAGGCATCTGTTAGGTCATTCAGGTGAACGGCCATTTACTTGTGAAGTTTGCGGAAAATCATTTCCAGAAAAAGGATTACTTAAGAAACATTCGCGCGTTCATTCCGGTGAACGCCCGTTTTCTTGTGATGTGTGCGGAAAAAGTTTTTTGCAGCCAGGGACTTACAGACGGCATCAGTTAACTCATTCAGATGAACGCCCTTTTATTTGTGAAATTTGTGGAAAGTCATTTAGAGACGCTAGTATTCTCAAACGTCATCAGCGGCTTCATTAAGTCGAAAGCCCATTATAATTTTTTAATTTCGGAAATTCATTTATAATGTATGTGAGACCTAAAACGCATCAATGTATCATTTAGGCGATGATCTGTTTTATTGTGATTTTTGTGGAAAATGTTTTGTGTGATCTGTGTACCAAGCTAAAATTTAACTCAGTTTAGAGATATGGCAATTTCATGTAAAGTTTTTGGATAATACACTGGTGGAAATTAAAATTCCAACATCTAGACAGAGCTATGATTAATAAATGAAATGTATTATCAAATATCCTCAGATGAAGAATATTTAACCATTAAAATTTTGATAATTTGCATATAATTTTGTGAGAGTTGTAGTTTATTTACTATGCGAAATTGTAATCTCTTGCAGTGCATGTCTTACTTAAAATTGTTACTAAAGCCTGATCCACTTCAATTTGTTATCATTCCTTCTGGGTGTAACCCTGGATCTCTATATAAAGTTTCCTACAAATCCACAATCCTTTATTGGATGTTGGGATTTTAACTTGTGATGTTCCTAGAAATTTTATCATTTGTTCTGAAGAATCTCCCATCTTCATGCATAATTTTTGGATAATATTTTCTATGTTTGAATCATCAATAGAAATTTAGATAAACTCAAAATGTTACAATTTAAATTTCATTATAAAATAAACTTCTTATTTCTAATCTAGAAGCAGTTTTTAAATGTAATCAAACGATTGTTAGTTACATTTATGCTTTTCTGTGATGATTGGTTTCAGGGTCTAAACCTAGTTTCACTCCAGAATTTGTTTTCTTTTAACTTTTGTGTGAATGGGTTACTGAGTTCTGTAGCATACCCATTTTATTAGCAGAGTATTGCAATATTGTTATTTAATTTGCATATATTTTCTGGTAATTTCAGTATTATATTTCAACTGTTCATATAAGATGTATTTTAGTATAGTTTTACTTTAAAGGGCTAAGAGAATTTTCACAATTGAAAAGTTGTTTCAGTTACATAATTTGGTGATATATGCCAATAGCAGTTTTTTTTATACAGAATGGTCATTAACAGGTTTTTTTACTGTTTGGATAAATGATTGAGCTGTTTATACAATGTTTTATGTTTCTTGTGGGAACCAAACAACTGTTTTTGAAATATTGTATCAGGAACCTTTTCTTTTTTACAAGCTCTGGGTTGGATCCAGTAGTAATATGCTATTTGGTAGGATGTATAATATTGATGTAATCAATGGTATTTATATCTGACCTCTTTTTGTCAGGCATTAGAAGTCTTTATCTATATTTAATAATTATAACTGTAGATAACTATAAGTACTATTACTATAGATATTTAACCCTTATTTCACCAACTTATTTTTCACGTCAGTGTAATTTTTAAGATTATTAATTTACTATTGTTATAATTTTAAACATAATTTTGTATTTGATTTGTGATAATGTTAATTAACTTGCCTTTTGATTCCTGTAACCCAGTCTGGACAGTATCCATTGCTTATATGTTTTACACTGATTAATTATTAATGTATTGTTTGTAACTGTAAGGTTTTGATGAATTTGAAATAAATATTATCTACAACGTATAGGCGAAAAAAATTGTAGTAGTTAATTAGGAAGACGTTTTAATTATCTTACCTCTAGGAATATCCTGCTGTTCATCTGAAATGCTGAGAGGTCTTCCTGATAACAGACAGAGTGTATACTGATTTGTTATAATGGATCCTCATGAAATTGTTGTGCATATGTGTCGAGGAAATGGTGTTAGTCGTGTATATGTTTGTTGACAATAATTGTCTTTTTTTGAGTCTCATGTTACTATAAGAATGTTCTGCTAGGCTTTCAGAAATGTATTGTAACACACTAAAATTAGTAATACAATTCAACTTAAAATATTTAATACTTATTGTGGTTATAATTATAATGTATACTTAATACTCAGGTTTGTGTCATATTATATAAATCTGCTGCTGGATTTGTTCATGGAAATTAATCATTGCTTAAAAATAATAGAAAACATTTCTTTTTAGTTTAGTCATCCCGAGTCAAAGCATTTTATTTTAATAAAATATTCTATTCACAGGTCACTGTGTAGTTGTAGTTTGAGTAACTGAATTTATTTTTATTTAACTTCTATTACTAAGCCCTGGATTCTTAGGTTCGAACCTATTTTGTTCCCAACCTAATATCATCGAAATTTTAACTTTCTCTTACATCTACTGTATAAACTAATAATATTCATAAATTTAATAGGACCTAAAATAACCTAATTTTTATGTTACGACCTAGAATGACCTAATTCAGTTTTTAGAACCTAAAATGACCTAATTCGATGTACTGATCCAGTTCGACTGTAATTTTGTTACTTAAATTAAACAAATGACCAACCCGATTAGCTCAGGGGTACGGGCCCTGGGAGATGCCATGGGTTCGAACCCAACCGTCGGCTGTTCTGACATGGTATTCCGTGGTTTTCCTTTTCCCATCCAGGCAAATGCCGGAACAGTGGCTTATTGACAGGCCACGGCTGCTTCCTTTTCCCCTTCCTTCTAAAAAATTTCGTTTTCTTCTTCTACATCGATCCAAGTTAATGTCACATGGCGTTCCGGCCAGCCACCATCACCAGTTGTATATATTATTATGTGAATCCTAAGATCCAAGACACTGAAAATACGAGCAGTATGGGAATGATCCCTAACATAGTCCGAGGGGTGAAGCCGAACTTGGAGGGTAAACGAACTATGTTTACGTGTAAAACAGATGGATTTATTTTAAAATAGGATTAACTATTCACCAATATATTAAATTATGTATTTTAACCTAATTGTTAACAGTAACATTGAGAAAAGCTGTAACAATGCGGTGTGGCAACTTCACATTATTACAAAGGTTTACATTCAGTAGAAACAAATCGACAAAGCAAGTTTTAAACATAGCACGTTAAACATTAACATCTCAGGAACGCAAATCCTTTCTGAGAAATTAACAGTTGTATACCGTCATCGTTCAGTGGTAACACGGAAATTAAAACATTGTGTAGACCTACATACTTTTAGTTCCTACTTGAAAAGCAATCATGCCTAAACAGAAATCCTCAAGACTGCGAGAGTGGTTTGGAACGAATAAGAACTTTTCTACAGATGGAAAAAAATTATATATTTTCAAGCATGTGTGAAACCATTAAGTTTAATTTGTTTTATATCCATATATCTTTTATAATTTTAAAAAATAAATTAGATTTTAATTGTTTTGATTTCTAAAGTGACAAGAGTCTAGACTGCTGGATGAAATTTCATAATATTAGCTGGGTATTATCCGGGGTGTTATATTCAGGTGTACTATTTTTATTTTTGCCTTCTATATAAGTGACTGCAGAAAAATGATCCCATGTACTACAGCATCAGAATCCAGCAACTCATTTGGCAAATGTTGCCAGTAGAAATGCTTCCAAACAGAAGCAGAGTTTTATTACAAGTTCAAAGTTGGGTGCAGAAGATGCGCCTTTGCCTGCGTCTGTATGAAGCTCTCACTGCCGCTAATATACCAGTTTCAACAGTCCAGAATGCATTCCTAAAAACCTTTTTGGAAGAATTTTGCAACAAAAAAATATTGGATGAATCCACTTTAAGAAAGAATTACTTGCCTCAGCTGTAAGAGAAAACCATTAAGAACTACTGGACATTGCTGACCACTTCATCTGGTTAAGTGTAGATGAGATGACAGATGCCTGTGGCAGACCCATAGCGTTGTTGTGGGCAAGCTCGCATTTGAGGGACGTAGTATACCCCAAGTCATTATGTGCAGAGAACTTCCAATGACTAACCAATCGACTGTGGTAATTGCTGTAAGGGATGCATAAAAGCTGTTGTGGCTAGGTCCAGAACACCAGGATAAATTGTCGTTGTTGGTGGCAGATAGTGCAGCTTATATGATAAAAGCAGGGGAGTGTTTGAAGGCATCCCATCCTCGAATGGTCCATGTCACCTGTCTAGCTCATGGGCTGCACCAGGTAGCAGAAGAAATACGGGAACAGCACCCTGTAGTTAACGAAATAATTCCTTCAGTGAAGAAAATATTCCTGAAAGAGCCAAGTCGAGTAGTTACTTTCAGGGAAAAGCTTTCATCAATACCCCTCCCTCCTGAGCCAGTAGTGACACGATGGGGGACCTGGCTCTCAGCCACAATATATTATGCAGAAAACTATGAGAGCACCACGGAGGTCATGGAATCATTAGATGAAAGCGAAGCTATTGCTATAGTAAATGCAAAGAAAGTGTTGCACTCAGTACCAGCTGTACAGGAGTTGACATATATCAAGGCAAATTTTTACAACCCAGAATTTTCAATCAAGAATTTGGAAGGAGGTACTCTACCGTTGACGGAAGCACTTCAAATCATCCAAGAAGTGAGGGCCAAAGTAGCACCTGGACCAGTTGGAGTGTCTATAGATAAGAAGCAGGTGTCTGTTGTAGCCCGCAGTCCAGATTTCAAGAGGATCTGTCAAAATATTTCATTGTTCAGTGTCAAATTAGAAGTTTTAAACAAGTTGTCTATCATACACAATAAAGACGAAGTATTTTGAACATAGTAGTGGTTTATTTTGCATGTTTTAATGTGATCTAGCAATGTCATGTTAGAAGTTTTTAAGAAGTACTTTACATTATATTATAAAGTCAACAATATTTTTAACACTATGGCAGTATATATTGCGTGTTTTAAATTTTATTTCCCTTAAAAACGTGTAAGTTCCTAAGTCAGAATTTTAAAAACCTATAAAAGCCTAAAACGTGAGTTGAATAAACCTAAATTTGGTTTTTTAGAACCTAAAAATCCGGGGCTTATCGATTACACTGATAAAAAAAATCATTTACGGACATCTGGGTATCCAATGTGCGTTCTAAGACAATTGAGACAAGCTGATTCAGAATATGTAAACCCTTTGTCTCTATCACCCACCGTTCTTGAGGAATAAGACATTAACCAATTATAGATGTGTAACATAGAATCACGGTAAATGAATGCAGAAGTCTTTAGAACACATACTATATACGTCCATCTAGTTGAAGGTGTAACACAAACATATAAAATAAACATCCATATTTTACAGTGAACTGCTTGGCCTTTTGTTAGTGATAAGTCCCGTACGGGGTCATGAATTAAGATACACCTTTAATATTTATTTTTGCAGTATCTTCAAAGTGGTCAGCTTGGACATGTATAATGTAATGTGAGTGATTTTTTCCTATTTTCTGAACCTCTCCTGGAATGTAGGTGTCTAAGATATCATTGAAAATCTTAGAATTTTAATCCACTAGTGCAACACAACTGTAGTTGTACTTGGTCAGGATAGTTGGATGACAGTTTCATTGCTCATTCTTCATCCTATCTCATCTCTCCTGTGACTTATCATCAACTCAAAATAAGTATTTGTATCCTGAGTGGTAAACCATGCAGTTTGTGATCACAATATCTTTGTTACACACTGATTCTTAAGATTTAAAAGAAATTTTAATTTAATACTTTCATTGCCGAAAATCAGCTGGATTCAGCTCATTTTGCAAGCTTGGTAATTGGAAAAAGACCTAAAAATGTTCAAAAGCATTTTAGGGTGTTTAGAGAACTGTTCACAGAGCTGTCTGATATACTTCACCTGAAAATAAGAAAAAAAGAATACAAACAAAAGGAGATTTATTTCTGTGGAAGATAGATTTATTTGCAGTTATTAAAATATATTATATTCTATTTCAATTTGAGGAATCAAAAGTTCGATGAATAACAAAAATTTATTAGAAATGTCTTGGGTCGTTGAATACTAGATAAGATACACGAACAGTCATGGATTAATTATTTACAAACACCTTTTACATAATGACAATATTTGAAAAGTTATTTCACTAAATATTTGGATACAATCAAATAATCATTACCTATTAAACTAATTATTTTGTTTTGAAATGTGTTGATTCCATTCAGATGAAATTGGTGAAATTTGTTCACCAATTTAAAATGGTATAAATTTAGGCCCAGGACTTATAACAGGTGATATTGTAGTCTTGCAATGAAGCACCACTCACCTTTAATGACATGGGGAGAATCCAAACTATAATAAAAAAAGTCATTAGTTATCATTTTTTGAGATAGGTGGTTGTGTGATCAGGAGAAAAGGATAAGTGTTTACAATAAAAGTAAATTCATTAATCGTCAGTTTGAATTTGACTCGCTATAGTCAGTGCAAGTGGATAACATCGTTCCCTTTGATGACACATCAAATACTCACCATACAGTTGCAAAACTATTTATCCAAATAATTTCTAACACAAAAATTAGTTTTACCAATGAAATGGATATTTTGTCTCAATAATTTTGTATTAAAAAAGATACTTAATTTTATTTAATAGCTATGAAGCATATTGTAAGGTGGAAATTTCCGAAGGCACACAGATTTCCTCTCCTTCCCTTTATCCATCAACTTAAAAATTCTTTCAATATTATTGCTAAAAAATGCACCATTTGCTTAAGTAACTTATTCCAATCCATGACCCCTTACATTCAGGGTCGTTCAATAAGTAAAGCAAAACTTTGTTTTTCTGAAACGGGTTGTTTTATTCAGCATTCAAATACACTGTTATTGCCAATCATTTAGTTACACAATATTTTTTAACATAATCTTCATTCAATGCTATGGCTTTATTCTATCTCAAAATGAGGGCCTGCATACCTGCACGGTACCATTCCACTGGTCGATGCCAGAGCCGATGCTGTACTGCATCAATAACTTCATCATCCGCCTAGTGTGTCCCACAGATTGCTTCCTTCATTGGGACGAGATTGGGGCTGTAGTGTGGATGAGGAAGAACAGTCCACTCAAGTTTTGCGGGTGCAAAGACTGGTGTGAGGTCTTGTATTGTCATGAAGAAGGAGTAGTTTGTTCTGATTTTTGCGCCTGCGAACACGCTGAAGATGTTTCTTCAATTTTCTAAGAGTAGCACAATACACTTTACAGTTGATCATTTGACCAAGGGGAAGGACATCGACCAGAATAACCCCTTCAGCGTCCCAGAAGACTGTAGCCATCCATGACTTTACCGGCTGAGGGTATGGCTTTAAACTTTTTCTTGGTAGGGGAGTGGGTGTGGCGTCACTCCATTGATTGCCGTTTTGTTTCAGGTTCGAAGTGATGAACCTATGTTTCATCGCCTGTAACAATGGTTGACAAGAAATTGTCACCCTTAGCCTCATGACTAGCAAGCAGTTCCGCACAGATGTTTCTTCTTTGTTCTTTATGCTCTCCGGTTAGACGTCGAGGCACCCAGTGGGAACAAACCTTTGAATATCCCAACTGGTGAACAATTGTGATAGCACTACCAACAGAGATGTCATGTTGAGCACTGAGATGTATGATGGTGATCAGTTGATCGTCTCGAATGAGAGTCTTCGCACGCTTCGATATTGTACGAGTCACAGCTGTTCACGGCTGGCCAAAACGTGGAATATCAGACCTTGCGGCGATGATGACACACGCTTTGCCCAACGGCTCACCGAGCTTATGTCCACTTCCATATTACTGTAGATATTCTGCGCCTATGAATCTCTGAGATGCTCTGGTTTTCCACCAAAAGAAACTCAATCACTGCCGTTTCTTGGAACGCACATCCGTTAAAGACTCCAATTTAACAGCTCGGTATAGTGCTTTCACCTGTCGGAAGTCAATGAAACTATTCAAGACAAAGCGGGAATGTTTGAAAATGTCCCACAAAAAATGTACCGTTTTTTCAACCAAAATTAGCCGAGAAAAAAATGTGTTGCTTTACTAATTGAATGACCCTCTGACAAAAGAAAATCCCAAACACTTCTGCCTGAAATCTAGTGCCAGCTTTGGGTCGTGGTCACCTTTTCCCTTCCATGCGATACTTTTATTCCTCACCCCAATATCTTTCCACTCATCATTACCGATATGAACCTTGTACACTCCCATGGCTCTTTTCATCCTCCTCCTCTCAAATGAATCTCATTCTGGCTATTTTATTATATTGGTTACTGATTTTGTTCCGTATTAATTTCCAAAGACAAATCTATCAGTCCTTCTTTGCACTCCCTCTTAGTCAAATTTTTGATACCCAGACTGTAGGTCTCCTACTACACCGCCACATTCAAGCAATGTAGTCAGCAACGAGGTCATTAGTGTCAAGCATTGGTCTGATGTACGTTCTGTAATAAAATTCCTTCACTTCTGTGGCAATTCCCCTCATCACTACAAGTGCAACATTTTGAAACATTTTCTTGCTATGTAGTCAATGTGTCCTGCCGAGTTAAGCTTGTTGTCAAATGTTGTATTAAGATATTTATATTACAGGTCTTCTACAAGCAATTCTTTCCCCACCTTATAATTGTAATCAACCTTTATTTCTTAATCTATGTACCTAATAAGCTGATATTTCTTTGCATTTTTCTTTATCTCATGTTTAGCAACACAGCTAGATGTCCTGTCCAGGTTACCCTGCAGCTAGTCACTGTCTTCTACCATTTAGATCCTATTATGCAGCATTATGTCATCTGCAAACAACCTAAATAGAGATACTAAAAATCAACACAATCGTTCATTAGAACAATGTGTTGAGTTTCCATTGATACTGAAAATAAAGCCGTGTATGTTTCACATAGTTTACTATAATTGAACATACTGATACACTTTATACATTAGCACACACGGACGAACAGGAAACGACTGACTAGTACAGCATGTAGGTACAAAGATCTCAGAACACTCAAAGATACACACATATATTGATATCATTTAACATGTTTTGACCAACTCAACACAATGAATACACTACCCTGTAGTACTTACATTTACACATCCAATATATTTTGATGCTGCGTTTCCTACCCTAACTTTCTGAAGAATTTTTTAAGAACACATTTACCTAGAATATCAGTATTTCATCACTCAAATGGTTTTTACCTTATTTTCCACAGTTTTAGTGCTTACTCTGCCAAATGCCTTTGGAAGATCTATCGCTACACTATAAATTTGGCCTCTCTTGTCCATTTGAGTTTAAATGTCTTGCATATATCATATTGGGATTTGTATGAAAAGTCGTGTTACCAAATTGGAAAACACTTACGTTCCTCCCATGTATATCTGATGTAGTTGCAAGTCAATCTCTCCATTAACTAACTTACCACTGATTTTAAACTGATTGGTCTTTAATTTTCAACTCTATTTGTTACCTCTCATTTATGTACCGTTACTACTATCACACTTTTCCAGTCCTCTGGTAAGCAGCAAGTATCCAGACTCAATTTAAATATTATATCCAAGTACCATGCTCCTATCTTTAAGAATCTGTATTAATATCATAATAATATCTACATACACCAGTCCCTTTTTGTTTTTTCAGTTTTCTTAATTTCTTCATGTCATTTCGGTATGAATGTCACATTTTTTTGTCTGTTCATTCCTAATTGTGTGGCTAAGATTATTCTCTGATTTATACCCTTCCATTTCTGAATCATTGTCCCCAATAATCCCCTCAAAACCAGTTCTCTGCATTTTTTAAATCCTCAGTTCTCTAATATAGCAATAGAAATTTCTAGCTACATCAATCAGCAGTTTCCCTGAACCAATAATATTCTTCATCTTTAGTCTCCTTCTTTCCTATTATTAATTCCTTGTTCATTGTTTCAAGTATTCCATACTGTCAGTTAGTATCTGGTACTTTAGTTATGTTAGTGATAATCATTGGTGGGGATTTAAATTTACCAGGTGTAAACTGGGAAGGAAATAAGGTAAATAACACAAGGGAACAAAGATTTGCAAATATCTTAATAAGAGAAGGGGGATTTACACAAGTGGTTGAGCAAAACACTAGGGGACAAAATATTTTGGATATATTTCTAATTAAGCCCAATAAAAACCTTGTGGGGTGTTAAGTAACTGAAGGAATAAGTGATCAAGACGCAGTTCTGATTGATATGAGAGGATTCAGTAAACCAGCTGCCAAAATTGAAGGGGGAAATAGGTACAATTATAAAAAGGCACAAGTTTCAAATTTGAGGAGATATTTCAGAGAACAATTCAGTAAATGGAAGGAAGGCTCAGGTACAGTAGAGTCAAGGTGGGAAGAGTTCAAGGAGATAATAAGAAAGGGGTAAGAAAAATATATTCCAAGGCAAAAAATATAGAGAAGTAGAGAACCTATGTATTATAATAGGGAAGTGAGGAGGTTAAAGAGGTTGGTAAGAAGAGAAAATAACAGAGTTAAGATACAGCAGGGTAGTAGGGAATATTTAAAACAACTAAACAATTACTTAATAACAGCAAAGAAAGTGGCTAAAGATGGGTTTATAAAGAGTATTGTCAGTGCAGGAGGACCATTGACTGATGCATCTAGAAATTTCTATGGCTATCACAGGAAACTGAGGGGAAGGGAGGGAGTAGAGATACTTATAGATCAGGATGTAGAAGAAGTTACTGAGGATTTGAAAAAAGGCAGAGATTTTAAGTAACTGGTTTAGTGAAAGCATTAGGGACAATGAATCAGAAACGGGAGGGTCTAATTCGCAGAACGAGCTTAACAACACAATTAGAAATGAAGATTGTAAAAAATTTGAAATTCATCCTGAGGAAATCATGAAGGAAATAAGAAAACTGAAAAGACATAAAGGGGCTGGTGTAGATGATATTACTACACATATCGTAAAGATAGCCGGACGTGACATTGTACCTTATCTTATCTTATACCTTACCTTATATTATTTAAATGGTGTCTGGATACTTGCTGCTTACCACAGGACTGGAAAAATGCAATAGTAGTACCGGTACATAAAGCAGGGGTGAAATAGAGTTGAGAATTACAGGCGAATCAGTTTGACATCAGTGGTAGGTAATTTAATGGAAAGATTGATACGCAACAGCATCAGAAATATATGTTAGGAACATAAGTGGTTTTCAAGCAGGCAACATGGGTTCACTCAAGGATATTCATGCGAATCTGAATTGGTGGGATATATGCAAGATATTTTAGATGAAATGGACAAATTGATGGTGTAGCACTAGATCTGTGAAAGGCGTTTGACAGAGTAAGCCATAAAATGGTAGTAAATAAGGTAAACAGTATTGGAGTTGATGAGAAAGTGATTTGCAGGGTAGAAGAATTTTTAAAGGTAGAAAACAGAAAGTTAGGGTAGGAAAAGTAGTATCAAAAGAAGTGGAATTAAAAGTGGGTGTTCCGCAGGGTAGCATATGTGGACAATTGCCATTCATTATTCTAGTGAATAATTGTGTTGGTTGTTTACTATCTGAAATTAGATTGTTTGCTGATGACATAATACTGTATAAAAGAATCAAAACGATAGAGGATGGTAAACATTTGCAGGGTGATCTGGACAGGATAACTAGTTGGGTTTGTAAACATGGGATTAAGATAAATGCAAAGTAGAGTCAGCTTATTAGATATACAAATAAAAAACAAAAGGTTAATTATGAATATAAGGTGGGGAAAGAATTACTTGCGGAAGACTTGAAATGTAAATAGCTTGGAATTACATTTGATAACAAGCTTACTGGGCAGGACATATTGCACAAGTGGCAGGAAAAGGTTTCAAAATTCTGCACTTGTTGGGGAGAGTGATGAGGGGATGTACGAGAGAAGTCAAGGAATTGGGTTACAAAACTTTGGTCAGACCATTGCTCGAATATGCTAGTGTTGTATGGGACCCTCATTTTACGTATAAAATAGAGGAGTTGGAGAGGGTGCAAAAAAGGGCTACTACATTTGTTTCTGGAAATTATCGCAGAACGCAATCAGTGTCGGATATGATAACGGAGCTTGAATGGGATTCATTGCAAGACTGGAGGAGGATGAGGAGGGTCATGGGAGTGTACAGGGCATATACTGGCGATGAGGCAAGGAAAGATATTGCAATAGGTATGAAAAGTAGTGCATGGAAGGGAAAAGATGACCATGACTACAAGCTGGCACTCGATTTCAGGCACAAGGTTGTGGGAAGATTCTCTTTTTTAGGTAAGGGTGTCAGGGACTGGAATGAGTTACCAAGAGAAATGATGAATAATTTACCGAAAACGTTGAAAGAATTTAAAAGTTAAAATTTGTAGAGGGCAAATGTAGGTGGATGCAGAATAGGGGGGAGATGCGGGTGTAGGGAAATTGCCACCGGTGCCTGTGCTCCATTGCAATTAAATTAAATTAATTAAAAATTTACGTTTTTCGCTGTTTCCCTAGAGCAGTGGTTAGATGCCAAAGAGCTAATATCACCATTAAAGGAATTGGGAAAAATTTATAAGAAATTACTAATATAATTTCTTAAATAATCAAAACACAATCATGCATGTGGTTATGTAAATAATACACTCATAAATAAATCACATAAGAAGAGTAAGCATTTTAATTAATGAGAACAATGCGCTTTCATTTCCTTATAAAATGCGTAATTTGTTTTTAATTTAGAACATAAATTTCTCATCTCTTATTTGGTTTCATGGTGGAAAACGTTTGTTCAAACTGGCGAGGCTTGGTCTTTGGAACTCGCCGACGTTGCTACCACTGCTAGTAGTTTTATTTTCGTAAAAATGTATGAAAAAGAAAATATTATGAAAGAGCGGCACTAATATCCTCAAAGATCCGCATGAGGCTCGGGAGCCGCGGTTTGCCGGCTCCTGACCTAGAACAGTACAGGCGAAAGCGGGGATGGTAAAAGAAAGGTGATAAGTGAACTGTTATGGATGTCTGCTACAGTAATCTGACGGCTTTTGAGTCCACCTCTGCACCAAAATAAATTTGTCTGTTTCTATTTAAGTTGACAGCATAAAAACGGATTGGTCTCGCTTATTTTAAGATTTTATTTTCAGCTGTTGAGCTTGCAGCTGATGAAATACTGCGTTCTGAACCGCGTGGTTGGAGGTTTGAGGTCGTTGACAGTGTGGTCAGTTTTCCTACTTACCCACCCGACGCGGTTTTCGCCCACCGGATGGGCTAGCTGATTTTCTCCCCGTCCGTAACTGCTGGTGGTGCACCGTTTCGCTGTAACCACGGGCAGCTGTCTTCACCACAGAAAAATTACAAATTATAAGCCGCATTTGAAATACAATGAAAGATTTTACACTTTCGCAGCCATCATATTTACAATAATCAAAAATTTCATGGGTTATTCTGCAGCGTCATAACATTTGTCCTGCCACCAACGTTACGATCACCACATAGAATCTTTAGGGGAATTATCTGCCAGCTGAAACTGCAGGGGATATGGTTTTTTAAACATTTTAATAGCTTCAAAGGATGCCGGGCTGTGAAGTGAAACTAATGTGGTAATGTGGAGACGTAGTTAAACATGGTGCTTAAACAAAACAAAAACCATAGAAGGCAAAATTCATTTATACTGTCTCTAATTTAATTAATTTAATTTAATTTAATTGCAATGGAGCACAGGCTCCGGTGGCAATTTCCCTACCCATCTTCCCCCTATCCTGCACCCACCTACATTTGCCCTCTACAAAATTTATCTTTAAATTCTTTCAAAGTTTTCGGTAAATTATTCATCATTTCTCTTGGTAACTCATTCCAATCCCTGACACCCTTACCTAAAAAAGAGAATCTTCCCACACCCTTGTGCCTGAAATCGAGTGCCAGCTTGTGGTCATGAGCATCAAATTCTCCTTCTTGGAAAACAATCGATCCTAGTTTCGCTATAAACAGCAAAAAGTCTCTTTAGTATCGTGTATTGTCAGCTGATGGATACTTTCCCTGAAGAAGAACTCAGTATTGTCTCGAATTGTTGGTGACAGAAGAAGTGAGATGGTGCAACAGAACAGGGAGTGGAGTATTTAACTGGTCACTCAGGCAAGTGATCGTCATCAAAACAAGTTTCCTGATGGTCCCAGGTGAAAGAGCTCCAGGTACATTGACAGCGTGACTCAGTGTGTTTTATGTTGCATGGAATATGTAGTTATATCCTCTACCACTTCAGACCAACACGCTAAGTGTTCAGCGCTCCTGTGCCCGGAGCTTCCCGTCATCCATCCCACCATTTGGCGTCAGGACCTCCTGGCTCCTGCTTGACTCCACACTTATGTCGTGGTTTAATGGTTTTTTATGCATTTTTTTAGTTTTCTTAGTTCCTTTGTAAAATTCTCAGGACCCATTAAAAATTTTAGTGTTCTCATTTCAGGTAGCACCCACTCATCAGTGAATGATAATTCCCAATGTCTCAGTCAATTATTTACTTGGTATCTCTTCCTTTTTCAAATCCTTAGTAACCTTTTCTCCATACTTTTCTACAGTTGTCTGTCTCTTCTTTTCTAACATAGCCACTAAAATTTCTAGATGTATCATTCATCCTCTCTCTTTGCTGCTATTAATTCCTTGTTTAGTTGTTTCAAATATTACGTTCGGCCTTGAATGTCATAACTTTGTTGTGGTCACTTATTACTAGCCTCTTTAACCTCCTATTATGTTTTCGAATAAGCTTGTCTGCTCTCATTTTTATTATATCGTTGAACTATTTTCATCCTGACACCTCTGTACATGTGTTCCTCTTACGTATATTTCAGGGTGTGAGTGCTTCGTTGGCCTATTTGTGGAGGTTGCGAGTGGCGTGCCTTAAGTGGAGCTAGCATTCTTCGTGGTATTAGGCTTCTTCTAAAGTCTTCTGCTCTTCTTTGAGGGCGCTTAGTATTCTTCTCTTCTTCTGTGAAGGTTCTTGCGGTGACATAATTATTATTTATCAGCATATATACGACATTACTTCATTTTTCACGTTGGAGAACCGAGGATAGAGAAGGCTAGTACTGCTTTAGCTCCATCTGATTTAAACCATTTAATTATACTGATAAGTTGACTAGCTGATGTTATGTCCGTTTAATGGCCACTGAAAAGTGTGCTTGTACAGCCGATAACGTGTCCTGCGAGGATTACTCCGATTACTAGCGTTGTCAAGTTAAATTACTGCTTCCAGTAGTGACTGATTGATTGAATGACTATGATTGGCGAAACTTCGCAGTTTAACTGGTAGAAATGAGACTAGGCTAGAAGAGACGGTACGATCTATTAGCTAACCAAGTTTCAATGTTACAAGCGCACCGGGAGAATGAGGCAGAGTAATGCCATTTATGTTTCCATGTTAACTTGTATTTGCGTCCTAATCATAACTGACTGGACCGAACCAGCTGAAGGCATTTTATCTATCAACATTTTTATCGATAAACTTTTTGCCTGTGGCCATTCATCCTGCAGAAAAGATGTTAAGTGGTGAGACTGACGTAGGAATCAGTGAATTATATACAGGTGACTTGGTAAATAAGGAGAGTGATAGTAAGATGGCGTTCCAATAATAGGAAAGGATTCTTCTGTGATGAGATTATAGCAGGTAATGGTGGCTGGATGCATGCTGCATATTTTACACCGAGGTATATTACATGGGAAAAATCCCTGTTAAGGTGTAGGAGAGTCGGAGGATACGTATTTGTTGACCAAGATGTTGTTTATATGAGGAGATGTGCTAAAACAAGTGCGGTGAACATTGGGTAGGATTTTGGAAAGAAGTACAAGCATTCTATACAAAGACTCTAGAAAGTCAAGCCTACGGTGAAGGATCTGGTTAATGGATACCAGATCGCGAAAAAAAACTGGGTGATGAATATTGGTTCGCGGTCAAGTTTAGGAGGTGCAAAGCGAGGGTTATGGGCTATAACATCGGACATTTGCTTTTCCACAAGATGGGATAGCAGAGGAAAACGAGGGCATGACATAGATTTTGGGAATATCTGGAAAGTGATTCATTATCTGCCACGGAGACAAGGCTGTATGGGAAGGGAAGTTTTGTGAGGAAGTGACGGCAACTGTTAAAGTGAAGGTACAGTTGTAAATTAGTTGACTTGATGTGCACAGGGGGGTGGAAGACACCCGGTAGTAGGGTGATGTCCACGTCAAGGAAGGTGACACAAGTGTGGGAATATGATCAGTTGAACTTGATGGTAAACTACTTCACTTTTAATTAACTGTCACGGGTACCCATTTGATCTCATCTAATGCTAACCTTTTCCTGGACCGTCTGGAAGGAGATTTTCTAAAGAACTGCCCTCTCCCCCTTCTCGTGGTTCAGATACGTAGATGATATATTTATGATCTGGACTCATGGGAGAGACCACCTCCTACATTTCCTCAACTAACTGAACAACAGTCACATCATCAATTCCTCTGATCTACCAACTCCAATTTTTTTTTAGTGATTCACAATTTTCGACAAACTTCTTTTCTAATATCCTATGTTTGATTATATTTCTCTCCCTTCGTTAGATTCCATTCTCCTTTTATTGAATTCTTTTGCTAGTTATTTCCAAGACACGTGTCTACAGTCTCTTCATTTTTCCCTCCTCGTGTGAGATCCTATCAGTTTGTTCTCTTTCAGTCTATTTTACCTGTTTGCTTCTTTGTCGTCTTAAATATCAGCCTGCACCTCATAACTATCCGATTCAGGTCAGTCTATATCAGCTTCAGGGGATGCTCTTCAGCGTAGAATTTGGTTTCTGAATCTCTGTTCAGCGATGATATTATCTAGCTTATGGTTAAGTGAATCCCGTGAACGTTTCAAGATGAGTATTTTTGGTGCATGATTCTTAAATAACTGTATTTACTAAGGCCAGTTAATATTTTCCATTGAATTATAACGACTTGCTTCCTAGGTTTTTTGTTTCTTGCAGATTAAAACTTCCTACCGATTTTGCCTCTTTTCTTTCTCTCTCTACACAATTCAAGTTAACCATGATTATTATTATTTTACCTCTTCACATATTGGAATAATTCAATTTCATCGCATATTTTCTGTATTTTGTCATCATCTTCTTTTGAAGTTGGCATATACATTTATACTAACGTGGTTCGAGCAGTATTAGTTTCTATATTCTAGTGACTACTATTTTCATAACAACTCACTAGTTTCCCTACTCGACACAAATCCTACACCAGAAACTACATTGGTAGCTTTTGATCTAATTGTTCTGCATCCTCCAGACCAGTAACCCTATTCATCGATCCACTTAATCTATAATATCCAACAAAAGTGGTTCCATCTCTATTTTTAGGTCCTCTAATCAACCTGTCCTATTCCAAATCAGAGAATGTTTCTCTCCGTTCTGCTGTCTCCTCCCTGATCAGCATCACGCTGAAATCTTACTTGGTGCCGGTTTAACTCCGGAATAATTTATCCAGCCAGAAGCCATCATTAAATATATAATTTAAGAGTTTCCATTGCCTTATTTGTTTGGTTTTTCGATGTAGTGATTTCCTGTTGCCTTTGAACCGCCAATGCCTTGGCCGTTTCTTGTTCAACTTCTTTTAAGGGCTGTTTCCAATCTCATTGGCAAAATCACTCCTTGTTCCTCCGCCTTATTTCGAGATGCTGTTGGCAGGCAGCCGGAAGTTCCATATCTAGACAAATATGCGACTGGGTTGCAGACTTTCTGAAGGACAGAACACTGTGTGTAGTTCTCGACAGTCAACATTCATCATTAACCGTGGTGAGG
This sequence comes from Vandiemenella viatica, assembly GCA_031002005.1. Classification (NCBI taxonomy): domain Eukaryota; kingdom Metazoa; phylum Arthropoda; class Insecta; order Orthoptera; family Morabidae; genus Vandiemenella; species Vandiemenella viatica. The sequence continues at coordinate 463,481 of JARYHS010006518.1, forward strand.
TCCGTGGTACACCAAGGAAGCGTGATAGGGCCTCTGTTGTTTCTCATATACATTAATGACTTGTGCGACATAATAAGGGGGATGAAAAGGTTACTTGCATTGATGCTATTATTTATCATGAAATCAAAACCCAGGAAGATTAGCTGTTGGAGTTGAACGCTAAAAAGTGCCAAGTCATGTGTGTAAGTAAAAAGGTGACACCACTTAGCTCTGAATATCCAATTAATGGTACTGTCCTTGGGACGGTAGATTCCGCTAAATACCTACATGTAACAATTCGTAAATAATTTGTCGTAGAATGAATATATCGAGAATGTAATTGGGAAAGCAAATCGTATGCTCCGATTCGTGACAGGTATATATTGTTGGAGTGAAAGCGTAAGTGCGATGTTGAAGGAGTTAGGTTGGGAAGACCTGGAACACCGAAGGCGTAGCTCTCTATGGAAGCTAATTGAAAAATTCACGACTGACGTATTTCGGAATGGCAGCAAACAAATATTAGGTACTACCAGCAATATTCATATCTAGGAATGACCGCGACAATAAGATAAGAGAATTCAGGGCCAGAACCGATTCATTTCTGTACTCATTTTTCCCACGAGCGATTATGGAATGGAATAGAAAGGATTTATTGGATGAGTAAACTTAAAATGAGATAGGAGTAGCTTTCGATAATTCACTCCGGCCATCCTGATCTGAGTTTTCCATGGTTTTCCCGGATCACTCCAGGCGAATGTTCTGATGGTTCCTCACATTAGCCCATGGGCGCATCCTGCCATATCCCGTACATCCCTTCCAAACCATAACCCTTTCGGACAGGTGCAGTGCACCCTCTGCCACACACTTTTAGTGAATCGTGGAGTAATAATGACGATAATAATAATACCAGGAAGATTTCAGTCACCAGAGCCTCGTTCAAACAGGATCAAATGAAGGGAAGGTTGATATTTGGTAAGAAGAGACTCGTATAGTCTCTTCAGAATCCATATTTAGAAAACCTGACATTCATAGCCATAAAATTAGGAATCAACATAAGACCACATACATGCTAAATCGTCATTTTTTTAAAGAATGGTCCTTTTTTATTTTATGTCCTAACACAGGAAATAAAATATTCCCTACTAAAGCCGCACAGATTAAAATTAAAATGAATACAATTTTTGTTTCAGATCCCATTTTATCCTGTCAGAGACGTTTCTACTTTGCATTTTGTAAATCGAATGGAATTAGAAGGTATGAATGATTTAGCGTAAGTAGACACTTACTGAAAAGCACTGATATGAAGATCAACAACATTTTGTGGAACTGCACAAATCAGAAACTCTCCCGTCTGAAAAATTGCACTTAGATACGGTAGTTAACATTACTTGTCTTGTATTTGTACTTGGAACTAGATATTGACTATACTTGTAGGAAGTCACATAATAATTCATAATACTTGTTAATACAGTTATTTAGTGAGGATTATATATACTGCTTCACATTCCATGACGGCTCTCCCTTGGAGTAGCAGTGAATTTTTCTAATCTAATTTATTCTGACCATCTTCCTGCCTATAAACATCCTGTTTTAGCATCTTTGCAAGAGCCGTATTTCACACATAGGGGAAGGAATATATGGAGACGAAATAATGGTAAATCCGTGAAACCTGATGAAAAAACTGTTCTCCTACTGCGCCTGCGCGGCGGACATCGTAGGAGTACCAAAATATTGGGCTGTTTTGTTTCTAATATTCTAAAGTTTCTATAATGCCAAGTTGTGTTGCATATGGTTGCACAAACAGACTAGATAGGAAAAAACCTGGAATAGCGTTTCATAAGTAAGTCACATTGTAATTATCGTTCTTGAAGTAGGTACCTGACGGGTAACTGCAACATTAGGGCCATTCGCTATAAATTTATTAATTGCTTTCAATAGGATCATATCGTTCTCAAATTTTTGTTGGTGCAGTGTAGACAATTAGCATATGTTAATATTTTGCAACTGAAAAGCTAGCCTTATTGTAGACAAGTGTTGAAAATTTAATTCAAGCAGGTCATGTTTACATCGCGACACAGTGAATATGGTATTCTGGAGGCTTTACTCACGTTTAAGTTTACACTGAAAGTGCACGATGAAATTAATTGTGATAATTTGTGCTGTGTAAACTACTAAACATGATGAAATAAGCCTTGTTGTCCGAAATGCAGTTCGCGATGCATTTCTTGTGTTTAGATGTGTCTACATAGTTTGATTTTGTAGCGGCAATATTAATGGAAATGTTGGCAGGTTGAAATGCGGTGTGTACCAAACAATTTATTTATTATTAGTTGTTAGCTTCTGACTTATGAATGTACTGAATTTGCTTGCAACATTATATAGGCCACTACCAGTACAATATCTTCTAAGTAAGCTCAGAAACTATGAGGTCTTTTGAAGTGATAATTTTTTAAAAGTTATAAACATTGACTTAGGATATTTTTAAAATTTCAGATATGACTTGTTTCTGTTTGTAAATATGTCTACAACTATATTTCTAGATTTTGAAATCTTTCTTATCAATTACTGAAATAGAATGTGAAAATATAACCTATTTGAACATCAACTAAAATTTAAGGACTGTAGAAATAAACAGTTTGTTATTCAAGTTAAAAAGAATTACCTGCTCATTAAGTTACGTCCGAATTCATCATCAAATATGGATATGGCGACAGTTTTTTTCTTGTCCAGGCCGCATTTCAACCTAACCACGTCAATTTTAAGGTACAATATCTCGATAACTAAGCGAGATCTCAAAACATTTTATTCTTTACTTTCAGTTTCTCTCATCGAGTTATATAAGAATTCGTCATCAAATTGCGGCGCCACGGTTATTGTTGAATCCCTTCATAACCTAACAACCTTACTATTGAGACAGTATATCTCGCGAACTAAGCGATATATCGAAAAAATTTATTCTTTATTTTCGATTTGTATTGTCGTGTTACATAAGAATCTATCACCAAATTTGACTTTGGGGACACGTTTCTTCTGAATTTCAACCAGAAACTCCACTCTTTTTAGACAGTAGGCTATATCTCGAGAACTAAGCACGACATCAAAAAATTTTATTCTTCATTTTTGATGTGTCTCGTCGAGTTACATAATAATCTATCATCAAATTGTGGTGCCACAGTTGTCTTATGATTCCCTTCAGGTTTTTGTTCCTATTTCCCGTGTTTATCCTGCCAAGCAATATGGCGGCCTCCCCTCCCCACTTCTCTCCACCCGGTTTCACTCCAGTATGTGATGAAGGTCCCTTGCATTGTCTCCATATATTCCTTCCTCCTTGTTTTACACTGTGTTTGGTGCTGTAACTTCCTTGGATAGTTGCTTCATAATTTGTATTGTTATTTTCTGTTATTATTACAATGCCTTATCGCTAATTCTGAAAAAAGAATATTGCACATTCGGGAAAATTTAAGTTTTTTTTATTTGAATGCAAAGACGATATCACATCACCTACAAATATTTTTGGGAGTGGTTTACGTGGCGATACAGGTCGTCACTAACACGGCGCTTATGAATTGAGCTTGTTTATTTCTAATAATAACTCAATTCCTCCTGTCCTGAGCTGTAACATGATCATATTGTAAGAACGAAGGAACAGGCTGCATTTCTTTATCAACAGCTATTGCCGTTACAAAATCGAAGGATGCAGACACAACACATGTAATGCATTTAAACTATATTTCAAGTAGTAGTAGCATTCCCGGCTATATTGCACATACCGCGACCTCAACTTTTGTAGCACCCGTATAACCAAACACAGTAACCATGTGTTGGTGTACAGTCAGTGCGATGAAAGTGGACGTCGCGGAATGCGCAACATAGCCGTGGAGGTCTAATAAGACCGGGCACGAACCCAGGTCTCAGCGTGCTGGCCACCTTGACTGTGTTTTAGGCAACTTACACATCCATCAAGACAAATACTGAGACGGTCCCATATCTTCACCTCATAAACTGCACATATCACAAACCAAACATACACGCACACGTACGGGGAAATGAATTAAATTACGATGGAGCACACACTCCCTAGTCATCTAATTCTTTATAATTATTATCTATCTAATATAATTTCAATGTTAAATTCCACCCCAATCTACTTTTACGATTTATGAATTTAAATTTTAAATTCTTTTATGGTTTTCGTTAAATATTGCGTCACTTCCCTTGGTAACTTCTTTCAATCCCTTACCCACAAAAGAAAATTTTCCCACACCCTAATGCCTGAAATCGAGTGATAGCTTGTGCCCATGGTCATCTTTTCCCTTACTGGCACTACTACTAAGGAGGTCATATGGCAAGCAACTAATACAATAATAAATATATACAATGACAAGAACGTTGGTAGCGTTCACAAGCTGATGTCCAGTTCTTCCAGCCATTATGCGAAGGAACTTGTAGCTCCAAAAACAGCTTCATATGGTCCATCATACTTCCGTAGAGGGCATTCCCTGATAATATGCTCCACACTCTGGGAAGGAGCACAGCAGTACAGGCAGGAGAATCCTGAAGACCCCACTTATACAGCATGGCGTTGCATTTCGCATGGCCTGTTCTCAGGCGATTTAGTTTGACCCACTGGTCTCTATTTAGATGGAATCCTGGAAGTCCAGTTGTGGGATCTTTAATATCTGAATGTTTTACAGATGTGGAGTTCCAGCTTTGTTGCCATTTTTCCATGACATGAAAGTCAAATACATCTTGCCATACTAAGGAGGTGTCAATTAGTTATGTGACTTAAAATAAGGGACAGGGGTCCGACAAAATATCATAAAAATCTCATTTAAAGGGAGGGAGGGAAGGAGGGGGTGTCACAACATATCTTACCGAGGGGGTGTCCAAATATAAGAAAAACACCTCACATAATTAATGGCTGCCCCCTGACTCATTGACTAGTATCCTTCCAAGTCCCGAAGCCAACACACGCCTTCAATATTCCCAGCACTCTCCTCACCTTTCTCCTTTCCTCCAATGACCAGCTCCTTTATCATATCATTTACTGAGTGGATCCTGAGGTAATTTCCACAAACAAATCTAGCTTCTCTCCTTTGTACGCTGCATGCTGTATTTGATATGAAAACTGTGGGTCCCAAACTACATCACCACATTCAAGCAATGAATGGTCTGACCAAAACTTTGTAACCCAATTCCCTCACTTCTCCAGTACATCCTCTCATCATCTACAATTTTATAACCTTTTCCTACCACCTATGCTGTTGAGTTAGTTATCAAATGTTATACTCAGATATTTACACTTCAAGTCTTCAACAAGAAATTCCGTCCCCACGCCATATTATAAACAACCTTTAGCTATTTATATGTGTACATAATAAACTGACTCTTCTGGGCATTTATCATCATTCCAAGTTGACCTACCAAGTTAGCTATTCTATCCAGGTCACCCTGCAGCTATTTACAGTCTTCTTCCAGTCTGATTTTCATCAGCTTTTATTAGAAAGAAACCCAACATGTTAGATTCTCTTGTGTTCTGCTCTACCACTTAAATAAAGCCTTCTTCCTTTACTAATTCTGTTACTTTGTTTGTTATACTTCCACATTCCACCAGTTATACTCTTATTGTCTGTTTTGTGATACTTTCAGGATTAACCTTTGTCTTCCCAGTTATAGCCTCGTCTCTTATTATTTCAGTGACTTCATCTGTTTCTTTAGAATTAGCAATTTTTTCCACTGTAAATCTACAATCAGTATCCCTTAGATCATTTATTTTTATCCTCTTATCAGGAGCTCCTAGATTAAAACAGGCACAATCCTGACCCTATCATAAATTTAAGTAGACAGCTTAATTTAATTAACATATTACTTATCCCTTCTATTTAGGTGTAGGCTACGCAAAGAGAAACTCCACCTATCAACAGTGTACACAGGCACAACCCCCAAGACAGAACTAATGCCTTTTCTAAGAAGCACTTTTGTGTCCATGTTTACATGTTTCATAGTGTGGTTCAACTGTGGCTAATCATAGTGACTCAGGACCTGCATGAGTTCTGCAATGGTATGTGGTGCCTTCTTCACCACGTTCCTAATGTCAATATTAGTACAGTAACATAAGGGCCTATCAATACTATAGCCCGCAACTCCCACTATCACTACTCCACAGACATATGTCAACACCTCCTCCATTGTTATTTAGTTCGACATAGTAGTAGGTATAAAATATTTGGTTTCACTAAGGGTAAGTGGTCATAAAATCAAATCTCCAAACTTGACATTGGCAAAGATCAATAAAACTCATCAAATGCAACTGATAGTATTGGGAAAAGGTGGTGAAGTAGAAGCAAAACATTTAAACTTCTCTTAGGTTGGCAATGAAAATTAATACATCATTTGATTTTGCTTCCATAACAGACAGATTACACAAAATCGAAAAGCAATTAAAAAAATGAGCTCACAGTTAATATTCAGCATTAATTCTAATTATTATTATTCAGATGAGATTAAAAAAAGTTTGAATAAACCAATAAAAATGCTAGTGAGAACGAAGGCTTTCACGGCGTATCGATGAAATATAGTCTTCGCGGGTTTTCCGCCGTATGTTGTCTCTCTTCAACAACATACGGCGGAAAACCCGCGAAGACTATATTTCAAAAATGCTAGTATCAAAAAATGACATTAAATATACATTCAAAGACAAAAAAAAATATTCAGGTCAAATATATGTCTGGTGTCTCACTTTGGCTGTAGGCCAAAATATTGCGTGTTTCTTGTGTTTGTTTTTTTGTGTTCGTCTTCCCAGCCGCCTTCATCTGTGGTAAGTGTTGGGTCATATTTCCCTATTCTTCCTTACTTTTATTGCCTTAAAGCATTTTACTGCTCATTTTATATATATATATATACCCAGCCATTACTGTTCCTTCCCTCTATCATCCCTTTACCTCCATCCACACTATCTAAATTGAACCACCACTAACCAGAGGTGATTTTTAACTGCACAGATTCATTAGCTTAAATTTTTTTTTTATTTTACTTTTGCTTACTCAAATTTATGTTTTGTAGATTTTGTTAAATTATATTTATATTTTTCAATATTTTATGATGCTTGGATATTTGCTCCAATTTGCTATCACCCTCTCCCTGCCCGATGTTTGAATTTACCCCCACCACATTCCTGACTAACAGTAATTCTGTGAGGCAGGCTCTCACATCATACACCCTTCATAATATTCTCCTGCTGATAAAGCTCTAGACCCAAAAATTCTGATGTTTTGTGTTCTTGCCTTTTTTATATGTTCATACCATTTAACCATGATATAAGATTTGGCTATCCTTCAAGAAATACTCATACTCTCATCCCCACAAATAATCCCACTTATACATCAAATTTTACAACTATCAGTGAATTCCGGTAGTAGGCATGGCTAGAACCATCTGCACAAGTTTTCCACATTGCAGTGGGACAGTTTCTTCCCTGCCAGACACTCATCTACCAATCAAAACTACCACCTGCACCAATTTCCTCAAAGCCGTCCATTGCCCAACAGCTCACAATACTTCATGCTCCCCCTTTGAAACCCACACCCACCTCACTCACTCTCTGCACTCCAGCCCTTCTTCCAACCCTAAACTGTCAGTTGTGAACCTGTGCTCTTCACCACTCTCTGAACCCCAACACTCCAAAGTGCTCACCTTTTCACCTACCATTAAATTTGACCATGCCAACCGAGTATGTGAATCTATTATATTCTACAGACCACTCGATTGGTGGTGCCACTTTGCCACTCATGTCAGTGGACCTGGGCTTCAGGACGACCTAACACACAGTCACCACAAATTCAAACCATTAACACTTGAACTTTTCCCCAGAATCATCCCATCTACATTTTTGTGGTATTCTCATTCGCAAGTTTGGCTTATAGTTTTCTGAAATCCTTGGTGAACACCAGCAGTCTCAGCCCAGCTGAAACCTGTGCTAAAAAACCACTTTCAACTAACCCATACCTCATCATCCATGGAGAAGGGTTCAATCGCAGTAGTTGTGAATTGCAGTGACTATGTGGCTGAAGGTCTTCGTCAGTAATTAGATGCCAATACTTACTCCGGCCTCACTGAAGATTCCACACCTGTTGTCAACAAAAAATACAGGAATATGTACAGTTCAATGGGCCACCTTAACGTCTCTTCCCTCAGTCAATCTCTTCTTATTCCTTAAAATCCATGTATGTCTATCCTTTACCTCCTTCCCAAAATGTATAAGCCCCATTGTTGCAGCTTATAGATCTCCAACTGAATAAACCTATACATTGGTGAACCAATACCTACAGCCTATAGTATCCTCCCATATTAAAGACACAAAACACTTCCTTTTCCATCTTTTTACTATGCCCACATTACTTCCTCCCAACTCCATTCTGGTAACAATTGATGTTACATCCCTATACACACACATTCCACATTGCCATGGACTCAGCGCCACAAAACATTTTCTGGATCAGCACTCTCCAAACAGTCACCCCAGCACATCTTTCCCCATCACCCTGGCTGAACTGATGCTTAAAAACAACTACTTCTTTGGCTGCATTTACCTCCAAACACGTGGCACTGCCATCAGCAATCGCACGGCACCCTCTTATGATAACTTCTTCATGGCCCACCAGGAACAGACATTTTTGGAGAAAGTCGCTCCAAAATTCCTCATGAGGCTCATGCTTGGATGTGGATCTGTCTCTCTCCAATGGCCACCTCAGCTCCTTGGTCTACACCAAACCCACCAACTTACAGCAGCAATTCCATTTTGACAGTCGTCATCAATATCATACCAAACATTCCATCCCCTACAGTCTTAGCATGGGGGCAGTAGTATATGCTACTACCAGCAATCCCTTTTGGAGTATTCAAACATCTCACAAGCACTGATATCCTACAACTACCCTCCCAGATTTGGTTCGCAAGCAAATTTCATGGGACACATTACAATCTTCTCAGCCTACTTACCACCCAAAAACCCCAACCAGTCCTGGTCACACAATGCTTCCCTGACGTTGAATCCATCTATAGAATCTTTTGGCAGGTTTATGAATTCCTGCTAACCTGCCCAGAAATGAGATCCATTCTACCAAAAATCCTCCCTGGCTCTCCCAGAAATTGTTTCAGCAGACCTCCCATCCTCAGCCAATTCCTAGTCCACAAACACAGTCTTCCTCATCCCATCAGTCAGCCCCAAGGCTCTTTCCCATGCAATAGACCCCGCTGCTAGATGTGCGACATTCACCATGCCTCCACCACTTTCACCAGCCCTATCACTGGCGAGAGCTATCCTATCAGAGGACACGCCACCTGTGAAACCTCGCATGTAATATACCAGCTGACCTGCAAACACTGCTTGACTTCTTATATAGGTTTGACTAGCATTCCATTAGTCATAAGAATGAATGGCCACCAACAGACAGTTTTCACTCGGAATCCAAAACACCAAGTAGCCATCCATACCATCTCCCATGAAATCAATAATTTTAATTCTTTTTTCACGATCCGTGCTATTAGAGTCCTCCCAAACAACAGCAGCTCCTCTGAACTCTGAAGGTGGGAGCTTATCTGCCAATACAAACTAGGCACAAGGCAACCTCCTGGTCTCAATTTGAGATAATACCCAGTCAGTACTTTTCCTTTCCTCTATCCTCTACTTGCCTCCATGCCCACTGTCTACAGTATATTGAACCATCACATACCAGAGGTGATGTTTATCTGCATAGATTCTCTTTCTTTTTATTAATACTTTTATATTTGTTAATTTTTCGATTATTATGTTTTCTTATTTACTTTCAAAAATTTATGTTATGAACATTTTAATGTATTATTCTGCACTTTTTGAAGCATTTTGCATTGCACATGTACTAGATCCAATTCACTGTCCCCCCATCTCTGGCCTCTGTTTGAATTTGCCCCCACCATGTTCCTGACTTACGGCCATTTTGTGAGACTGTCTCCTGCACCACCCTCCCTCAGTGATGTTCTCCTGTTAATGAAGGGCCAAGTCCCAAAATACTTATTGTTCTTCCTGTTCTTGTGGGGATTTTTTTTATGTGTTCACCCCACAGTACTATCATCTAAGGTAAGTGGTGGTTGATTTCCCTATGCTTTTTTTGTAAATCCATTTGCTACTTAGATCCTCTTATTTCCTGGTAAGTATATATATATATATATATATATATATATATATATATATATATGACGGTCTCCCACACCACCCTCCCTCCATAATGTTCCGTAGACAAAGGGACAAGTCCCGTCATATTTATTGGTTTTTTTTTCCTGTTCTTGTGCATTTTTATGTGTTTACCCTATGAAACCATCATCTAAGGTAAGTGGTGGTTCATTTCAGTATCCTTTTTTGTATGTATATATATAAGAATTGCTCATGTAAGTATATAAGATATGGGCAGCTGTCACTGTGCACAGCAATAGCCAAAATAATACTCTCATCTACCATGCTGTTTTACATAAACAATTATTTGCATCTTCTGGAATAATCTGCAGCTGTGCAGTTTGCACCAGCACACTAGAAATTTTAAACTAGATAAATGTAAAATTAAGTTTCACTACAAAATAGTGTATTTTATATATAAGTTCCAATTTAAAAGAAAAAATTTCTTACCCTTAAAAAAAAATAACCTTTCACTTTTAATAAGTTCATTTTCTTGCCTGTGAAGTAAACAGCAAGTTGATTGAACTTAATAAATTTATAATTCAAGTAGATCAGGCGATGGAGCATCTGACTACACCTAGGATGACTGGGATTTGATCCCCAATGAAGACTAAGATTCTTATTCACAGCTGATCAACCCCAGGCCCATTACTCTCCAATGAGTAATGTGGAGGAAACTCTGCAGGAATGGCTGGAGTGTAGCACTGATCCTGCCATATCCTTTCTAATGCCAAAAGGTTGTAATGGGAATGTGAAGCTCTACATCTGTGAATACTGCGGGAAGCAGCAGAAGCAGTAGAAAACCCATAACTTTTATTTTTACATACAAAAAATAGAGCACTATACATAACAATTCTTTACACCAAGAAGTCTGGATCACTGTACTCATTGTCACTTTCTTGATCACCTATCTTCCTCCTTTTCCTTTTGCACCTATATTTTTTCTGACTCTCTGATTTAAGCACCTTGTGACTATGGTGTAGTTGAAATTCTGGTGGTTTTGGGGATACAATAGTCTGGTTTGGCACCTTCTGAGGAATTTCCTAGAACAATAAAATTATATACAAGCATTAAGAATCAAAGCACAAGAGAAACTAAACTGATATGTAATATGACTTAGAAATAGGTGAGACATTAATATTTCTTTCTATATACTTACTCTTGGACTATTGTGAAATGGGTTTGATTTTTGATACTTTTCTTCACTATTGAATATATCTGATTTCTGGAAACCATTATAAGCAGGAATATATAAGTTTGATGTAACAATCAACCTTTGCCTTTCTTTATATCTAATAGGTTTGAAAAATGTTAATAGTGCTGATTACCAAATATAAATAAGTAAAACCATTGCCTGCTACAGAATATATCAGATGCAACATGATGTCTAGTCATTGATATGATTCCAAAAGATACTAATTTCATAATATTAAGTGAAAGGTTGGGATGGGGAAAACAAACAAGGAAGAAGAATAAGCAAGGAAATGAGGTGTAGTCAAATACATATATATATATATATAATAACAATAAGCAGGAAAAAGCTTTAAGGCAATAAAACTAAGGAAGGATAGGGAAATATGACCCAACACTTACCACAGATGAAGGCGACTTGGACGACGAACAAAAAACAAACACAAGAGAAGCACAATATTTCGGCCTACAGCTGCCTTGAAAGTGCAGAAGGTGAAGCAACAGGTGGTGTCACATGTGTACACATAGACATATATGTACATATATATAAAACAATTATAAAAAAGAAAGTAAAATATAAATTAAAGGTGGTTTTTATCATCAATTTTTGAAATTTTTATTTAATATTTATTTGATTCAGAGATATTATTTGATTATTATTGTTGTTCCTAATGTAAAACCCCCACTTTCTACCTGCTCAGCCACTGCTACACAATAGTCCAAGAGACCAAATTAATCCTGCCACGGTCACAGTCTTGCCTCCATCCCCTGCTTGCACTACCTCCTTTGCCCTCAGCTGAGCCAGCAAGGTTGTTCCTCTGCTTGCCATTCACTGCGGTTGGTTTGTTTCACTAGTTTAAAGCCTATTTGGTTTTTGCTTAAGATGAGAATCCTACATGCAATGTGTTACCAGGGAGAAGTAATATCAGTTATTGTTCAGGGCATCCAGATTTTAGACAGCAAAGTAAATTTGCTGTGGGAAATGTTTTCAAGTATTTTAGGAACCTTTCCCTCAACAAAGAATCAGGGAGAAACATTAACTTTGCTCAAGTACAAGCATCGACAGTGGAAGCTTGTGGTCTTTCTAAGAAGTTGGTACAACATACCGCTTGTATTTTAAGTTTGGCAGAAACGGAAAGTATGAGCCCTGTTTTTGAATCACCAAGAAAGAAGTACAGACAGGAACACAAATGCATTGAATTTGATGATTTTAATAAAGAAGTAGTGCACAGGAATGTTCTAGAGTAATTTAATAGAGGAAAATACCAAAGGGCTATGGAAATATGGTCCAATCTGCCATTAAATCATCTATTCAGGCTCAACAAGATCCATTCTTTGCCTTTGAGAGGCTTAGTTTTAAATTTAAGAAGTTCAATTAAGGATAGAAATTTTTCATGTAACGCACTAACATTGCACCTTCAAGAGCAAAGATTTTGCAATCAATGAACTTATTGCATACAAAAGACACTAGCCACATAGTTTACGTAGACAATACATGTATTCATCAAAATCATACAAACAAATATATTTAGCATGATTCAACAGAAAATGGAGGTCTTAAAGTTCCTACTGGTCGAAGAAGTTGACTTGTCATAGTACATGCTGGTTCTGTACAAACAGATTTCATACCAGGAGCTAACATTTTTTTTTTTTTTTTTTTTTTTTTTTTTTTTTTTTTTTTTTTGTTGGAAAAAGTTTGTCCTTATTAGAGTACCATTCAGAAATTAATGGTGACATTTCTAAAAAAAAGTGGTTTTGTGACATGTTATACGTGCTTAAAAAAGGGTGCATTATTGCCTTGGAAGTGTTTAAGGTCCCACTGACTGTAAAATATGATTAGGCATGTTGATATGATTTATTTGAATTTCTTTTTCGTTGATGATGAAGTGTGTCTCCATTTCATGGAATGTGGCTTTGATCAAGGTGACATGTGACACACCCATGTCTTATCACCTATCATGATATGGTCCAGGAACTCATCACCTTTCTCACATGTGAAAAATGTCTATGCGCTGGAAGCGTATTTAGTTTTGTGTTCCTTGGTGAGCATATTGGGCTCCCATCATGTGCACAATTTTTGAAACAATAATCGGTCACAATGTCGTAAAATTGTGAAATTTGTGGAAAATGCAGAAATTGTGAACCTCCTGTTCTCATCTTCACTGAACAGAGATGGCCAACTGTTAAGTTCTTCATCATGCACAAAGTAGCAGCTCTCATTGGACTTCCTTACTCATTTCCTGACCATTCCATCACTCATGGCACCTTCACCATACACCTCATGAATTTGGAGATTAAAGTCATCCAGTTTGAAATTTCTTGCATTCAAGACATGAATAACAGACTGTATTTCACAATTGTCAGGCTGGGTAAAATACCTTGAATATGTCACTTGCTCATCACAAATCACATGCAAGAACTAGCTATCTTAAACTGCATGTACAAGTTGCTTAGCAAATGGATAACAAAACTTCCAGGAAGTGAATAGCAATAAAATCTCATTTTTCAAATAATGTTTCAAATCTTTTGTTGTAGTACACAGAATGAGCAAACATTTGTTATAGTTTCTGTTATATCAGTATAACATATTCTACAATAATGTTGACTGCTGTAGGCCTATTTTATAAATACTACAGGGTGTGACAAAATGATCTGACAGTTTTCGCTGTCATACTGTCAAGCAAGTAGATGGTGTGGGGCGGTGAGGATAGGCATGTACCAGAGCCCACATGTGGACATTTGTAGTAGCCATGAGGCAGTGGTTGGGTGAGCACCTTGTGTTTGTTGTTGAGGATTTTTTTAAAAAGTGGTGATTTCTGCTTTATTGTTCAGCAGTAGTTCTGAAGATGTTGTAATGTGGGTCTAAGAGGAAGAATCCCAACTTGTTACACAATTGTGATATGGGTGAGTACCTTCAGAGATACTGGTTCATCATTAAAAAAAAAAGTCACCGTCCAAGGTCAGTCTGGATGCCAGAGAATATCAAATGAGTAAGAGGAGATGTAAAAGCCAGTCCTCAGGAGCCTACACATAAACAAACTACTGCTTTGCATTTGCCTGACCGCTCAGTAAGACTTTTGCCCATAAAAAATGGCTATTTCCCAGCAGTTAAAGTCTACTAACTATGCAAAGTGTAAAGCTTTTTCAGAAGAAATGATTGCTATGTTGACTGATGAAAAAATGTTAATGATGAGTAACGAGGAAAATTTCCATCTGGATGGTTATGTAAACTAACAGAACATTCGTTATTGGTAGGCTATAAATCCGGAACAACTGTATGGAAATGAATTAGGATTCAAGCTAGAGACCTCAATAAAAGACTAACATATATCAATTGTATCAGTTTCATATATAAACATAATAAAGAGAACTGAATTGTAAGTCATCTGCCTGAGAGATATTTTTAATATTGAATTATTAAAGCACTAACCATTGAAGTTTCTTTCAGTTTTCTATTTTAGTCTAAATAATCTAAATATTTAATTTGCAATTACTGGGTAGTTGTCAATAAATCATGAGGTTCGAGAAAAATATGTAGCACTGTAGTGGGTGGTCTACTTAACATTTATTCAGCTCAATAAATAAGAAATGTGTGTTAAATAATTATGACTAAGAAGAATAGAAGCAAACATTTTGCAATTATATGAATCCATTAGCTGCTTTATTAGAAGTATGTACAGCAGTTAGGGTATCAAATGGCCTATGTCAAGATTTAAACATCTGTAGATAGCTTATTACGGCTTTCCATTAAATACAAAAGATTTAAAAAAAATAGTTTTAATGATTTTAGTACAAAAGTATTCAATGTCAGTTCCCTTTTATCTCCTATTATTAGGTGCAATTACCAGCCAAGTTATAGTAACATCAATTAAATTTGTTTCACAAAACTGCTTCACTGCCATAAAATTAAGTAGTACAGTAGTTATTCCATATTTAGGAATTTATACTTTTTCTTTCACCTAGTAAATGATTTTGGTCTAAAGTTTAAGCAGGATTATAAATAAAAGAATTTTGTTCTGTTCCAGTACCTTCTCTCCATTTGCCAAGATTCTGTTGGTTGCATTATGTAATCACTATTTTCTCCTTTACGCTCTTTTCCTTCTCCTTTTGCTTTAGAAGAAACCTTTGTGGGTTCATAGTCATAATCATCAGCGTCCTCCAGATCAAATTTCAGTATTGTCTGCTTAAACTGAAAATAAAACTGACATGGAAAACGTGTAACATTTTGAAAATACGGTTTCATCAGACAACACTGATTTGTACTTACATCCAAATACTGAACAACAAGTGCTGTCCTGGAAGCTTCATCTAATACAGAAGGAAAACCTTGCTGAAGATTCTGTATTGTGTTTTTTGGAACAAAACGAGAGTTGGTGTGGCGGGTCACAGCTTTCTCATACAGTTTTGTTGATTTGGAAGGAGAATACTGGGCAATCTTTCTAAAATATTCAATTTATGAGGGAAAATATTTTATCACTATAACCCAACGTGATCTACAAGGAAGTAAAATAATTACTTACTCATCACTAATACCGTAAGTGTCCTTGAGATGCTGCCTCAAAACCAACAATAACAAGCAGCCCTGTGATGCAGTAATCCATTCCCGGAGGAAAGACATGTCTTCAGGAACTCTGCTTAGTAGAGAATTCACATCCTCATCGTCATCTTTCTCTTCATAGTAGAAAGGAACAGCATTGCTGGGATGTGTGTATACATTTGTAGCCTGTGGGTCATTGCTGTTTGGGAGCAGGACCTAATTAAAATTGAAGATATTTTTTTACTAATAAAAATAGTACAAATGTAATAGTTTTTAGATGTGAAACTGCTTTGGGCAACAAATATATATTGCCAAAACAAATGGTTTTTACAAGAATCTTTAAAATAACTGGATTCCAGAATAATGAATCAGTATTTTTAGAAAAAAATATTGAAAAGGTGCCTTGTTATTGTTATTTATTGATGGGAAACATTTTCGCTTTAGATCTGATATTACATCTAAAAATTTAAAAGCATTCAATAAATTGTAAAAGCGAAGCACGTAAAAAGTAGAGATGAATAACTTATCAAGATTTGCCTCTTAACCAATAATAACTGTCTCTACTGCTTGAGTGGGGGACAAGCAAGTGGTGTTATATTTTGTAATATCTGTCCTTCCTCAGTAATAGAGGGCAAGTTGCCTTCTGACCAAACCTTGCACCACAATGACAGTGTAACAGCTTCTACAACAGCTAAAAAACATCGGTCCTTCTCAAGACCAAAGTTTCTGACAATATTGATATGCATTGAAGGCTTCTTCAAAAAAAAAAAAAATCAGTTTTACTAGCTGACCTATGCCAAAATCTGACTGTGATATCTTATGCACTGTGATTATAACCACATAAGACCCAAGGTTCAAGGAATGAGTCTTTTAACACAGACACCACACCCTAAATATGGAAGTGCTATATTTGCCAAACCTAATATAGTTGTTACATCTGCCCACTTGATGGGTTCCAATGACATAGAAATACTTACTGTGGAAACAGACAAATGTATCATCACGTCAATATATATACCACCAACAGCTGACTTCCAATTCAGACCCCCAAAAAATTTTCACAATCAACCAAACAGGATTGTCATTGGAGACTTCAATTGTCGTCACGTTGACGGGGGCTACGTACAGAGCAGTACTAATGGGCAGAGACCAACAATGTGACTCTTCAACATGACCCAAAATAATCCGAATATTTCCTCAGTAGTCATTGGAAAAAAGGTAATAACCCTGACCTCTTGTTTGTCAATAGCAACATCAGTCAAATGTGCAAGGAAAAAGTCCTATCTTCGATACCCTCCACCCAAAAATTACTTACAACATAAAGCAAATTATTACACCAATGACTGAACCTTTCATGATACACTTCAATTTTCCAAGGACACAGTGGAGTATTTTTTTTTTTTTTTTAGAGAAAACAATGATAAGCAAATATCACAATTAGCTCCAGAACCATGTAACTATGAACTGTTTGTGAGAATCATACAAAAAGCTCCATGTCAGTGTTTCCCGCAAGGCTGCAGAACGAACTACAACCCTGGATTGCAGTCCAGCAAAGCCAACTTGTACACTCAATATTATCATCTGTTTGAGGAAGACCCATTCTCTGAAGCAACCAGATAATGCAAGCACTTGGAACACCCAGAAGAAAAACGTAGACTGACATAATCAGTAACAATGACATGATGTACAATAGCAAAAAAGTATAGACAACTCTTAAATAGCTCAGAATTGACCCTAGTGAAACCTGGCAGTTATACAACATAACTCCTGATAATATTGCCCACTGGCTAATTCAGCCAGCAGAAGCAAGAACCGGACCACAGGAACCAAGATCATCCATGACATCAACAATGAAATATCCACCATTAGTGCCCCTTTCTCTAATAAAGAAATAGCAGCCTGTGTTAAAGTCCTCCAAAACATTAAAGGTATAGGTCTCAACCACATCCCCACTGAGCAGATCAAGCAGCTGGGGGAGAGGGGATTAAAATGGCTTCTCGAGATGTACAATGGATGTTTATACAGTTGTGAGATTCCAAAGCTCTGGAGGAAAGCTCAAGTTGTAGCAGTACTAAAAACCTCATAAACCCCAAGTGATGCCTATAGCTACTGCCAGGTATCACTCCTCAGTCACATCTATAAACTTTTTGTGAGGATGCTTCTAAAACATCTCTCGCTTGTTATTGAGGATAAACTGATACCTCACCAAGCTGGATTCAGAACAGCCTGCTCCTGCTCAGAGCAAGACCTACATCTAACACAATATACTGAAGATGGCTTTGAAAAGAATTTAGTAACTGGAGTAGTCTTTGTTGACCTGACAGCAGCATGCGACATGATCAGCATAAAAAAGAAACCTTCTCCTGAAAGTATACAATACAACGCAGGCTTTCAGTTTCACAGAAATAGTCTACGAACTTCTCAGCAATAGGCAATTCTTTGTCAGCTTTCAGAACTCAAAAAGCCGCCGACACAAACTGAAAAATGGATTTCCTCAAGGCAGTGTTCTTCTTATCCCAGCTTTATTTACTTCTACAATAAATGTGCTACGTAAAAGCTGAAAGTAACTTCTAATGCAGTGGCCCTGCAGCACAGTGTAAACCAAAAATACCTCGGTGTAACTCTTGACAGAAGTCTCACTTTTAAAAGTGATTGCCACAATGTTGAGATAAAAGAATCTTCATGCAACAACATCTTTAGCAAGTAGTGAAGATGTAGGTGGGGAGTTAACCAAAGCATCATCCAAATCTCTGCCTATGCATTTTGCTACTCCGCAACAGAGTAAGCATGTCCTGTGTAGCAAAAATCAAGTCAAGCTAAGACAGTAGATGTTGTGCTCCATAGAACATGCCGGCTCAACACAGGTTGCTTCAGACCATCATCTGTGAAGATATTAGCTGGCATCGCCCCTGGAGAAATACACCAGGAAGTTGCCAATGGCGTGGCAAGGCTTAGAGTGAATGAAGACGCCCGACACCCTCTACATGATTATACACCAGTGACATCAAGACTAAAACACCGATCAAGCTGCCTATAGACTTAAAACCATTAAATGGAGCACCAACCGATGAAAGAATACGGCTTGAGAGAAAAGAGTGCAATATGATACCGAGTATATCAAGCCAAAGGGGGGTCTACCATCTACATCCGAATGACCATGTCCCATATGGAAGTCACTAAATAAGCTCTCAGTTGGCCATTCCAAAGATACTCTTGCTCCATGGAGATATCTGGGATAACAGACAGATACCACACAATTATGTGGGAGAGAGAAACTATGGTACATCTGTTGTCCACACATCAGAATGAATGTATCCCAATTTGCTCTTCAATCAGCTACTGACAAAGCAATAGCATTCATGGAAAAACTACCACATATTTGATGCTGTCATCAACATGAGAAGAAGAAGACTGTTTGAGTCTAAATAATTTGTTCACAAGCAAAAATGCAGCAATTGCTGATAACTACCATTTTAAATAGTTATAACAATACGACCTGAAGATCTTACCTCACGAAATGCTTCTAATAAATTTGTTCCAGATATAGAAATCATAATGTCAATGCGATGAATTATAAATAATGGCTCATCCAGGACCTTATATGGAAAGTATGCTAAATTGTCTGATAGGTAAAGCATCTGGGAGAGACTTGTTTTCTGGAAAGAAAAAATAAGGGTGCAAAAATGAAAATCATTTGGCATACATTAACTCAAGAAAATGATTACCATTTTCACAAAGGAAATAAAGAAAATATTTAATATAACGCTAATCACCTGTTCATCGAAATGCTTCAGGAATGAGAATACAAGAGCTCGCCGCTGTTGTTTGGTACCTCGTAAGATAGAGTAAAGAAATCCATTGAGAGCATCTGGATACTCTCCTTCTTGGGATCGGAAACCGCGCACAATACCACTACTATTGTTTTGTAATATTTTTTGTAATTTATAGGAGAGATTTATACCAGACTGAGATTTCATGTGGACCAATCCAGGGTACTTCTTGTCTATATCCTTTAACTGCTTTTCAGCACTGTTACTAATAGTTTTCTCTACATCTGTACCCAAACAGATCAAATATGGCACAATCTACAACAAAAATTCCAAATAAATACTTTGTGTGTGCGTGAATGACAAAGAAGAAGTATTCAGGCAATGAAAGGAGAGAGAAAGTGGAGCAAACAATCATCAAAGACTAAGGCAGGATTGCAGTGATGAACATAAAAAAACCAACACAGATTACCAATATTTTGGTTTAAAGCCCCATAGATGCATAGTGAGACAATTTTGCAGGGGAAGTGAACATACATCAGGACCTACTATATAACGGAGTAAGCCATGGAGAACAGGGTGGGAATAGTGATCATTAAATAAAATGAAGTACTGGCAACTATAAAGAAGAATATCACTGGCGAAGGTAGAATTCACAAATAGATGCACATATATGTTTCTGGAAATTATCACAGAATACAATCAGTGACGCATATGATAAGGGAGCTGAAATGGGATTCATTGCAAAACAGGAGGAGGATGAGGAGGGTGATGGGAGTGTACAGGGCGTAGATTGGCGATGAGGCATGGAAAGATATTTGAGTAGGTATGAAAAGTAGTGCATTGAAGGGAAAAGATGACCATGACCACAAGCTGGCACTTGATTTCAGGCACAAGGGTGTGGGAAGATTCTCTTTTTTAGGTAAGGGTGTCAGGGATTGGAATGAGTTACCAAGAGAAATGATGAATAATTTACCGAAAATGTTGAAAGAATTTAAAGATAAAATTTGTAGAGGGCAAATGTAGGTAGGTGCAGGATAGGGGGAAGATGGGTGTGTAGGGAAATTGCCACCGGAGCCTGTGCTCCATTGCAATTAAATTGAATATAAAATTAAAATGTAATAAAAAATAAATAAAGTGGGGAATAATGGATTAAATACACAAACATTAAATAAATAAATAAACCATATATGATGGTTTCAAGTAGTAAGTTCTTGTCAGAGCATAAAGCCAGGGAGATACCCGGTGCCCAACAACCAACGCACGTCATATTCATAAGTGTGGACATTGCCCTCTAGCTGGGTCTCCATCACACCTCTGTTTAGGTAAATCTAATTAATTAATAACAATATCTACAGTTTGACAGTTGTCATCCCTTCCACACCAAATGTTTCTCAGAGTATCACCCTCTGCAGCAAACACAGACTGATGAAGAATCACTCTCCATGCATCCCGGAAACCTATCACAAGCTCTCATTTCGCACTGATACCTTGCTGATCTTGTACAAAAACCAATCCTTCATTTCTGCTACCCACCCTCCATATAACTACTGTCATCATCCATATCTAGAAACATATTCTTGATTCAATTAACCACATCCTGTGATTTGAGCATGACTTCCTAGGTTCCTTTCAAAAAGTGTATCTCATCCCCAATATCGTACCAACTAGTCCACAGCGTGTACTTCAGCAGAATACCCAATCTCAAAAACAGCTTAGTCAACAAATACCAGTGTTGCACCTTAAGAAAACAAAAGTCGCTAGACCTGGCCTCAAAACTCGCTAAATTGCAGGATATTTAGAACTAAAAGATTCGCTAGAAATCACTAAATAAAATAAATGAAAATGGCAAAGTAAGTAATATAAATGTTTTTAATAATTAGTATTTTCATTAAATTAAACATAACATTGTATTAAAATTAACATCAACATTCTTCAATCTGTATTTCTTCTTCATCATCTCTGTCTGTCGTTACAGTTGCAGACCTTGCAGATGTGGAAGGATTGGATGAATGGTCAGTTTTAGATCTTTACCAATTGCAGCAATCACATCAGCAGCAAGCTTGTAATTGAATGAGATTTTTCACAATTTCTAACTGATTCCACATAAAAACAATGCTATCGCGAGTATTTACAACTATCATATTTTTCAAATTGTTTTTAAGGATGTTCATTGTACTGAAAATCCTTTCTACTGCAGTATGGGAAAGAGAAAGTGATAAGATATGCCTAAATCAGATAACTACAGAAAGGTATTTATTCCTTCAGCATTCTTGTATTGGGCAAGCCGTATTCCGTTTTCAAAATTTTATGTACGCCATTATTTATCCGAGTCTTGACAGGGGCATTACTTACCCCATTTCCAATAAAGGTTTTTGAAACTCTGCAAGGTTGAATATCACTAAAAATCACCAAATATTTTTTTAGCGATAACATATTTAAGAATATTGCTTTCGAGCCTCAAAATTCACTAAATCTAGTGACAAAATCGCTAAGGTGGCAACAATGACAAACACTCCCCTTCAGATTCTCCATTCAATAAGCCTCACTGAAAATCTTTTCCATCACTGGACATGCCATATGCACCACAGTGTACCTCATATACCAGCCAAGCTGCCTCCAGTGCATTCCTTCTTACATAAATCTTACCACCATTGAGCTATCAATTACAATGGATGGTAACAGGCAAACAGTCTACACCTACAACTTACATCATTGAGGGGAGAGCATGGCAGTTCTCACAATGCGTATAACAACACTATTGACAACTGGGTGTGCAGACTTCTGCGGTCATTGCCGAGGTTATCTGAGTTGTCCGGATTGAACCGTGTGAATTTATCGAAATCCGACATTTCAGCCATCATTTTGTGGCCTTCTTCAGATGACTGTCATGGCTAGAACTGCTGTCGCCTACACATAGCTACCAAAGAGCGCGCTACCCGTTCAGAGTGACGTCAACTCGAACTACTACCGCCAGCATGGCCAGTCCGATGCAGGCCTGAATCCCGCCCTTTTCTAATCAAACATAACCATTTTTGGCCAAGTTGTAGTCTGATGTCTGCACTCGCACTCATTCTATCTGGATTTTTTTTTTTTTTTTTTTTTAATTTCCAATGCTTCTCTGATTTTCCTGGGCCACCATCTGCTTTCCTGAACCAGTACAATGGTGTCACTAAATAAAATTGCATGCCCAATGTTAGCAGAATGTTGATCTGCTGTCGTTATTTTTAAGAGTGACTGTCCATCCAGTCTCGCCGATATACACTTGGCCACAACTACAGGGTATTTGGTATACGCCTGCAGTCTGCAATTTCTCCCTCCAGTCTTTATCCTTTATGAGCACATCAGAAATCTTCCCAGGCACTCTGCATTTTTCTTTTTTAAAAGAAGGCCAATTTCATTTGACAACCTGTGGACATAAAGTAATACTGCCACGGGGCCATCTGTTTGTCTTCTGGCTTCAACTTCTGGTGCTGGAGCACAGTTTGAGGTTGAAGCCTTGTGGTGGCCTTGTTGATAACATCAAGGCTCTGAAGAAGGTCACAAATCGATGGCAGAAACGTTAGGTTTAGATAAATTGATGTGGTCGACCTAAACAACCAAGATAACATTGACAACTGTTTTACAATGAGAGCTGTCACATTTTACCCCAAAACCACCACCACTTCTAAACTCCACACAGAGGAAGTGGCTTCCCTACATATCCTGGACACTAGGTATCCTCCTGGCCTCAATATCCAATAATATCCTACACGTAGACTCATCACATACTGTATATTTATTTATTCTTTGTGTATTTATTCTATTACTGCTACCTTATTTGTTTATTACTACAATTTGATTTTGTTTGTATACTGTGTGATAATGTTGCAGCTCTGCCGGTGATACTGTTTTTCTTTGTATTAGTTAACCCCTGTCCCTGCTACAACCCTCCTATTCTATGTGGCCTATTTCTTTACACGTAGGTTCTGATGTATATGTGTACGTATGAAAGAGATATATTGCAAAATTATGTTCTCACTGCCTTCATCACAAGTGAGTGCTCACTTCTTTCCTTATGTTATATAGACATGAACTTTTGTTGTGCATAATAACTTTTAAGCATAGCTATAAGATACAAACTGAAACTATTCATGCACTTAAAACCTCACTGTAATTTCTATGATACTAGAACACTAAAACAAGTTATAGGGAAAGAATTTACAGCAAACTTGCCTGAACAGGATGCACTAATCCCTGTCGCAGGATTAACTGGATAACTTTGAGAACAGCATGACGAATGCCAATGTTAGGATGCAAGAATGACTCCAAAACCTGTTTGACATACAACTGAATTACAGTGCTGGCCATTCCAGATGAAATATCCCCCATTTCCTTAAGGTTTTCTTGCTTCGATAGTTTGGGCCCTAAACGGAAGAAAATATTGAAAAATAAAGAAAATATTCATAAAATTATTAGAGTAAGAATATATAGATTAGGGCTGTGAAAAATTATTAACTTGAATTTTTGTGAATTTCATATTCTCAGGGGTACTTACATTCTTGATTATGCTTTATTATTCTGCTTTCTTCTTCTTGCAAGTACATCTCTATATTATTTAAGACCTGAAGAAACAAGGAAATCTTATAATAGTGAAGATATAAACTACTATATTGAATTTCAAACAGATACTACTAAGGATAAAAAAGGGTTTTGCAAATAAAGAGAATAGGTTATATAGAGCTTGATTAAAATAATGCTATTTCCTAAAAACCTTGAGACTCTAATGGAACTTCATTTTTTAACAAATGTGATACAATTACATTCTTTCTTCTCCTTGGGTGGCACCATGACTAAAGTAAATCTTTTTTCTGGCAACACTGCAAGCATTACATTACGAAATGAATACCCCCTTTTTATTACAACTTTCTCCAATTTTAATTAATTTGAGCAATTATCACTATATTGTTTAAATTTTTAAAGTAAGTTTCGCTCTTTTTCACTGTCATCATATTCTTACCTGTGTCCTCACCACCACAGATGTGTCATCTGCTGTCAGAAGTTTATGATACAGTGTCTTCAGCTCGATTCCTAACATGAATTCATAATGACGAATACATAGCGATCCAATTGCTTTCAAAGAATAATTCTGAATATCCTCATTTGTTTGTTCCACAAAAAACATTAATGTTTCAAAAACTAAGTTCTTTATATTTGGCTGTGGACATACAAAACATATATTCATAATGTACTAATATAATCTCCATATATTATTTATACTACATATAAGTATAAAAATCAAGGTACTAGTTTTCCTAATAGGTAATAAGCAGAAAGAATACAACAGAAAATGAGAACTAAACAATAACACATTTCAGACACTACAAATCCATAAAAGTTGTTGATAAGACTGCTCAGATTACAAAAAGTGAATACAAACAAACAAATTTATATAGTAAAACCTCACTTTTTCTGAGCTGATACAAAAATTAGATGGCTATATACATGAAACTCTTTTCATTTCTCACTACAAGTAAATGAAACTGAAAGCACTTTTTTTCAGTTTACTGTAGCTTTATAAGTTTATAGCTGTCTAGTCAATGCTAAATTATGTTTCCACAGTAACAAAATTCAAATAGATCAGCCATTTGTTTTTAGACTTTCCATAATATGTACATTGTTAGTGATGTACTTAATTACCACTTTTGGTATACATTACCAATGATTGCATCACCATCATAGTAAGACTGAACATTGTTTACAGCTATTTCTCTTGAATAAAACTAGAAACACTTGCCAATGTCATAATTAACAAAGAATAGCTAATGCAATTGAATTTTTAGTTTTCTTCATTGATAAACTATTTTAGGACTTATTAACAGCACAGTTATTTAAGAGGGGAAAATATGATTATTAACTAAAAACAGCCATGAAATGGCTATCGCATATAAGAAAAAACTATTTAGGTAATTATGGGAAGGTACTTCTGGGAACCCTGGAAATCTTAAATAGGGAAAGCTAAAGAATAATGTCACAATCACATTCACTACATGATTGAGAAATCACTGTGACAGAAAATGACCGTCACTAAAAATTAGACATGGTAGAGTAAAAATCACATAAATTCATTTTTATGCTTAAACTGTCAACCACAGAGATTATCGAAGAAGGCATAGACAGTTTTCAATGTAGCAGTGATGGAATGAAAGATTGAAAATTCAAGTGATATAGTTCCGTATGGAACCTGTGAATTAAGAATATTTTCATGATGACTTTTTTTTTTTTTAACAAAACATTTTATATTCAGCACTACAAAAATGTATATTATTATATATTGGTAATACTGGTTTATAAAATCCTATGGTCATAAGTATGGGAAAGTGAAAGTATTTGTGATATCATTAGTGAATATTTTAAATTATAGTTGTAATGTTTTATTAAAAAGAAAACTGATAATACATAACTATTCTACAAATTTTCACTTCGGAGTGTATTATCTCATGAATACATTTATGTAGGAATGGCAAAGAAATGTCACACTAATATTCACACTGACTAAAAGTAATTGTGTCTAAGGATTTACATGACTCAGTAATGTTGACATCATAACATTTCAGGCACAAACTGCAAACATCAGAGAGTCACTACAGATTAGAAGTAAAAGTGACAAAAATTACTCAGTGACTATCATGTTAGACGTAATATTATTTAGCCCAAAACTGTAAACTATAAATTAGTCCTTAATAACAGATTTTAATCAGCAGTGAGAAATTTCTACATGTATTTGCCATGTTTTAAAATACTTTCATATTTAATATTATGTATAAAGTTCCAAAAACAAATTTACTCTGGCATGAATTCTCATACCATGATGATGACCTGTAACATTTGCCTCGTACTGCTGTTTTGATCTGTAATGATGAGGCCCAGAGAACTGTAAATAAACAAAGTTTCTGATACTGGGCTCAGAATAACCTTTGGAACCTTCCAAATGACCACTCCACCGCCCTCGAATGAAAGTGTGGTGCGCTGTTGCAGATTTTGGTGCCGGAGTCCCTACGTTTTCGAAGAAGATGGTCAAGCTGTAGCAGTGACGTCTTCTCAGTATTGTTATATTCTTGAAAAATTTTAAAAACTAAAATTGCATGAATTATTGCACGGCCATGACAATGACAACATCTGGTTCAGACAAGACGGTGCTACAGCACACACATCGCGTCGTTCAATAGAAATTCTGAGACAAATATTTCCTGGTCATCTTAACTGTTTGTGAAGAGACAATGGGTGCCCCTTCCCTCCCTGATTGCCTGATTTAACATCATGCAATTTTTTCCTCTGGAGTTACCTCAAGGAAACGGTGTTTGGGCATCGTCCCTGAACTATCGGTGAACTGAAGGCTGCCATCACTCCATCACTGAAGAAATCAATGCTATTCCTCTGAATACGATACGCAGGGTCATGGACAACTTGTGGGATAGACTCCATGTTTGGACAATGGAACTAGACATTTACAAGATATCATTTTCAAAACTAAGTAAATTAAAACTGCTTTCTTTGTTCTTTCAAATAATAATAAAATGTTCACTGCATCTTGCCTTGTGTTTATTACATACCTCTTTGAAATCAGAAAGATTTCTATAACTCATCCTGAACTTCTACCATAACTTAGCTAGAAGGTTAACGAGATATGGAACAACTGGCAATGATTCCACTTTTCAATCAAAATAATATTTTAAATCTGAATTTTTTATTTTATTACCCTGAAAACGTAAAATGAGTGTATTTAAAATTCAGTGTAGACTAGCATTTTCAAATGTCATTTTTGATGGGCTTTGTGACTGTTAAGTAATAACATAGTAAATAACGCAGTATAGAGAAAAGTAACCTCTCATCATAGTTAAAGACAAAAGGGCCTGGCAAATACAGAAACACAAACACACTTTACATTATTTTGGTTTAAAACCTTATCCATGTATATAGGATTTGCATAAACCTATGTATATAGAAGCATAGCACATTCGCAAATTAGGTTTTAAACCAATATATTGTAAAGTGTGTGCATGAATTTTTGTGTTTGTCTGGCACTCCTGCATTAATATATAGAAAGAGATTATTTTTCCCTATTCTACCTCGTTTTCACTGTCTAATATGATTGCCATCCAATTGATACCTGAATTAACATACTTCAGGAGAAGTGGTTTTTTTGAAACTATAAAAAAATCTGAGCTGTGGGTTAATACGAAATTTTTTTTAGGGAAAACATTTTCAGCAATACAGTAGTATGAAAAGTATTGTACCACATCATGTAGTGAAAGTTATTGGAGAAATAGTTTGCTAATAAGTAGAATGTTATGTTCAAAGCATAATCATAAAGTTAACTTTAGAATACATTTGAAAGAAGCTTCAGTTTATTAAATTTTACAATACGCAGAAATTAGTAGGCTCACTTCTATTCAACCATCTCGTGAGAAATTCTGGTATAAATATATTCATCATTACATTTCATTGGCATAGCAGATTCCTACATGTTGCTATCTAGTAGAAGAACACACTGCCACCATTGTTTAGATACAACTGAGTTACCACCAGGCTCAGTGTAAAAGTTTTATATCCACTCCTGCCTCTTATAAAAAATACTATACTAAGAGATCTGATCTACTGGATTCAGCCTGTGTGTGTTTGATGAGCTGCCAGTAACTATGAAAAATTACAATAGTTATGAACTATTAGCAGAAGCATTTTAATTTAGTAATGATTTGTTGAGATCCTAATCCTTCCTATGCGTAATTTGATTTCTAATGAACTATTTTTATTATTATTATTTTTATATTTTTTGGACCATATAACCCACAGAATGATTTATACTGCCCCCATTCAATTTAGAAAGCAACTAACCACTTCCTACTGCAGTGGGTGTGGATGGAAATAGCTGTTAAGTTGACTTATTTCTCTGGGTGTAGAAATTAACCAATACTAACCGGCAAACCTTGAATCACATCCTTATCAGTAAAATCAAAATATCTGAGTAGGAGTCCAACAATGAACAATGCCCTTCTGAAAAACGGATGGCATCTTACGAGCAGAGGATTTGTAGGATCATCCAAACATTGCTGCTGGCATTCTTTGAGGTAACCTACAAAATAAAATATTTTAATATATTAATCACACAGTATGTATTAAAATAGAGTAAAGTTAGAATACTGCAAGTATAGTTGTGAAACTTAAAAATGATATAGTGAGAACATAAATATTCACAATTCAAATATTTGTGAAGTTGACACAATGGTATAAAAATGATACTTTATAAAATCTAAAATATAAAAAGTCACAATTTACAGTAATCAGATGTAAATGAAAATTCTTTAGTTTCATTTGGAATCTTACCATAATAGATGTTGAAGCAATCACGAATTAGCTTGAAATTTCTGGTTAGATTATTTACAACTGAGCCCAAGCATGAGATACAAGACTGAACAACAGCAGGGTCATGCTGTAAAATCAGCTTTACAGAATCTGCTTCCAACTGAGCAAGGAAGGCTTCACTGGGATGTTCAATTAACGGCACCACGAGCTCCAGAGTCCGTGCCACAATACTTATCATCTGATAATCACCCAGGGTCTAAAAATATATGCAATTATTACTAAATATCTATTGGAGTGATCGCCAAAAAAACACACAATTTAGTAAGGCATTTATAAAGAAAATTTTTGACCTTACAAGTATGAACTACTACCGAACAAGAAACTAAAATTCATAGGTTGAATTATCGTATAAAACAGCTTTCAGATAATAAAGATGTATTTAAACAAAAACTTAGAGATTATCTTATTGGCAACTCCTTTTACTCCATTCAAGAATTTGAAGAAAATAATTAATTGTACTCATTACGACGTTTGCAAAACTCAGTTGCAAAAATGTATGTTTATTATTATTTCTTGTATTTGTAAAATATATATATATACTATGATATGACTCAGATTATGTGTATATGTATCAACAATGACATGTTTCACATCCCAGAGGTACTCCCTCAGCAGGGATCCATGGAACAAGATTGTTAAATAAATAAATAAATATACTACAGGTTTTTATAACGATATTCTCTGAAAATTTATTTCGCTTTTAAACAATCTTTAGAATGTGATAGTTAAAAGTTGGAGTTTGTTTGTTGCATTATTCAAACAACAGGTAATTTTTAGAGAACTATTTGAGAACTATTCTTTGGACAAATACATAACAATGTTGCTTCTATAACAATTCTACTTGAACAGAGAAAACATTGTATTATATAAGAACAGCATAAATATATATACAAACTAAAAGCTCTTTAGACTTCAAGAGACAAGTTGCAGTGAATATTAAATATGCTGGATGTATATTAAACCAGAATTATTTAGAGATTAGAAGACTATATACAATACATGATATTCATATATATTTATACAGCATTCTCCAGCATGGAAGATTTTGGTTTATATCCTTACTCAAGTAGGAGGCAAGACATTTGTCAAGGGGAAAGATATGAACCAATCCAGACCTACAACATGAATGAAGCAAAGATGAAACAAGACAGGAGCGTAGGGATCATACCACTTATGGGGTTAGAAAGTTGATGGGGGGAAAGGGCTGGGCAGAATAATCTCTGTGACAATCAGTCAGGATAAAATAATTTTTTCACAAAAAATTATTTTTATCTATTGTAAGAAAGAATATTAAACAAATAAAAGATAAAAATAATAGTAAAATTATATAGTACAAATTGAATCTATGTAAAATAGTAAGTGATGGGTTTACAGATTGGGTCTTAGTGTAGGTTGAGGACAAGGGTATGTCTGGTGTTTATGATGTGTTGATAGGCTTGTTCCCATGTATGGATTTCTAAACAGGTAGTCATGTCTGGAAAATCTCTGACAGCTCACATGATTCCAACAATCTTAACAGCTGTTAGAACCGTAAGAGGTTTTCCTAATACTACTACATCTTCTGCCTTGCTACGCATGTCTTACCAGAACTACTACTATAGGGGAACATATGTGTTGCTGTCTATCTGTGGCTAGTGTTCAGAGTGTTAAGTGTTATTTTTGAGATGGGAATCATACCAGCATTTGCCAGTTATGAAAATTTTCCTACAATACAACAACTGGAGATATGGTACAAGCATCAACATTGACCCTTTGTAATTCCACTTGTCCAATATAACAGTGCTTTCCATAATGGCAAGTATGATATATAATATGTGAAATTCCTTATTATAAACAATCTAATAAGAATATTAAAAAAATATAAGAAGCCAGATTAATAAATAACTGGTTTCAATAGAGGCTGAGCACAACAAAAAAATTTTGGGTCAAATAATGCAGATTAAATGCAGTTCATATGCCTATTTATGTACTCGCACAGTCAGAAACTACCAAATTAGCAAGGTTTTTATTTTTCAACATTTCCACTCCACTTAATTCCCCTATAATCCAAGGCTTATTATTTGATCCCATCAAATTCTGGTCACATTATCCACTGTAACACTGACAATTTCCCATATTGTCTGGTGTAATTATGTTCACAAACAAAGGAAATAGTGTACAAATCTCTCGTGTGTCCACATATGGACTATTGTTGTGCCATTTGGGATCTGTTTCATAAGGGGTTAATCAAAAGTATAGAGAAAGTACAGAGAAGAGCCGCTCGATTCGTGACCGCTTGCTACAGTCCTCATGAAAGCGTCACAGAACTGATTAGTAGACTAGGCTGGGTGTCTCTGGTAGATAGACGACACACGTTTCGTTTAAACTTATCGGTAAACATGTGTACTCCCACTTTCACTTATGAGTGTAGTGACATACTGCGTTCAACAACCTGTTTGAGCCGGAATGACAGGAAAGATAAGATTAGAGAAATAAGGTGCCAAAATGATTCTTATATGAATTCTTTTTTCGCTCCTACCATTAGGGATTGGCATGCACAACAATGAGATTAGCTTTGGTGCTGAGTACCCTCTGCCACCCACAATTTTGTGAATTGCAGAGTATATATATATATAGATAGATGTGCTATATCTTGCTTAGCAAATACATAAACAAACATATGATATTATTTGTTTGAGTTAAAAAAAAGTACGGGAGTAACTACATTTCATCTTATAAAATTTCCACCTTCTTCCTATACTTCTTCAAACATATGTAACAGTGGAAGAAATATGTAAACATTTAACATCTGTGTGATGTAAGATATGATGTTTCTTCTAATTTTCTATGCACATATCCAAAAATCTTTACTCCAAGTGCAGCGACCAAAGATTACAGTTTATATTAGAATTGGTATCCAGTGATTTATACATGAAGTAAAATACAATTGTAGTAATTAATAATTATTAATTATAGTGACATATTACCTGACACTTCACATTTAGATATGGCTGCAGCATCATTGCATGGTCTATCAGAAGTTGAGGTCGTGTCTTAGCAAACAGATACAATGTAGTAAGACACGCTACAAGTCTCTGAGAGGAACCGCGGCCCTCCCTCTCTGGAGCAAAACTAGTTTCTTCGAGTCTCAAGATATTTTCAATTAAACCTTCCACTATTTGCCTGCATGCAGTTAACACTGTCTTTTGAGTCTCTGTGTGAACCTTTGTTGAGTCATCTTTATCTTCATTTGATTTGAACAACTGCACCAAAAACAATATTCAGATGATTTAGTGTGCTTTTCTGACACAATACAGGATAAGTTATGTTATAAAGTACAGTGAATGGAAAGTAAAAATGAAAGATAATTACTTTTAATAAGAGCAAGGATGAATAGGTAAGGTGAACCAATCGCTGACAAAAGTTAAAGGCATGAATGCTGTGATGACACAAAATACAAGGGTAACTAGAATACATAATGCTTCAGGTGACAATTTTGTCATAAGAGAAAATAGTGAAATATGAAGCCAAATAATTTCTCACCTTGTTTGAATTCTTGTGGCCTTAAAGATTTGTTTATTAAAATTATCAAGGTAATATGTTTAAGAGTGATGACTTAAATAACAAACAAATAGTTATTCTTCAAATTAGTAAGAGTAATAAAACTATCATGTTATCTATGGAAGTAATATCTTCGTGATGTTTATATATATGCTTTAAAAAATTATAACATATGACATACTCAGTCACTTTAATCAACATCATCACCTAATTGACCGATTTGATAGAAAAGATGTGAAAATGCTCACAGTTTTATGTCATTTCAACAACATTGATGAGATAAAACGGAGAAGAAACTTGAAAAGATGCTAACTACAAGCTTTGTAGAATCAAAACACCATTGTGACAAACATATGAATAGGGGAGATGGATATTTTGAGTGAGGCAAGGAAACAAAAGCTGCAAGTTAAGTAATAGAAAATTTTAAAAATAATATTCAGTTATTTTAATGGGAGATCTCATCTGTTCTCTTTTCTAATTTAGTTTCATGTTTTACTAAGCAACTACGGATATATATAGCATACATCTGCATGGTGCACAAATCAAAAACAAATCCCTCATTACATAACTGTAAGCAGAAACCAGTTGTGACACAAAAGAAGAAGAAAAAAAGAATGTGGGAAATCTCCTGAAGAAACGTTTGCCTTACTATATAACATCAGTCATCAGAAGCATTTCTGGCTGTTACAAAGTAAATAACTAACTAGACATAAATTTTTTTCGAGTTCTATGTATTATGATCCAGTGATGTAAAAATTAGGTAGGGAAAGAAATTCCTCCAACCATTTCCCTGAAGAATTTACTTTAAAAACTATGCTGTACAACACCATAAGCCTAAATTTTTTTTAAAAAAAATTGTTACAGTATCCACGTTGCCTTGTAAAAATCACTCAAATACTACTTCCCATTCCTACTGATATGGTGTTCTTATTACATTAAAAACCCCACTCATATATTGGTTCCAATGTCACTGCTAGCCCCTTTGTGTTCAACACATAGGTAATCAGCTGCTTTCGTTGCCAACTCAGTGATCTGTCTTCCTAAGATTTTCAACATTATAAACCTTAATCATTACACCTGCTTTAGTTAGAGAGTGGCAAACCCATCAAAGAATAAGATTCATCTGTCTTCAGGTCGTTACAATGTTTGTTTTACGGTGTTATTTATAGAGGGACTTTCCCACCATTTCTATTGAAGATTGTTGAAAACTTCCTACAAATCATAATCAACATGATTGGCAAGCCAGTTTCAAGATATGAACCTGAACCCAGTTTAACTAATTATGTCCAGAATATGAATACATCTAAGTGCTCAGTTGCCTCCAATATGAAAACATTAAATAAAGTGTTTCATAGCAAAAAGTTGATGCAAGAATATAAAAAAAAACAGCAATACTGTAAAAATATCATTTTTAGTATACCCAGAAAAAAATTAAATAACTTACACTATGAAGCAGTTGCTCAAAACACTCCAATCCCATATCCTTCATAGTAGCAATGACGTCAGTAATAGTCATTACTTTTCTCAGTAGTGCAGTAATATCAAGAGAGGGACATTCTCTGACTGGTGTGAACCATAACGTCTGAAACACTTCAATTACAAGTTTCCGAATCCCTGGTGGGAAAAAAGAAAGTACGTGATACAGAAGGAGTTAACGTAAGCTTTGAAATTGTAGGAAATTTTAAGTATATACCTTCTTCGTCATTTACTCTGTGAATCAGTTTTATACATATTTCGGGGATCTTCGGAAAATCAGGACATTCCATACAAATGCCTTTTAATACTTTAATGACCCGTTTTCTAACACTTACACCAATATCCTGATAAAAATTGGAATGAAAATTAATATATTACAGCAAAAATATATTGGGAAGTTAAAAGAAATATTCCAAAACTTAACAAGAATTGAATCATGAATATTACCAGTATCCTTGCCAAGAGCATATCATAGTATTTATCAATAAGATCTGGGTGGCTCAAAACAAATTTTCCAACTAAATCGACAGCAGCTTCTCTTACAGAGGAGGAATGGTCAAGCAGAGAGTGGCTCACACCAAGCTGTATATCCTTCCTTGCCAGGACAGCAGGGTCTGCTTCCACAACCATTGCGAGACATTTAATTGCTTTCGTTCGTATAGCAATTGAACTCTCTGCGAGAACACACAGTATCTGAAACAAATTGAAGCTAAGTCCATCAGCAAATTACGAAGAAAGAATGCAAAATTAATTATATGTGCAATACCAGTTTTTAATATGCAGTTCAAATATGTAGCAGTGTTTTAAAATCATGCATTTCTTAACTTTAATATTTATAAATGACCTTAATCAATAATCCTAAGTGGCTGGAGAAAGTTTCCAAACATCAAATAGAAGAATGTTCAAAATTGATACACTTGTGGCAATACTCTGCAGTATGCCACCACACCAGCAATACTTTGCACACGCCTGGCCTTTACACGCACCTCCAGATGTAGCCGCTCAATACTAATAGTGAAATTCATAAACATGACACTCAAATCAAAATTAATTTACATATCAAAAGATATCACTCCAAGGCAGCAGATAAAAGCGCATTTGCAATGGAAGCAAGACAATATCATCAGCTACCAACATATTTAAAGTAATTGACTGTAAATTAACTTAAAACTGAAGTAAAACATTATCTATGTAATAAGGCTTTATATAAACTTAATGAGTTGTGAACTGTATGTAATAGCATTTCTGTATTGAATTATTGTAACTTAATATTAATTTTCTTACTCAAAGTTCCTGGCCTTGCTATGGAATTCATTATACTATAAGGTATTCTTGTTGTGTAAGATGTATTGGTCCTTGCTAGAAACTTGTGTACACAAGTATATTGGCAATAAACAATAAAACTTGACCCGGAGTGAGTCACTACTTTGGTTCAACAGTTCCGCAGTTTCCTTCCATGTGGGCGACCAAGGATCGAGTCATGGCACCTACTAACAATTTTTATCTCTCTTATCTAACCATTTCTAGATTTTTCTATGACATTATACAAAATTCAGTTAAGTACAGAAAGTTCTGGAAAGACTTTCTCGAACATTCGATCCTATATATAAGACATCTCAATTGCCCCACACGGCAGTCTTGTACTAACTACTGGTGAATAAACAACTTGTCTTGGAGCCACTAAAGACTACTTATTTGATAGCTGGACATAACTTAGCTTCACAATTAATAAAAAAACTTAAAATTTTCAATGATTTTTTTTTTAAATGTAGCAGATTATTTACACACAGCAGTCATCTTCATTTCACAATTCAAGTGGCATTACCATTAAATCCCACAGCATCACATGATTTAGCTTGGTCACATTACATTGCCTGAGTAGATGGTCAGATATTTTGCTTTGCATGTGCTGTGTTAATATATATATAAACTTAATACTACATTGTAAGTAAGACTATAAAGTTGATTTCTCTCTGATTCCCACTATACTTATAATTACATTGGCTTCTCAGATTGTCATTCAATTAGGTAATACCTATCAATCAAACTTGCTTCTAATCTTTTCTGTATGTGGCATAAAAAATATTTTTTACTTGAGTTAAATGAGACTACAGTTAGCAAAAACATCATAGGCATTCATGCAACATTCTGCTTCAAAAATGTAGGGATTGAATGTTTCTTTCCACTGGGTTTTGTTGATACCTTAGTAATATCAAGAACATAATTCCGTTTTAGAAAAAAAAAAAAAAAAAAAAAAAAAAAAAAAAAAAAAAAAAAAAAAAAAAAAAAAAAAAAAAAACGTTAATCCTAACATTTTCTAACATCAAGTTCCCAATTTTCTAAAGGGGAAACAGCTGTTTTAAAAATATTAGATGACATTTGTATTCCTTCATTCTTTTATCGCTATATTTGGGTTTCATACATATTGCCAAATATTTCCGTAATCACAGCTACTTGTATGTAACTTAGTTTATTGTTATTATTAATTTTAATTCTAATGGAGCAAACACTCTGGTGGCTATTCCCCATGTCATCTAATTACCCCTTGGATAAATACAATTGGAATTTTAAATTACTCCCTCATTTACTTTTACAGTTTACAAAAATTTTAATTTTAAATACTTTAGGCATTTCTGGTGATTTCTTCATCACTTCACTTGGTAATTTGTTCCAATCCCTGACACCTTTACCAACAAAAGAAAATTTTACCACTCCCTTATGCATGAAATCGAGCGCAAGCTTTGTGGTCATAGTTGCCTTTCCCGTTCCATCCACTATTCCCAATTCTTTGACCAATGATAATGTACTAGAACTTTTAATACTTAACAATGATAAGGCAGACAAAATATCTTATTTCAGCTAAGGTATATCATAAATGTATCAAATGAAAAAATCTATGTTGTAATATTGCACTTACATGCTTCAGGTATGTGTCAAAACGTTGATAGAAAGGTCGTTTTGATGCAAAGAATCTGGATATAAGCTCAGCACTTTCATAATCTATGTACTTCTGAAGAACTTGGGTTCTCTTTCCAATGCCTACATTATCTTCAAATGGTCTGATCTTACTAATGAGAAATTGTTTTCTCAGTTCAATAACTCTGTATAGGTGAACATCCTTCTCATTGCTTTCATTATCCATTATTGAATCTTCTGCATCTGAGCTGCTTGGGAAGTCCTCCTCACTAGATTCTTCTATAAGGACAAATCACAAAATAAAAAGATTCACATGAAATTCTGAAAAGTATTGTAAAAATGTAAATAGTAAAAAAAAAAAAAATCAGATTAGCTGTTGCAACAAATCTTGGTAATAGAACAGCTTCAATATTAATGTCTTATTATACAAAACATTAATTCTTAAATTGAATAGCAAGTATGGGTAGCTCTTTTGAATTACATACAGGGTGATCTGGTAGTTCAATGAATTAAGAGCTTGCAGACAAAATTCAAATCCCTGGTTTCAATTGCAAAAAAAAAAGTATTTTAAGGTTTTTCATTGCTCATATGAACTATACCAGAATTATCCATGGTTCAATTTTATGTTAAATTATAGGTCCCAGAGAAAATAAGCTGACAGTCCTTCCTCTGACATACTGGCAGAGTAATCCCCCTTCAGGAGGATCCAACAGACATTTGGGTTATAAAGTATGGCAGTTATCATGAGAATAAAGTTCAGAAATTTGTTGTCTTAGATTTTTTATTATTATTTTTTTTTATCTGCTTAGTGTCTCTCTAACAGTGAGGCCTTTAGAGATGGGAAAGGATGGGGAGCAAGGAATGGGAAGGAATTCGGCCATGACCTTTTGAAGAAAGCATCCCAGCATTTGCCAGGAGTGATTTGGGAAACCATGGAAAACCCAAATATGGAAGCCCGGACGGGAATTCGATGCAGTTTTTAGCTCAGACCCAAACCTTAAATACAATCATTATATTACCTTTCCATTTTTTCCTTTTATTCTTCTCATTTGTCAGCATTTTGTTTATTGGCAGCTTTGTTCCTGTGGCAGGATGAATTTTCACAGCAGTAGCATCTCGATACCACTGTGCAATGTAGAAATGCCTAGCATTTGTTAATGTTTGATCATTGTAACCATTAATGGCCAAGTAATTAAGAAGAACATGCTGCAGAAATTGGATTTTTTCCTCTTCAGCGTGTAATTCAGTCCCAGCAACCTCCTGGAAATTAAAATATATAGAAGAATAGTAACAATACTTAGTATTAAAGTGAAAGTCTAGACTTTTGACATTAACTTTGTAACCTACAGCTCTGATTTTTTTATCCTCTGAACCGATATGTCGACTTTCTCTCCGTGCCTCAGCATTTATATCTCGAATGATTTGATCGATAGCGTTGAGCTTCAAACTTGATATCACAGCATCTTTTCTAAGTCTTGCTGCCACAGCACCAAAGTATTCAAGTGACATAACTCGTATGGATATATCTATTCCCTTATTACTGAAGTTTGTAAGCTGTAACAGGTATTCTTGAACTTTGAATGGGATTTTTAGATATTGCTAATTTTATTTATTATTTTATTTTACTTAGCATTAATTTTTGCCACTTAAACTAATGCAAGGATCAATGATAAAATAATGATTTCAGATCAATACAATTCTGTCACATAAGACAATATTTGTGAAGAATTTTAATTTTTTCTATCAATTCTCACTTATAATCCTCCCGATTACGGCATTCATTTTTACATGACACTAAAAAGGAAAAGAAATAGTATGCTTAGCTTTTAATTTATATTTAGCACAGTGAGCTTAGTGAAAAATAGATACAGAGCAGGTACCAAAGTTTCACAGCCTTTCAACAAACTGTATTGGAGTGCTGGAACCTATTGCCAAACCTCCAAGTGTCCAGCAGCACAACTGAAATGAATATCTTCGGTACAAGCAGTCCATACCAAATATAAATGAAAGAATTTAAGCAAAAGATACCATGGTAAAGGATTTTATCACTAGGTACAATGATATTTATAAATATCTTTTTTAATATAAATATTTTGTAGGCATTGTGAAAATAACTTAGAATATAGAGACATTTCAGCACTCTTTCATCCTCAAGGTATATTAGATTAATTAACTATAAGCGTATATGCTTGTAGGTAATACAGGAAAGAGGAACGAACCCTCCACATACCAAAGCTGACGGCTGCAATGAGAGAAAACACGAAAGGTGGACAAACGAATATACAATTTTTTGGTAATGACCTTCTTCAAGTAGCAGAGAAATGGGCCATTGACTCATTGGTTGTTGTTCTGTGTGCACACATATCCAGAATCTAATGGCCCATTTCTCTACTACTTGAGGATCATTACCGAAATATTGTATATTTTTTTGTATGCCTTTTGTGTTTTCTCTCATCACAGCCATCAACTTTGGTATGTGGTAGATTAATTTCCCTTTTCTTTATTATTTATATCACCATAAGCAATTTCCATTTTCCTTAGTTCATTGTGTATGCTTATTGGTAATTTACACAATAAATACCACTCCGTACATCGTAGAATGAAACAATTTCCAAAATATTAATTTATTTTTAGTTCAAATTGTTTTTAATGCTAGTGATATATACAAACAATCATTTCACACATGGCAGAATGGAACAATTTCCAAAATATTAATTTATTTTTAGTTCAATTTGTTTTTAATGCTAGTGATATATACAAATAATAATATAATATTCTTAAATAAATGATAGTATATTTATTCTTTAACACCATTCAGTCTGATATTTACTTAGTAATATTTTATGCCAAGAATATCTTCAGTACAAAGCCTTTAGTTTTCTGATTTATGGCCTGCTAGCTTTTATACAAAAAAGAAACTGGAGAATCTCTGCATTTTAACAAACAAATATAAATAGAGGTCATAAAATTGATGAAATGGGTTAAAGGTATATAAACAAATTAATTTAATTCAAATGATGTTTCACCAGAAGTTTCCCCAATAAGCTTAGCAGCAACTCTGCAGCAGGCCATTCCAGCTTATTTACAGTTGTCAAAAGATCTTGAATAAAATTGTCAAAGAGAGGTCTGTAGTCTATTTCTTCACTTTTACTTCCACATTTGTTCAGAAAGATAGTTAAGAAGTGTACTGCGATTCTCATTGCAGTTTCATATTTACTCATGATCAAGACATGATGATCAACCTGAAACATTTTACAGTTTACATTAAATACCTGTAACATCAAAGTGTGTATTATACTTTGAAAGCAATGTTCGAAAAATAATTCTGCACTAATGTAGGAATATATATGGTAAGAACAATTTTTTAAAAGGTCAGTGTTATTTTTATGCCATATTTAAGCATTTATTCTGCATAGGGAAATGCAAGTACACTCACATTCACAATTTTATCTCTTTCTTCCATAAGATTATTTTGATTATTTTCTTTCTTCTCCTCCTTAAATTTGTCATCCTTTCCAGTCTGCAGGCATTCTGGTAAAACAACAACACACTGTATTAATTGCAGTACCGAAGCTGTCAACATCTGTATATGTTCCCCTGAACTTAGTCTGTATGTTCTCAAACTTCTTTTACTAGTCGGTAGTCTTGCTATTGAAGCTAGTATGTCATCCAACAGCAATCTCCTATGCTCCTCATATTTTTTAAATATCTGAAACATTCACACAATTTTACTGTCGTATACCGGAGAAACCCTGCATTTGAATAACAATATGAACAGAACATACCAAAATATTATTGTAACCTAGTTAACCTCTAATCAACTATTGAAGTTTGTGTAGAATTAAAAAACTGAATTATTTATAGTAATTATGTGAAAGTGGTTCAAATATGTTTCATATTTTGCTCTCTATATTACATAAAACTGCTCTAAACGAGTGTGCCAAACATTTTAAGTGTGTTAAGTTTTTTTTAAATACATACCATAGTAATTAAAATATATTAATAAGTTAAATTGTGCGACCTACCCTACAAGAGCACATTCAGATATATTGAAATTTTCTCTTTGATTATAACATGTTGCTCTGATAGTGACCAGCAGAGTTGCAAAGAACAATGCTTAAAGGAAGAAACATTATTTTTCTTATTATATGCCTTTGTAACCTTTTGTCCATCAAGAACTTTCTCATTTAAAGATTCTCAATAATCATAATAAACATAATTAATTACTCCAGTAGGGAGTAATACCCAGTCAGTTTCATTCAAGTTTTTATTAAACCTCGCAGTATTTTCAATTTGAGTCACATCTCATCTCAACTCATGTCATGAGAATTTGATATATAAAATCTACTATCAGTAAATTTACGTGATGAGTTTTGTAACAGGAATCAGTTAACTGTGAGTACTATAAGTAAATTTACATTTCCTACAACCATTGGTGCTTTATTTACCCCCATCATTCTATTACTTAAAAGGTCTGGATAAAGTAATAATATTTTCAAATCTTGTTTAACAATTGAAATTATTGATAGCAGCAGTTCCTTTAAACCTACATAGTGAGAACTACTGTACTGATACTTAATCTACTACACACCCATCCGGCCTGAGACCACATTCCTCTTCTTTCTTACATTGCCTCCTGCCAGATGCTCCTATTATTTCCACTATATCCCAATTTTTAAATCTCTGATTTTAATACAATTAAGTTTTTTTTTCCCATTTACTTTTCAATGCATTTCATTAGGGTCTATTCCGCATTCCTCAGCTCTCCCTTTCCAACTTGAACTTCTTCAGTGACCCCATACACTTTTCACACAATTGACCACAATTTAGCTCCTTTTGTCTCACACCCCATGTACTTCATTTTCCACTGAAGAAATATTTAAACCTGAAAATTTCATTTACTGTTTTGTGGTTTTCTATTTCTATATCATACTGCCATCCCCTATAGCAAGAGATGGTTCCTCTCTCTGTCATTATTTATATTAATACTTTAGAATACTAATATGGAACACTCATAGAGTGGCTGTGTTGACCGCAACGCTTGCACGAGCTCAGCGACTTACTTCTTTTAACTTGACAAAGGTTTAGCCCCGAAATACTGCATTTTCTGTGTTTGTGTATTGTTTTGTGTTGTTGCTGCCCTCCTCCCTTCAACTTTGGTGAGTGTTTGGTGTACTTTATCAATCCTTTCCATATAAATATTGTATCAAGGCAGTTCTTTCTTTCCATTGTTATCTTTAGAATATTAAGTTATCTGGTATACAGGTGCTATAGTGCTAATAATACTATGGAAAGAAGAGTTAAAATGAACTATTCAACTACCAAAGCTAAATGAAGCATGGAAAAACACACGCAAATCATTTGAATCACATGGATAAGTTTACCAAGGGTGTATATGGTGACCTATTTTTATGCTTCAATTTCTTCGTCTATGATTTAGTAGGTCAGCAAAAAACTTATGCTGTGATTATTTTTTACCATACACAGCCTCTGAGGCTGATAAATTGTGGCTTTTCTTCATCTGTTCCTTCCACATTAATATCACCTCTTCTTAATAAAGCTTGATATTCAATTTGTAGGTTGATTTGACCCTATTGGAGGAGCTACACTTGGCCCGGTATCAGAGGTATGGTGGTCAGATACTTTCCTACTTATCTAACGAAACCCAGTAACACTACCAGCTAAAGGGACATACAGATAAACATGGCATCTGAACCAGCAACATTTTGGCATACATCACATATACAAAGCAAATTTAATCAAAGAGGGATGTCAGGTTAAGGACCTATGAAAACCCACACTGAGACAGAGATTCAAACAGGGGACTTTTTGATCTCTAATAAGATGCATTAAAAACAGATCACCAGGCCGCTACTGCTTCCTATAACAGTGTTGATAATATTATACTAAATATTCAATAGGATAGGGTAAATAACCCATCACTTACCACAATTGAAGGAAGGAGGGGCAGATGAACACAAAAAATTTATACCATATACCATTCACAATATTATGGTTAATAACCTTAGTCATGTACAAGGTGAGGCATATGGCAGGGAGAAAGACGTGTGCACATCCATGAATGTGGTAGGTGTGGATGTGCACACATTTTTCCTCCTGGCCTCAATATATGCTAAACCTGTCACTTACTATGTTCTGAAGAGGTGGTGTTGATCAGAAAAACAAATGTTGAGATTGCTGGAATCATGTGAGTTGGCAGGAATGGTAAGAGTTGGAAGTATAAGCATTTTCCCTTTAGCCATTCACAGGCCCGCCGCTAGCTGTTTGAGCGCCCGCGTGCAATACCGATTATGCCGATCCCTGTCAAACTACAGCCAGTGGTGGATCTCGGAAATTTCTGAACCGGGTCAAAAAACTATGAGATTGCCGCCCCTTTGAACATTTTTTGCCGCCACCCATTGTTGCCATCCCGAGTGTCGCAGGCTGCCGAAGCAGCTGTTGAGCTAAAAAAAAGGTTGCAAATTTCGTCGTGGCGACAATGGAGTGGCAACACTCAATCACTCGTTTTGCCGCCCCCCCCCCTCGATGTGCCGCCCGCGTGCGGTGCACGCCTTGCACGCCCGCTTGCGGCGGCCGTTCATCCAGCAGGACAGTTGTTTAGTGGTGATGCCGATATAGGAAGCAATGCAGAGAAGACAGGAAAATTGGTAAATAAGATGAGTCGTTGTGCAGATAGCGTATCTGATAACGGGAAAGAATTTTTCTGATATGGGATAGGAGTAGGTAGTAGCGGCTGGCTGCATGCTGCATGTTTTGCAGTGGGGTCTGCTACAGGGGAAAGATCCGTGTGGATGTCTTGGAGAGTCAGAAGGCAAGTACTTGTCAACCAAGCTGTTCAGATTAGGAGGTCTGATAAAGAAGGTGCAGGGAGCAGA
Source organism: Vandiemenella viatica (assembly GCA_031002005.1). NCBI lineage: Eukaryota > Metazoa > Arthropoda > Insecta > Orthoptera > Morabidae > Vandiemenella > Vandiemenella viatica. The sequence continues at coordinate 507,392 of JARYHS010006518.1, forward strand.
GGGTACGATTTCGGAAAGAAGGAAATGAATTTCATGGAAGGACCGTAGAAAGTTGTGCTTATGGTCTCTCGTTGATGGATTCCTGGCCAGGAAAGAACTGGGCGATAACTATTGATCTGCAGTCAGCTTTAGGGGGTGCAGAACGGTGGTTGTGGGTGATAGAACATGAGATTTGCTTTTCCACAAGACCATTTGGGTATTAGAGGGAAATGAGGATGTGAGAAGTGTTTTTTGGGGGGGGGAGAGGGGGGGTTCATGGATAGTGACTCATAAATGGAATAGATGAATCTGCTAAGGATTGCAAGGCTCTCTACATAAATCTCACTACTCAACAACTGTTCTACAGGATGAATGGTACAGAAAAAAAGTTTATACTTCCAACTCAGACCATCGAGTGGCAATTTATCCTACTAGCTCTCATGATTTCAACAATCTCAACACCTGTTTCAGCTGTCGCAGTTTTTCCTATCACCTCTTCACAACATATCCAAGATACTAAATACACCTCGGGCCTCAACATAGGCTAAATCTGTCACTTACTATTTTCCAATTTTACAGTCAGTTTTCTAATAAATTTTTCAACACATAAATATACTTTTAGAATATTTTTTTATATCTTTCTAGTTTTATTTATTTACTGATTTACTCCTCTAATAGTTCAGAATTATATTTTTTCAACAAATTTCATTTTACATCATTTAACTATCACAGAGATTATTTTATTCCATATTTATCATTGGCCATTTCAATTTTGATTCATGTTGTTGGGATGACATGACATCTTAACTCTGCCAAATGTATCTATATGACTCTGATTACTAACTAAAATATTGTGAAATTTATTTCCATATTTTGTATTTTTTTACATGTTTATTTCACCCTACTACCTTCATCTGTGAGCAGTAATGGCTTATTTTTCCCTATCTTCTCTTATTGTATCTTAAGATTATTAACCAAAATATTGTGAACTGTATTTGTGTTTTTTGTTTCCAGGCTTATTTTTAGTTTCAATTGGAAATTTCATTGCCACTATTATCCAATAATACTATATTAGTAGGATTGGACGCAGGGGTTTCATCATTTTTTAATGTGCATATACCTTTAAGAATGGCTAAAATTTTATAAATATATCTACTATTTTTATCTATTTACTCTGCCTAAAGAGTTTGTGCTGTTAAGTATATATAATGTTTATATATTCATGAAAGGTTGATTAACTACTTCAAATACTGGTAAAACTATTACATTATAATTTTCTATTCTTTCAAACAAATCCAGAATGCAAAACTATACAAACAAATTAGCAAATACAAATAGAAATAAATATTCAATGACTTACAGTAAGCTTTTATTTTAACTGCAGCAAATTAGCAGTTATTTCAATCCTCAATCAGAGATACTCAATGAAACATATTTTAAAAAACACTTCACAGGAGCATACATAGGCAACTGTTTTTTCACTATCTCCTGAATCTCCTAGGTTTTTTTTTTTCCAAAACACATAGAAAAATGCTACAGGTTTTAAATACAGTTTTCTGCAACTGTAGGAAATATTTCCAAACCACATAGTTCTGATCACATGAGATGTACACATTAAGATACGAAAATAATTTAATCTGATTTGAATATCACCAAACTAATAAAAATATTTAATAATGTAAATGTGAAATCTATACTGCTAAACACAAGTCTCAGTCACACAGTGATGTCGCACTATGGCATCACACTATGACATCATGCTTTTTGAATTTGCTGTCCAACTTATAACCAGAGATGTAGTTCTAGGTTATGCACGTTATTTAATAACAGTTCTCTTTAGCTAAGCATCTACAAAGATATTAACTATCAGAACACTGAAAGAAAAGTACATACTCTGTTTAAATTGACATAATAGATATTAGTTGCTTATATTTGTTTAATATTCATTAAAAGTAAAAGTAATCATTAAAATATTTAGCAATAGATATTAATGATAGAAGCTTTAATTTTCCATTAGTGGCAGTTTTGATTAGATTGTGATTACAACCAAACCTTGACATTACAGCAGTGGGCACCAATCATTTAATTTAAATCATTACTTCATTTTAATGAAAGTAGTTCCACACTGATCGCTATGTATACAGCCTAGATTACGATTAAAACTAATATTATGTCACATGACGTAAGTCGCTGATGTTTTTAATTTCCTTTACTTTCATAGATGACAAATTTCATCTGCATGTAAGTGCATTAGCCATTAAAACATTGTAATACCGATCTGAATCATGGATAACAAAAAAAGAAATTAAGATACAAGAACCCAAGAAGATTAATATTATTGCCACTAAAATGCAGTAGAGTACATTCATTAATATGTATGTGACTGAAGTATTGTTTTTTTCTGGTGGCCATCATAGTATGTCGTCAGGTTGAAATACAACCTTTTGCCACAGTGTGGGACACGAGGAATTACATTGAGCTTTAATTTATAACAATTCTATTTAGTTAAGAAATTGCTAAGAAATCAATTGTCAGAACACTGAAAGAAGTGTAAGTATTTTATTTAAATTGGCATATTAATTATCAGTTGCTTTTTTTACCGAAATTATTACTTGGTTTGAATTAAAGAAGTAGCAAATTGTTCATGATCTATGCAGCCTAAATCTCAGTTAAATCTAATATAACGTAGCATAACATATGTCGTTAAGATTTATTTTTGCATCCTTTGTTTACACTGGGGTCATTATTTCAGCTACATGTAAGCTGCATCAGCCATCAAAACATTAATCTTCAGCACAAATAATAAGATGATTTATGAACCTGTGAAGATTTTGGATCAAGTTTATATGGCGATGCATGATGGCATTGACATGCAATACAGGGTATGTATTGATTCATGTGTGACTGAAGCTTTGATTTTCTAACAGAGATTGTGGTTAAGCTAAAATGCAATCTGAACCAAGTTGACGAATGAAACTCTTTCCTACATCACAAGGTACAAGAAATTACATTGAGCTTTATTTTGTAACAATTGTACTTAGTTAAGTAACTACAAAAAAATTAATTGCCAGGCACTCCGTTAAACCCGTTTTTTATGATGAGCTTTGCGGTTAGTAGTAGGATGACCATTTCTGCAATAGTTAAAATTGAAATCAAATACCAATAACCGAAACAAATTATAAACATAAATTGCTGATAATCAGGAATTTGAAAATAATTATATGAATAGTTTGTACAACCATCTAACTTAATCTTATAAACATTGTAACAGACATCACTTTATTGAAATTTAGCTAAAATTATTTAATCAATTTAATAATATAGCCAATTCTATTAGCTAATATAATAATCCATAATATATGATTCAGAACAATGAAAGGAAAAAATAAAACTCTTTTGCTGATTTGAGGAAGTCATACACTTAAAAATTTGTATGTGCTGATTCAATGGATTGATAAGGTGGTCCATATTATGAACCAAACTAACTCAAAAAACACCTACACAATTATTTATGGCAAATTTATGTATACTCTACAAACGAAAATCTTCTTAAATGCAAGTAATAATCTTAAAATTACTTACTGTGGTAACCAATCTCAGTGCTGAAAGCTGAAGCTCACTGACATTTTCTACAAAGAAGAGTGCAACACCCATTGAAGATGCATGTAGCACAGTAGTGTCTGGGAGAATCTGTATATCTAGCAACTCTGCCAATAAGCCCACAATTTCATGTAATCTATTGTACATAGTCAAGATACTTTTCTCATGAACTTCATTTGCATGAGCACATTTCTTTCCTAAATTTGCAACATAATTTTCAGCACAGAGAATTATAAAGTAATAAGATCATCACAAAACTTTTAAAATAAGTGACAAAAACATTCTGTGACAAAATAAAAAGGCACACAATTTAATAGATAATGTTAAATTTTTTTGTAATATTTTATTAAGAAGGAATATAACTTCAAGCAAATGTAAGCAAATAATTAATGGAAACTGCAAAACACATTTAAATGTTTAGTAAAAAGTTTATGTTTTCCAACAATTCATATCTTACTATGGCAAGCAGAACTACGGCAATAAAAGCTTAAGATCTTAGTAGACTCACTAAAGTGACAGGGACTCTCAAAATATAATCTGCACTACTGGGTATGGGGATTAGAAGGTGAAAAGCAGTTCCAGTGTCTTACACAGTGCAAAAGATTTATATAAAAAGAAAATTAAAAAAATTAAAACAACCATCATAAAGGTATTACATTAAAAATTTGAAAATAAGTATACACCGTGCTTAGAAGAAAATATACAGACAAATCTCATTTACTGTTATTGAAATTTTAACATTAATCTGTTATTTTTGTAGTTAGTGTCAGTTGTGACTAAGCAGGCAGTCTTCCATCTTGAGGAATGAATTACTGCACTTTATTTGCTATTTGACAAAATACGGGGAGTAAATACGAAAGTTCTGAATATTTTACATCATCTAGTGAGATGGAAATTGTTTTTGCAGGAGACAGTTTAGCAAAAGAAATTAAACAGTATTTTAACCTTTGGCTCCACCTTGTTGGTGGTCAAAGCATATCTCTGGTACTACATTCGTGGCTGCTATGGTAAAGCTTTCACAGTTAATCTAATGCATTATTTTAATTTCTCATTATTTTCACTTTTTTGTTTTTCCTGCCTTTGCTGGCACCAACTCCAAAAATAACTGATTAAAGTTAAATTTCTGTAAGAGTAATTTAAAAGTTGTCTCACAGAAACAGCAATGTTGTATTTTGTATCCAAGAACTAGTTTTTTATTATTATTTATTCGTGGGTTGATAGTCTACAGCCGACTGAAGATTATAGACAGATGGGTGGCACGATGACCATGGTGGTGAAGGTGCAACACGAGGCATGAAGGATCAAAAAACAAATACAATCAAATCAAAGTTAGCTAAATATTATTATGATACCACTAGAACAGAAATACTAGAATTTTTCAAATATTTCAATTCCAGAATTGAGTGACCTCATTTATTTTCCATAGATTTCAATTAAATTTATATGAGACCATTTCCTATCAAATAAAAAAAAAATCAGTTTACAAATGGTGAAGATATCGCATAGTACACAATTGATAATTACAAACAAAAATTGAGTTAACAAAAAGCCAAACAGGAAACTATTATTGAAATCCATAGGTGCAGAAACAATAAATAAGGTTAATGGTCTTGTTAAACTTGTGACTAGGTCAGACCATTTCAAAGTACAGCAGGGAAATGATAATAACACTGCCAACATTGTTGTTTACTTATATGATTTGGGTCTCTAAGCAGCCAAACAAAAATAAGAAATTTTATGTAAAATACTAAATAAGCTCCTCATTTAAATGCTCTGATCACCCATGAAGTTGTTTTAGTGTGTGATGTCTAATTCTAAAAGAAACAGTTTCAGAACGAAACCAGCCCCATAAGAAACTAGCTCTATTGATAGATGGAGAAAAGTACTCTTAACATACAGGGCTATCCAAAGATTTAATGATAATTGTAAGAAGCAAATAAATTACACAAGAATAACAAGAGAATATAGTGATGGTCCTAATATTGACCTTAATTTAATGTTTTATTAATTTATTCAATAAAAGCACGAATATTAAAATTACATGAAGAAGTTATTTCTCTAACTGAAATTGTCTCATAAATAAGGAAAATGAAAGAAATAATTATGTCTGACAGATAGGGACAGGGCAATGCAAATACAACAAAAATAATGAAACACAGAAACATGAAATTTGCATAATTCTTTTTTCTGCCTTTTACAATAATAATAATCTATACTGTCATTTCATCTGTATAAAGCAATTCTTTATTTCTATTTCCTTATTAATATTTCCTAGTCAGCGCCTTTTATTTCCTACCAAACACATTACATTATTGTTACCTGCCAAAAGATAAATGTATTAATTATTTTTAATGTACTGCAATTTATATTAAAAATATATACAGTACCTAATAGATAGAACAAGTTATTAAAATGATAATAAAATATACTGAAAAACTATAAAAGCTTCTAATCAACACTAGACTAATTAAAATTAATGCAAACTATTTCAATTCAGCTCAAAATACTTTTAATGTGGATTGTACAAATAATTGCACTGTAAACATCAGTTAAAAACCCAATACAGATCAGCTATAAAATTAAAATTACTTTTTGCTTTGCCATCCACTCTGTAGACAGGATCAAATGATGGATAGATAGTATTCTGCAACTGGTAATTTGTAAACATTACAATACTATCAATAATATCCTCTAGGTAAATCCTTTTTGGCATATTAGGAGATGTAAGTATATACAAAGATGTAAGAGAGGCATCTATTGCCCTCATTACACTTTCTGCTGTTAATTGCAGACAGAGCTTACTGTCATCTTCATCATCATCCTGAAAAATTAAATAGTACATTAAATAGATGTTTCTCTAGCACAAATTTTATACTAGAATGAAAATAGTTTAAAAATCCAAAATAATAGTTTATATTCCTGTATAAGGTGTGGCTACTAAATAAGTGTGATTAATTAAGAAAATCTGTTGATCCTCAAGTTCCTGTCGTGTGATATAAGTTGAAACAGTTCATTCTTATTTTGTTTGTATCTAGAGCTTCTTGCCAGAAATACAGCTCAGCCTAGATCAAAAGGATGAGGACAATATTTCAATATGTTAAAGCACTGGCATGTCAGTCATGTAAGTTTTTGAAAGACATACATTGCACATGACAGCAAGTGGACACAAACATGTTGATTCTTGGCTGTCCAGGTGGCGCCGCATCATATTTCTTGTAGCCGACGTTTCGACCGTCATTCTGTGGTCTTCTTCCAGGGCAGAACTGCATCTGTGATCAGCGTGTGGTGTTGTTTTATAGCCAAGGCCTGTGACCATCTAGATGGTTTGATTTACCTGGCCAATCAGAAGGTCCGAACCGTCATGTGTTTCGTTGGTCTTGTGGGGTGCGGCATGGTCTGGTGGGAGGTGACACGTCACCTGCTCTGTCCGCACTAGCAAGAGTCAGGCATTTAAGCCCTTTGTCTTCGTATGCAAAAGTAGCTGTTTTAACCTACCAAAGTCGCAATACATACAGAATTGGAAAGCTATTTAAGAAAGTTGCAATAAAACCTGTCTACAAAGTGCACAGCAAGGTCAGTAACCAGCTTGTCAAGGTTAATGACAGGCTGCCTCCACTATATAGATTGCCAGGGTCTATGAGTTTCTGTACACCTGTTGTCGCGTGTACAAAGGAGAGATGGGGCGCACTATAGGGGACAGGCTGCATGAGCACATCCGCAATTATAGATCTAACAACATCAATAAATCTGCCATTGCCTGGCATGCAGCCGAAACTATTGATGCCACAAACTTCAAAAACACCACCCCGATAGTGTGCGAAGATAAATGGTGGCCAAGGAGGGTAAAGGAGGCATGGGAAATTGCCAGATGGCCAAACAATATAAACTAAGACAAAGGGCTTAAATTACATGACGTCTGGCTCTTGCTACTGTGGACAGTAGGTTACATGTCACCTCTCACCAGACCACGCCACTCCTCACCAGGCCAACAAAACACGTGATGGCTCGGACCTTCCGACTGGCCGAGTAAATCGAACCCTCTAGATGGTCACGGGCCTCGGCTATAAAACACTGCACACTGATCGAAGACGCAGTTCTGTCCTAGAAGAAGAAGACCACAGAATGAGGGTCGAAACGTCAGCTACAAGAAATATGACACGGTGCCACCCGGACAGCCAAGAATCAACTTACTCTGGCTGCAGAAGCCTTTGATTACGGGCACAAACATGTTTCGATATTATTGTGATAAATGTCAAGATAAACCACTGAATTTTACCAGCAAAGTATTGAACATAATAAAGATACATAACACCACCGATTAAGTCCTTAAAATGGTATCTTGGTTTTGTTTTTCCATATCATGTTTCAATATGTTATTGCTGAAATCTTAGAAGGGAGAAAAATGTTATTGGATAGTTTTCTATGTTACATGCTGCAACACATATATAGTCAAGTGGATTGCCAATTTCAAAAAATTGTTCTACAAACTGACTATGCTGATGTTATCATAGTACTGTGTTGAAAGCTTAAGATACAAAATCAGTTTAAACGGTTAAAATAATAAACCACAGAAAAATGCTAATATTAATGAAGGGAAGAGTTTAAAAAATAGGCTTTACTAAACTTAAATATATTTCAATAATAAATGGTGACCTCAACATATTGTTCTTCTTGCTACAACATTGTCAGATTGCTAAATTATCTAGCATTAATTCTTATAAACCCTTACCTTTAACAGCACATCACTGTTGCTAAATATCAGAATAAAGTTGATATTAATTATACAGACACATGCAAAATGATAGTTATCCATCTTCCTCATTGGTAAATTTCATATTTGTTTTGGCAGGGAAGACCAGACACTTTTTGTATATAGGGTCATTCTTCCCAGCACAAAGTGCCATATTTACTTGTTGCATATACACCTCTAGAAGTCCTATACAATGATGTGTTGTGTTATTTCAAACAGGGGAAATATCACCATGACCACAAGCTGGCACTCAATGTCATGCATAAGGGAGTGGAAAATTTGTCTTTCGTTGGTAAAGGTGTCAGGGAAGTGATGAATAATTTACCAAAAATTCTTAAAGAATTTAAAATTAAAATTATAATAAAAATATGTGGCTAAAGATGAGTTTATGAAGAATATTATTGGTATGGCAAGCCCACTGACAGATGAATCTAAAAAAAATATGGCTGTATTAGAAATCTGAGAGGAAGGGAGGGTGTACAGATAATTATAGATGAAGATAAAAATAAATACTGAGGATTTGAAAAAGGCAGAGGTCTTAAGTAGGAACAGGTTTACTGAGACTATTAGGAACTATGATTCAGGAATGGGAGAATGTAAATTGGAGAACAAACTTATCCACACAATTACAAATGAGCGAACTAAAAAATTTGAAATTTATCCTGAGGATATCATGATGGAATTAAGAAAGATAAAAAAAAACCTAAAGGGGATGGTGTTGATAATATTTCTATGGATGTCTTAAAGACAGAAGAATGTGACATTGTACCTTAACTTCAAACATTATTTTAAGAGTCTGGATACTTGCTGCTTACCAGAGGACTGGAAAAGTGCAATAGTAGTAGTACCGGTCCATAAAGGCGATGTGGCAAGTCCAATCGAAAATTATGGGCAAATCTGTTTGGCATCAGTGGAAGGTACATTATTCGAGAGATTGATATGTGAGGAATAAAAGTGGTTTTTAAAGTTGACAACACAGCTTAAGTCAAGGGTATTCAAGCAAATCACAGTTAGTAGGTTACATGCAAGCTTTTTGGATGAAATAGACAAGCGAGGGTTATTTAATAGCTTAGCACTAGATCTTTCAAAGGCTTCCACGAAAGTGAGCCTTAAAATGATGTTACATAAGGTAAAAAAATTTAGAGTGGAAAAAAGTGATTTGCTTGGTAGAAGAATTCATAAAAACTAGAAAGCAAAAAGTTACGGTAGAAAATTCAGTATCAAGAGAAACAGAAAAATTAGGAGTGCCACAGCGTTGAATATTAGGATCACTATAATTTGTGATTGTGTTGATGGTTTACTATCAGAAGTTAGGATGTTTGCAGATTATAAAATGCCATATAGTAGGATCACAGCTGAAGCTTGATCTGGACAGGATATCCAGCTGAATAGATTAACATGGGATGAAGGTAAATGCAAATAAGAGCCAGCTTATTAAGAACACAGCTAAAAAACTAAAGATTGATTATAATTATAATACAAGGAATCAATTGCTTCCTGGAAATTTGGAATATAGAAACTTTGGCATGACAATTGTTGCAAAACTGGGTAGAAGAATTTTTAAAAGGTAGAAAACAGAAATTTAGGGTAGGAAATGTAATATCAAAAGAAGTGGAAGTAAAAATTGGTGTGCCACAGGGTAGCATATTGGGACCATTGCTATTCATTATTCTAATGAATAGTTGTGTTGATTGTTTACTATCTGAAATTAAATTGTTTGCAGATGACATAATGCTGTATAAAAGAATCAAAACGATAGAGGATTGTAAATAGTTGCATGTTGATGTGGACAGGATATCTAGTTGGGTTGGTAAACATGGAATGAATATAAATGCAAAGAAGAGTCAGCTTATTAGATACACAAATAAAAAACAAAAGGTTAATTATGAATATAAGGTGGGGAAAGAATTGCTTGCTGAAGACTTGAAATATAAATAGCTTGGCATTACTTTTGATAACAAGCTTAACTGCTTAACTGGGCAGGACACATTGGACAGGTGGTAGGAAAAGGTTTCAAAGTTCTGCACTTGTTGGAGAGAGTGATGAGGGGATATACCAGAGAAGTAAGGGATCTGGATCACAAAACATTGTTCAGATCATTGCTTCAATATGGTAGAGTAATATCGGACCCAAATTTTGGCTACCAAATACTGGAGTTAGAGGGGATGTAAACAAGTGCTGTCAGATTTGTCTCTTGAATTTACTATAGAATGCAACCTGTAACTAATATGACAAAGGATTTGAAATGGGAGTTTTTAGAAGAGAAGAGGACAAGGCTCTTTTCAGAGTCATAGGGGAGTACATAGTGATGAGGTGTGGAAAAATATTGGTGGAAGAATTAGGAGAGATGCTTCGAAGGGAAGAGATTACCATGAGAAGAAAGTTGCACCCAATTTCTGGAACTGGAAGATTTTCTTATATTTGTAAGGGAGTTAGTAGCTGGAATAAATTATCAAGAGTGACAATGAATGATTTACCTAAAATGAAAGTTGAAGTAAGTAGACAGCAGAAGTAGGTGGGAAAAAGAAAAGGGAAAAATGGGTACGCTGGAAAATCACAACCAGAGCATGCACTCCATTGTAATTAGATTTAATTTTCTTTGTTAGAGGATGTTGAAAGTTGAAAGTGATCTACAATTAAAAATATTTTAAAAAAATACTTTTTTCACAATAATCTCAAATTAGTTGCTCAGACACCATTATGTTCACATAAACTTTTTATTCTGATCACAATTGAAGCATTAAACTACATAAAGGAAGTTATTGGTGAGACAAAGAATATTCCGACTCACTGGATCATTAAACGGTGTTACTTGTGTGCCGCCTCGTATACTTTTCACCAATACACTAAGCAAACGCACTAATTTTTCAGGTGATATTGATTTCATTGCTCCCAAGTTCTTCACTTTTGCTGCTTCATTGCGTAAGTCTTGTAACTGATAATTTGGAATCAGAACTTCTGAAGGATCATCTGTCTCTGCATCTGTAAAATGTACATCAGGACTTAAATACATCTGTTGTCATGGCTATAACTCTGATTACACTATAACCTAGCACCACCAGAATCAGATTCTAGGTTTTTAATATTATGATTCACCAGTCGGCCGTCTACGTGTACACATGTGACGGCGCCTGGTGCTTCACCTTCTGCACGTTTAAGGCTGCTGTAGGCCGAAATATTGCGCTTCTCTTGTGTTTGTTTTTTATTCGTCGTCCCAGCCGCCTTCATCTGTGGTAAGTGTTGGGTCATTTTTCCCTAATCTTACTTAGTTTTATTCCCTTAAAGCTTTTTCCTGCTCATTCTTATTATATATATATATATATATATATACATATGTATTGTAATACACTCATCTACTTTACCCACAACCATTTCCTTTTAAACTTCTTCATACTTTTCTTGCAAACATCATTATTTTACTTTTTTGCATTTCCTGTTTATTTGATTAGGGTCCATGGACTGAAAAGAAGATCTACAGGCATGTCTACTGGCAGCTAGTCAATGGGTATGGGCCATGGACAGAATCAAAGGGGATATAAGGAGGTGTGGCACCTGAGCTGTCTCAGTATGTAGGTCAGCCAATCTGCACAGATATTACCACGCCTGAGGAAGATGAAGGGAAATATGTTTCCACAACACAATCCAGCAGTACACCATAAAGACTTCATTGCAAGTCTGATATTAAGCTAAACTTTATTTGGTATAACTACACAGAAGTATTTTGAGACTTTATTAACCTCTCTAACAATATACATTTACAATAATCTGGAATCATCAAGAGGGTAACAACTAAATACAGGGTGTCCACCATGAATCTGACAACTTTTATTTGGCTACCAAAAATCAACGAATGGGAGTAAGTTGTAACATGCATTGCAATATGTAGAGAAACTGTGGAACTTCTGTTGAATATTTTTTAAAACCAATGCAAGAGGTTGTAGGTGGCGCTGCAGTAGCTTAACTGAAAATGGCGTCACGGCAAGAGCGAGCACAAGTTATCTGGTGGTACGTGGAAACAAATTCAAGTATGACACAACTTTCATCACGTGTTCAAGAAGTACGCACCATCACAGAAAACCATTAAGAAATGGAAACAGCATTTTTGGGCAATGGGAAGTGTGAAGAAATTGCATGGTGGCAGTAATGAGTGCATATCAAAGGAGCATATAGCAGCAGTGAGACAGGTGTTTGGAAAAAGTCCACATAAGTTCATTCAACAAGTGGAACAAGAACTACAGATGCAGAAGTCCACTGTACAGAAGTTATTGCATCACTCTCTTCAGTTTCATGCATACAAATTGCAGTTGCTTCATGAACTGAAAACAGATGACAGTGATCCGAGGCAGGGATTTGCTATCAACATGTTATATCACATTGATGAGGACCCAACATTTTTAACTCTCATTGCTTTCTCTGATGCACATTTGATTTATCGGGCAAAGTCAACATACACAGTGCACGTATTTGGGGATCACAAAACCCACACTGTACTGTGGAACACATTTGTATTAGCCACAAATTAAATGTGTGGTGCGAATTGACACACAATTTTATTATTGGCGCCATTTTCTTTGTAGAAAAAAGTTACTGGCGATACATACCTCGACATGTTGGAACAATTCGTTGTGCTTCATTTAATGCATTTGGAGCCAAACGTCATTTCTCAACAGGACAGTGCCCCTCTGCATTGGAGCGTGACCGTTCGAGAAATTCTCTACACGAAATTTTCCAGTTGCTGGATTGGGCATGGTGGACCAACAAGTCGGCTGCCTCGATCACCAGATATTACCTTTCTCGACTTCTTCTTGTAGGGATATGTGAAGGACAATGTGTATACAGGCCGCAAAATTCGTGATCTCCAAGAGATTCGTGGCCAGATAGGAGATGCTGTCACTTCCATTATGCCAGAGATGCTAAAAAAAAACCTGGCAGCAACTTGAATTCAACCTAGATGTTCTTTGTCCAATGAGAGGATCTGATGTAGAGGTGCACTGATTTTTTAAATAAAACTTGGTGAGTTGACCTTGCATGCATTATTTTCTCTTAACCCTAAGCAGTATGAAATATACAGCAATTTCAAATATGTCAGGTTCATGCTGGACACCCCACAGTGTACCACACAAGCTAAAGTGGTCAAACAGCACTGACTATATGACGTTCACGATGAAAGATATTTTGTAGCAAAAAAAAGCTGAAACATGACCACTGAGCCATTTAATAGTGTGGTTTTTGTGTTCCAGTTTATTACATTAATGGAAATAGCTAAAATATCTCTCATAATACACTGTGTTCACACATGTGTGCATCAAAATCAAGGAAACTGTTTGTTTTTGCTGTTGTATTCACAAATGAGATCTGATGTACCCTAAAATGTGCTGGAATATTCATTCCACTCTGTAACACAGACCCTAAAATTTTTTCACACAGTTGTTACCAGACACAACAGATATATGGATTCACAGACACAACAGACAAATGGATTCAAATTGTTTTTTCTTCGTTCATGGATCAATTTTAACCATGCAAACAGTTGTATGATCCAGTGATGGAGTTGCTGTTCTCAGTATACAGTAGTGTTATCTTTTCACAAAACAATAGCATATGTCAAAGCCCATCCATGAGAATGTGCAAACATTATATTGTATTACAAGATACTTTTCTATGCACTATAATTGAAACAAGGTGTAAGGATGAAATCAAATATTATTTCATGTGGTGCACTATGTTAGCATGAATGAGGCACAGGAATCTAGACAATTTCCAATTTAGGGAGTCAGCCACAGCTGTCCAATGTCAAATGTAATAATTTTGGAGACTATTCAAAAAGGTTCAATGAAATATACATAACTGTATCAACACAGGTAAATATAGTAACCGTAAGATGTTTCTCTTTCAGTGACATGTTCAAAGATGCCATTATGATATAAAGTTATTAATCTTATTTTGTAGTGGTATGAATATTATAATTCATCTGAAATATAGACATTAATTTGACTAGTTTGATTCTAATTTGGTTCTGCATACAAACATTGATATGTCTGGAAATACATTTGTTTATTAAAAACTCTCACTCATTGCAGAGATGATTTGTGTAACAGTATCATCCAATAATTTGTTGTTTAAGGTCAACCAATTGGCAACCTTTGAAGAAGATGGATGGAAGAATTTCATCAAGAAATAAAAGGAACTTATATTGAATATGATGATTAATTCACTTTATAATAGCCCTCACCAATCATTATTTGCTGTTATTCTGTCGTCTGTTTAATTGGCCAATACAATAATTTGTAAGAAAATTAAAATGTTTATTAGCTTTCAGTGTCTTTCAACGATAGCAGCCAATGCCCGAAACCTAAACGATCATATAACTATAACTTCCTCACACTGGTAGGATTTTGTAAAGATTGTAAATTATTTGGTTTATATACGTTCATTAAATTGAATAAAATTGATATAATCACTTCAACATTATACACCTATAAATTTTCCTGTCCTTGATTGCTTTCTTTGGTCATATTTTATTCTCATATATATATTATAAAAGTCAAGCAGCATCAAATGCTAACTAAATAAATAAATTCTCAATACTGCATGTTAATAAATTATACCTGGCACACAGATTATATGGGTACAATAAGAAAGACAAATTTAAAAAAAACAGTATAACAGATAAATGATAAAAATAAAGAGAAGTTCCAGTACCTTATTAATACTCAACAATTGTGACTTTATGTCAATGAGTACGCTTTGGTTGTTTTTAATCTGCATTCATCAGTAAAAATTTCTGATACACATCTTAATCTCAATAGCAATGGAGAAGAAAAACATGTGATTTGGTGATTTTTTATGTTAGGTAAAGCTGGACAATCACAAATGTAAATATTTATACATCCTTTTCTTTGCCATATTTCTCCCCTCCAAATAAGTATGGTTATTAGCAAAAAAATATTGTAAAGTATGCTCATATTTCTTGTACATGTGCTCTGGCCCTCCTGCCTTCATATGTGGTAAGTAATGGGTTGTTTTCTCTATCCTCTATTATTTTTTTGCATAACAACAATTGCATTATCACCATTATCTAAATGCAAACATTAAGTTTATATACAAGCAGAACAAAATTTAGAGATATAAGAATTATTGTTTCTAATTAAGTTATATATATATTTAACTTATGAGAAAAGGAAATTAAAAATCTGTTGCTTTTAACTCCCAGGCATAAATATTTTGAAATCCTGTAGCAGACTGAATATTTCCCCCCCAACATACAGTGTGGTCTTGTTAGTGTTGACAGTTTGAAGCCAGGTCCACTAAGGAATTTATACAGGCAACTAAGCTGACATTTTCCTTTGGAGATTTGCTTTATATATGTGAAGCATTCTAGGTGCTCTGTGCTTTGGATACCATGTTAAATTGTATTTCCTGCTATGACAGAGGTAAAACTTGCAGTACCTTGGAACTCTGTTGCCAGAACTAAATTTATTAATTTCATCCAATAAGACTGTGTACACGAGCTTAACACGTTCGGTGACGACCTCGTGACAGCGTGTGGTGGGGTGTCAATGCTATAGTGCCATTCACACGCTAATGTGCTCGGTGTATAATAACATCTCCGTAGCCAGCCACACACTCACGTGTGAAGACCCATGCCTCCACATTTATCCTCTCCTTCAGTCAACATTATTTGTCTCTGTTGGTATTGGCGTGTAGTAAAAGGTATCATCAAGTTATAGTGGCAAGTGATTTAGAATTTATAGCTTTATTAGTTATATTATTAGTTATAAAAATATCTTGAAATATAAGTTGTACAGACAGTAGTTTTGCAGGGCCATTTAGCCCCAAAAGAAGAAATATTAAATGTAATAAGCCTCTGACACATGATTAAATTGTAAATTTGTTGGCTGAGCTTTCAGAGTACCTGAGTGATATTAGTTATGATAGTGCCCAGTGCCTATGATATTTCGATTCTAAAGAGGAAGAGTTGCAAGTTGTGCAAGAAGCAAAATATCTTAAGCATAATTCCTCTGTGGTAGGAAATATAATTTTGAGAAATGACCCCACAACAATGGAATAAACTCCTTTCACTAAATCACGGTGTTTATTGTGAATATAGTTTGCAGAGATAATATGATTGTAACCAACTTATAATAATTGTTTTATTAAATATTTGTTAGTAATATGATATCCAACAAAAATATTGTATTTTGATACTTATTTCCTTTATTTTCTTTTGTTTTTATACATGACGTGCAAGTTCGTAATGTGGCATTTAGGAAATAATTTAAACTCTGATGCTTATCACTCATTGGTGTCAAAATATTCAATCAGGAATTTTTTTAACTGCTTAACGTCTATTAACAGTTAGGTCTTTAGAGACAGAAAAGGATAGGGGGGGGGGGGGCAAGGAATGGGAAGGAAATCGGCCATGGCATTTTGAAGGAAGCTCCCGGCATTTGCCTCGAGTGATTTGGGAAACCATGGAAAACCCAAAACTGGATTTGAACCGGCGTCCTCCAGAATGTGAGGCCAGAACTCTAACCACCATGCTCAGTAATCAGGAAAGGCCAAAATATTACTTAGTAATTAGTACGACACCTATAAAAATGTTTTACTACCATTTTGACCCATATTTTTTTAATATAAAAAGTAAGTCGGCTTCTGGGTAAAAACCATTTCTATGGCACAGCATTAACCATCAACACTCCTCGAGTGACTGGCAGCGAACATGTTAAAAATGCTTTTGAGAAATTTGAATAGATCCAGCGATCATCTGAAAAGAGTACATTAAAAATCAAACTCAGGCTATTCCTGTTTAGTTCATGAGGGCTGAGCTTCTACTGAATTAGAGTTTCTATCATCATATCCAACCAATTGTTATGCTCACTCAGAGTATGGTCAAACACACACATATAAGATCTAGTTACAGAAAAAAAACCTTTGGTGTATTCTGAAAGATACATAGCTTATTATTTTAAAAAAAAAAAAAAAAAAAAAGATAAGATAGGATAGGGAAAAATATCTGGCCACAGATGAAAGCAGGACGGTCAGACAAACAAATAAAAAACACACAAAATTCACAATATTTCAGTTAATAACCTTATTCATGGGAGGATCTTGATGTTCTGACATACTTCCCCCATCTGACATTAATAGGGCTACCAACTAAAATATCGTGAATTTTGTGTTCGATTTTTGTTTTTTAAGTGTTCAGATGCCATGCCTGCCTTCATCTGTAGCAAGTGATGGGTTATTCATCTCTGTCCTACTTTATTTTCAGTGCCTAAGGCAGTTTATTTATCTTCATAATTGTTAGGAAAGACATATTTAATACTGAAACCAAAAAATAAATTGTTAGTTTGCTAGAAATGTGTTACATACTGTATTCTTACACCACCACTTTAACTTACCAAACTCTATACTCATATCCAAATCTTCAGCGTTTTCAAGTATTATTTCAATTAAGTGGTTAAATCTTTGACAAATGTTTATTTTCATTAATTCTTCCACACTTAATTTTTCTATCACAGGTACTAGCGTTCTTTCCATTTTGTGTAATTTTTGTTTTGGTGTAAAAGGTACATCTGTATCAAACAAGATAGAAGCAGCAATAAACATATAAATTAAACCATTCAACAAATTGAAAACCTACTTGAAAGTCTAAATACAATCATAGTACAATGTAGTTAAAAGACAGATAATCAAGGTTGGTGTTTTTTTTTAAATGATGTGGCCTGCATTGGTAGGGACAGTTATACTCGCCATGGACTCCATCTGAATGTCAGAGGTAAGAGGAAGCTTTCGCTTCTTATTGCTGATGAGGTCAGAGGATGTCAGGTGAGGGAAAGAGGTATTCCTGTGATAAA
This sequence comes from Vandiemenella viatica, assembly GCA_031002005.1. Lineage (NCBI taxonomy): Eukaryota > Metazoa > Arthropoda > Insecta > Orthoptera > Morabidae > Vandiemenella > Vandiemenella viatica. The sequence continues at coordinate 525,581 of JARYHS010006518.1, forward strand.
TGGTGTTAAGTCGCGGCCTTTTTTAGGGTAAATAAAATAGATTTATTAAGATGTCTTAAGGAAATTAATGTCTCTGATGATCATAATTTGTTGAAATTAAAAATTCCAACTGATATACCAGTATGTAATAATAAAATAAACAATTCAAAGTCATTGCGTCAAAGTGTTCAGACCAGTATTTTCCACCAAAATATAAGAGGAATATTTAGTAAAACTGATGACATTACCTTAAGCCTAGAAGAGATTCAAAATTCCAGAAATTTTAATGTAGACGTTTTGTGTATATCTGAGCATCATTTGTCTGATACAGGAATATCTCAGCTGTCCATCCCAAATTATAAATTAAGCTCTCATTTCTGCAGATGTAAAATGGAGAAAGGGGGAGTTGCCATTTTTGTTAAAAATAATATTGAATGCAGTAGTGTAGTTGTAAGTAAGTATTGTATAGAACAACACTTTGAATGTTGTGTTACTAAACTAGAATATGATAAGGAAGAGCTGATAGTGATAGCAATTTACAGGGCCCCCTCAGGTAATTTCAGACTGTTTTTATCTCATTTAGAGTCTTTGCTACTAAGTTTTACAAATAGCAAACAAATAGTATTATGTGGAGATTTCAATGTTGACTTTCTAAATCACAGCAATGATAGATTAGATATGGAAGCCTTGATGTTGTCTTTTAACTTAACAGCACTTGTAAATTTTCCTACGAGAATACAAAATAATAGCAGGACTGCAATTGATAATTTTTTTATGGATATTTCTCAGTGCAGTAATTACAGCATACATCCAGTAATAAATGGTATCTCAGATCATGATGCCCAGCTATTATGTATCGAGTCCAGGAACACTGTTAAACAGATAAAGAAAAGCTGGGTTTATAGAAGAAATATTAGTGAAAATAATATAAAACACTTCATAGATACCTTAAACAATGAAAACTGGTTAGAAGTATATAATGCGCAGGGTGTTAATGCGAAATTTGATTCCTTTCTGAATATATTTCTAACACTTTTTGAAGGTAGTTTCAAAAAAAGGAAAATTCTCAACACTCCAAACAATGAACTGGGCATGGGATGGATAACAAAGGGTATTAGAATCTCTAGTAAAACAAAGAGGGACCTTTATTTAAAAATGAGAGAATCAGATAACTATGCGCTGAAAGTTCACTATAAACTTTATTCTAAAATACTAAGAAAGGTAATAAGGAAGGCCAAGAACAAGTACATATCGGCGAAAATAGAAAATTCAGACAATAAAATGAGAACAATATGGAATATAATAAAGACTGAAACAGGAAAAAACTGTAACTCACTCTAAAGACATAAAAATAGAACAAAATGGACATGTGTATAGCGAAGTAGGGGAGGTTTGTGAAATATTTAACAAACATTTTACGTCAGTAGTAGATAAATTAGGCATAGAAAAGCAATCCCCACATAGTGCTCTAAGGCTTCTTGAGACTGCTTTCCCAAATAGCTTTGTGGAGATGAAATTGCCACCAGTAACAGTATCAGAAATAAATAAACTCATTAAACAATTAAAACCTAAAAATTCTTCCAGCTATGACAATATTTCAAGTAAATTACTGAAAAGATGTTCAGACTGTATCAGTCATGTACTTGCTCACATTTGTAATGAATCCTTAATACAAGGTGTTTTTCCCGATAGACTAAAATATGCTGTTGTAAAACCATTATTTAAAAAAGGAGACGTAACATGTGTAGACAACTATCGTCCCATTTCATTACTTTCAACATTCTCAAAGGTTTTTGAAAAAGTCATGTATAGTAGAGTAATAAAACATGTTACACACTATAATATCCTAACTAATTCACAATTTGGGTTCAAAAAAGGATCATCCATAGAAATGGCTATATATTCATTTTTAAATAACACATTTGAGGAACTGAATAATAAAATGAATCCTGTAGGAATATTTTGTGATCTTGCAAAAGCATTTGACTGTGTAAATCATGAATTACTTTTGAAAAAAATGGAATACTATGGTATTTTTGGGACCGCAGGTAAATGGTTTAAATCATACATTGAAAGCCGAATGCAAAAAGTTTCAATTTTTGATTCTAAAATAAGTAAAGATGCTTCATCAGACTGGGAGAAAATAAAACATGGAATTCCACAAGGCTCTGTCTTAGGTCCCCTCCTCTTTCTGTTATACATCAATGACCTTCCTGGAAATTTATCCGACAAAGTTAAGAGTGTTTTATTTGCAGATGACACTAACCTGACTGTGCGTAAAACACCAAACAGTACTATAGAATTTAATGTAAATGAAGTACTTAGAGTAGTAGCAAATTGGTTTAAGGCAAATTCATTCAAATTAAATTTTGAAAAAACACATTATATTAGGTTTAAAACAAAAAACTATGCACAGCCAGATATATGTATAAACTATAAAAACAACAAAATCTTAGAAACAGAGAGTATAAAATTTCTTGGTATTAAAATAGATCAGAAACTCTGTTGGCATGATCATATCACTACACTACTGGCAAAGTTAAGTAGTGCCACCTTCGCAATACGAACACTTTCTCTAATAGCAGATCTAGAATTAATGAAACAGGTGTACTCCTCATATTTTCATTCAGTAATGTCATATGGCATAATTTTTTGGGGAAACTCTTCACAAAGTAAAAAAGTTTTCATAGCACAGAAAAGAGCTATTAGGTTTCTGTGTAGGGTAAAACCAAGAACTTCTTGCAGACAACTCTTTAAGAAACTCAATATTCTTACAATGTATTCTCAGTATATATATTCTCTCATGAGCTTTGTCATAGAAAATTTTAACCTGTTTACACCTAATTCACAGGTACACAGTTTCAATACAAGAAACAGAAATAACTTGCATAAAACACAAACATCTCTGTCATTAGTACAAAGAGGAGTTAATTATTCTGGGATACATCTGTTTAATAAACTACCTAATCGTATAAAACAGCTTTCAGGTAATAAAGATGGATTCAAACAAAAACTTAGAGATTATCTTATTGGCAACTCCTTCTACTCCATTCAAGAATTTGAAGAAAATAATTAATTGTACTCAATATGACGTTAGCAAAACTCAGTTGCAAAAATGTATGTTTATTATTATTTCTTGTATTTGTAAAATATGTATATATATATATATATTTACTATGACATGACTCATATTATGTGTATATGTATCAACAATGACATGTTTCACATCCCAGAGGTACTTCCTCAGCAGGGATCCATGGAACAAGATTGATAAATAAATAAATAAATAAATAAATAAAAAAAAAAAAAAAAAAAAAAAAAAAAAAAAAAAAAAAAAAAAAAAAAACACACACACACACAAAAGAAAAAAAAGATTAGCGAAGATTACAAATAACAATTCCTTCAAAGTTTTTATAAAGGAAGCATTTACTTACCTTCAGAGTTGTTGGTGGCACTAAGCCTCAGGTTATCCAATGTCTGGTTGGAACAGTTACGTTTTCTGGTTTTCAGTTTTGTGTCATTTCCTGAAATGTAGTAATTATCGTACAAAAAAGTATCTTTCTGTCTTTCTACATTATCTGAATGAAATGTCACGTTGTACAGAGTGCGACAAATGATCTGATGGTTATAAAGTAGAAACATCATCAGAAATAAAGGTGATACAAAATATTTTATTGCTTATTATAGAACGGTGCTCATATAAATTAATGAAAATAATATCAGAACAACCAATTTGATGCATGTAAGATGTGAAGATAATATCCTTATATGATATCTGTTTGTGATCAAGCATTCTTCCAACCTTGCACTGAAGCTGTTGAACACCTGCTCTAACATTAAAAAAGGCACGTTGGCGATTTCTTGGCGTATGGCTTCTTACAGTTCATCCAGTGTATAGGGTTTATTTGTGTAAACTCTTGCCTTGAGGAGCACCCACAAGAAAAAATCACAAGCACTAAAGTCTGGGAAGCAAGATGGCCATTCAATGTCCCCAAAACGTGAGATCACTTGGCCATGAAACTTGCTTCTCAAAACGCCCATAACCTTATTGGCAGTTGCCTCATCCTGCTAGAACCACATCCTCCTGCGAACTAAATGATATCTCTTAAGGTCATGGATTAGGAAGTTTTTCAACATCAACAGGTGACATTGCGAATTGACCGTAGTGGTTCGAACACACCTCTTCAAAGAAGTTTGGCCAAATGACAAAACTTTTCACTATACTACACCACACGGTAACACGCAGAGGACATTCGTGCAGTTTTTCCTAATTAGTAGCCGACCAATAACAAATGTTCCGTTTGTTTACATAACCATGCAGATGCAAATGTGCCTCATCGCTTATAATTAAAACTTTTTTTATCAGTCAACAAACTCAACACCTCTTCCCCTTTGCACTCCCTCAATTTTTGTCAATATTCTTTATACAAGCTACAGTCAGCACCATTTCACCAATCACCATGAAAGTTGGTACAGATATCTACTTATTCATGGAGAAGGTTTATGACCAAAAATTGAATAAACAAATAAAAAACTACCTCCTTACTATACCACTTAAATTTAATACGAACCCACAGTTTTTAAACAATTTCAATACAACTTTGCGCATGTATACTTTAAAACAAGAAGAATTATACTGTCAAAATTTGGTTTGCAAACATCCAACCCCTCTCCTCCTTTCCGCCTCCTCAATTTTTGTCAAGGTTCTTTCCACAAAGCTACAGTCAACACCATTTGACTGATTACCATGATCCACAAACCATCTCTCGCCCCCTTTACACCACATACAAACCCACATTTTTCTGTCCAATTTTGATGGAACTTGGCACACCTACAATTAAAAAAACACACACACACACAAATACTTAATTCCTCGCCCCCTTTCTATCCCTTAAGTATTGTGAATGTTTTTTTCACACAGCAACAGTTAACACCATTTGAACAATCACCATGGAAGTTGGCACATACATGTACTATTTCATTAAGAAAGTTTATGAACAAAAATTAAATAAATATCCCTTTTGTCCCCTTTATATCCCATAATTTTCTTACAAAATCACATATGATTATCACAGAACTTTGCACACACATACTTTAAAACAAAGAGAGAAATATTGTCAACATTTGGTTTGCAAAACCCGTACCCCTCTCCCCTTTCTACGCTTAATTTTTTCTTTACACACAGCTATAGTCAAGATCATTTGACCAGTCACCAAGTAAAATTGGCACATGTATGTTGTTTTTTTTGTATTTTTTTTTTATCATGAAGAACGTTTCTGACCCCATAAAATCTAAGAGCCACCCCCTAGCCCTCTTTACACCATTTAATTCACAAAAATAAACATTCTTAGCTTATTTTGATGGAAATTTGCGCACATACGCTTTAGTTTTTTTTTTTAATCTCTCTCCCTTTTCACCCCTTTAAGTATTGTCAATGTTTTTAATATAAATCTAATTTTGAAGAATGTTTACACAAGTATACTTTAAAACAAACAGAAAAATGCTACCTATATTTGGTTTCCAGAAACTGAACCCCACTCCCCCTTTCTAGCCCCCTAATTTTTGTTCTGAAATGTACAACAGTTTCTACCACTTTTTGCAGGAACTTTGTACACATAGACTTTAAAACAAAGAGAAAAATACTTTCAACATTAGTTTTACAAAAACCAAACCACTCTCCCACTTTACTACCCCTTAATCTTCTTCAATGTTCTTTCTAAATACAAACCATTTTTACGGAACCTCACACATGTATACTTCAAAATAAACAGAAGAAAACTGTCTATATTTGGTTTCAAAAGTCAAACTATTTTAACCCTTTAAACCCACCCCTTCTAATTTACAATGTTCTTTATAGAAACCCACAGCTTTAAATACTAACAAAATGATTGCATATGTTTTTAAGATATGCTGGAATATTCATAAAATAAATTTGTCCTAATGTCTCAACATGTATGTCAGATATTAACTTGGACCCCAAGACCAATCAAAAATCTGTATTTTCTGGGTGATGCTGGAACAAACAGATATATTCCAGATTTATATATGTGGTATGTGTTAATGAGCAGATGGTACATGTGTTGATTATCGAGCAGCAATTTTAACAGATATTGTGATTAGATTGAAATGCAGCACAGACAAAATGTAATTGACATTAAGTATCACAGCATTCAATTCACCCCATTCTGGGAATGTTCGGGTCTATCAATGTTTAGTTTACTTTTGGAAATGGCTGGTGTTAATTAATGAATCTTGGTATATATGATTCCCATTAGAAATACAAAAATAGTACACAGGAAATCAATCCCAATTAGACTGATTAGTACTCTGCTATTGATAAAATAACAAATAACAAAAACAGGAGAAGGTGGTGGGCAACTGCAGGGTGACCTGGACAGAATTTTTAGCTGGGTGAGTCAATGTGGGATAAAGATAAATGCAAAGGGGATTTAGGTTATTAGGTAGATAGATGAAAAATGAATGGCTGATTATAATTAAAAGCTGGGGAAGGAAATGCTTGATGCAGACTAGAAATTTAAACATCTTGGCATTAGATTTGACATGTACTCAACTGAGCAGTACACATTGGGGAGATGATAAAGACAAAAAGCTTCCAAAGTTCGGCATTTATTGGAGAAAATGATGAAGAGTTGTACCAGAAAAGTAAGAAAATTGTGTTTCCAAACTCTGATCAGACCATTGCTTAAATATGATGGTGTAGAATGGGACCCACATTTTGAATAACAAATAAAGGAGTTGAAGAGGATACAAAGGAGGGTTGGTGGATTTTTCTCTGCAAATTTCTAACTAACACAGTCAGTAACTGAAGCGATAAAGAAGTTGAAATGGAATTCATTTGAAGACACTAGGTGGTTTGAGTACTGGAATTGTACGTGACATATATTGGTTATGAAGCATGGAGTGGAAATGATGACCATAACAACAAGTTGGAACTAAATTTGAGGCACGAGGTTATGCGAAAATTTTCTTTCATAATTAAGTGAATCAGGGATTGGAATAAATGACCAAGGGAACTTATGAACAATTTGCGATTAATGCCGAAAGAATTTAAAATTAAAATTCGTAGAGGGCAAAAATAGGCAGGTACATTAAAGGGCGAAAATGGATGTGTAGGGAAATTGCCACCGGAACCTGCGCTATTTTGCAATTAAAGCAGATGGTTCTAATAAACTAATATTTAAATATAGATAGAAAATATTAACAGCCTCTAGAGATTTCGATGAATTGCTTTGACATTATGTCTTCTTTGCGTTTTACTAAAAAAATCCCGGTAACACGTTAATAAGTTGAAATCTACAAAAATTGTCCTATTGGTCTGAAAATTGGTATAGACATTCCTTGGGCGATAATATTTGATTGAAAGTATATAATGTAAGCTTCGAATGTGTAGAAATAAGGTAAAATCACTTCAAATGTGGGTAGATGCAGACATGTTATTATGCAAGAAATACACGTTATTACATGTCGATATTGAATCTGTGTGTTTCTTACTATTAATTCTTGGTCCAGGCTGCATTTTAGTCTAACCACAACTGCTATTAGCAAAAAATGTAACCAACTTAAATGCTCTCTATCAAACATTTGTTACGGTAGACAACAAGGGCGTATTCAGGATCAGAACTAGAGGGGGCAAGATTTGAACGGGGGGGGGGGAGCAACGCATATAGGTTTTGAGGAAGTAGAAAAATGATTTCTTACAGAATTAAACTCAAACACATTGAGGAAACTATTTTTATTATTGATTAATATAGTAATCCAATCAGTTAATCTATGGACTTTCTATGTAGTGAATTAAGATCGTAACTCAATTATAGTTTTTTATGTAAACATTAATCGTCTCGGATTATCAGAAAATTTATTAATAACTTTGTCAATATCTCACGGTGTTCTTTCACGAAATTTCGATGCACACTCATCAGGCATAATCCAGTCAATCTTTTATCTCCCAAAGTGCTCCTGAGCCAGTTCTTCACTCGCCGAAGAGCACTGAAGGCAACTTGATTTTGTTTCTGGGGGCGAGCGATCAGCAGCTCTCCCCCTCTCCTAGCTGGATACGCCCATGGTAGACGCCATGTTTTACCCAGGAAGGTAGGCTGCCATGCAATATATCTTGGCATTGAAAATCAATATTTACCGAAAACTTTGAAAGAATTTAAAGATAAAATTTGTAGAGGGCAAATGTAGGTAGGTGCAGGATAGGGGGAAGATGGGTGTGTAGGGAAATTGCCACCGGAGCCTGTGCTCCATTGCAATTAAATTAAATTAATTAATAATTAATATCTCAGCCCGCACAGAGAAATTGTAAATGTTACTGATTTTCTACTTATTAAGTATTTGCATTCTGGAAAGCAGTTTTTATTCAATAATGAAGACTTAAAAACACGTGGAATAAATGCCAACATATTAACATGTATTTCTTGCGCAATAACATGTTTGCATCTACCCACATTTCGTGTGATTTTATCTCATTTCCACATGTACGAAGCTTACGTTATACGCTTTTAGTGAAATAATATCACCTAAGGAATATGTGTACTAAATTTCATATCGATAGGACGATATTTGTAGATTCCGACGTATTAACGTGGAGCCAAAATCCCCACAGACGAAACCACAATAAGTAAAATACGAGGCGTCACCAGACAGCGTAACCACTTAACGTATATTGTTAAAACTGAGATCATATGAACCTAAGCTGTTGGACCTTTCTAGCGGTTGAGGTTAGGTTGGAATGCCTTCGGGGGCAGATAAACAATTATGTAGTATCTAAGAAATGGCCCGCCGTTGCATTAAATGTTGTATTACGTGTAATCACTTAGCTTCATACATTTCATTCGTTGAATGGCACCTGTAAGTTACACTGTTGAATGAATGATTAAATAAGATGTATGGTTACGACATACACGTTGCAAGGCAGATAAAAACTTTCGAAAAAATAAAATAAAAAAATCACAGCAGTATCGAACGTCACGGAACCATTACCCCGCAGCTTACCGCATAAGTTTTAAACACTCACATCAGCTTCGAAACTCTTTAGAAGAATATCAGTACCTAATTTAAAAAAATAAAAAAAATAAAAAAAAATATATAAATAAATAAATAATTAATTAAAAGGCAGATTTCTGCAATATGCTCTTGTTTTAATGGTTTTCATGGTGCAGGTAGCGATAATATTGAAAGTAATAAAAGATTCTGGAAGACTTACCGTAATTATCCATAGATCACCTACAGATTAAGACAACACACAATATTATTGATGTTTCTTTCAACAATACTGTCTGATTCTTTACGGCATGCCGAAATGATTCAGCGATCTTTCTATCCCGTAATAATACGTGCCAAAGAAGTTACAACTCCATTTTTTGCTTTATTTAACCTTTAGTTAAAAACTCATTTGAACACAATGAAAAACAATTTTTTTGCTTTGTAAAATAAACATTCACTTTACAAATTTAAATATTTTTTCTTCCCTTCGTGCGTTCTTATTCGCTACTGTATGATACTCGTTACCATTAAGATTTATTTATTCAAAAAGTTATGATGGTACGAATTTATTTTTCTCAAAAAATTTTGCCTATTTTTAACTAACAAGCTTAAATTAAAAAATAAAATAAACTACTTTTCCGCTGATAATTTTATTAAACTTTTGTACCGCCTCATACACTTCTCATTATAGTTACAGGGAACGATATATCAAGATTTTTATTTCTGAATTGGATGTCAATTTCGAACCACAGTAGATTAATTTTAGTGTCAGATGTACACGCAACATGGTGACTAGGTTAACATACTTTGAAAGCATCGTTGAGTGTACAAATCTCTTGCCTAAATTTCAACATTATGGAGGCTCTGTTCATGCTTATTAATACAACGTTTACTTGAGGATTAACAATTTAATTAAATTAAATATACATAAAATATGTCACATAAAGATAATGAAGCCACACTTCTAGAACGACGAATTTCGTCTTTTGGTTGATTCGTGTGGAAGCCAGATTTCATGATGAAGCATTTTTGCAATGATATTTCAGCTGCATCAGCAGCATCTTATTCATCTGTTTTCTACCCGTATTTGCCGATGTATAACGCGTGTAATTTCTGAATTGATAGTGGTTACAGATTTAGTTTTTCATTGCCCCAAATTTCAAAGAAAATTCTTTATTTTGGCAAAGTTTTTCCTTTGCCCTTTAGCGCAGGAAAACATTACAGGCTGATTAACACAGATGAACTTGGCTGCCACATCTGGTTTTTAAAGATACCTCTGACCGCTCGTGCCTGATACAATTTTATAGGGCCTTTGTACGGTCGCTGCTGGAGCATGGTTGCGTTGCATATGGTTCGACGTGTGACAGCTCTCTGCGTATGTAGAACAGTGTTCACCATGCAGGAATTTGGCTCACCACAGATGCATATCACTCCAGCCACATTCCCAGCATTTGGGCCGAAACTGATCAGCTGGAGGCATATGCTCAAAATGCGACACTTCATGCACATTCCTTCAATATCTACCTTTACTGTAATCATAGAAATGCTAAAAGGCCCTTTTGCTAATGTACAAATTTTTTTTTTAGAATAATATGGCTAAAAGTTGCTCCTTTCTATAACCAGGATTGTAGTAAACCTCCTCCTTGACTTTTAAGTAGACCCAGACAGGAGCGGATCAAGGATTTTGTTTTGGGAGGCGCTCGAGTGGACTTTGGTTTGGGGGCGGCTTGGCTCGAGTGGATTTTGGTCGGGGGGGGGGAGGGCTTGAGTCGGGCAAAGGGTAGTATTTATAGCACCCTCGGGCCTCGAAGCCGTAGAGCTAAAAAAAAAAGGTACAAAATTAAATTACAGTGTCGGAGGTGGACCTAGATACTTTCGGTGGGGGGGGGGGGACTTGGGCACCCTAGCCCCCCCCCCCTGTATCCGCCCCTGTGCCCTGAACAATGAGCTCTTCCATACATTATTCCAGTTTTGTAATACAGCAGTCAAGGTGTTGTTCTATACAATACATACTTACACCTACCCTGTTGCATTGAATTTTATTTTTAACAAAAATGGAAACTCCACCTTTCACCATTTTACGTCTACAGAAATGAGAACTTAGTTAATAATTTGGGATGGACAGCTGAGATATTCCTGTACCAGACAAATGATGTTCAGAAATGCACAAAACATCTATATTGAAATTTCCGGAATTTTGAATCTCTTCTAGGCATAAGGTAATGTCATCAATTTTACTAAATATTCCTCATATATTTTGATGACGAATAGTAGTCTGAACACTTTGATTCAATTAATTTAAATTGCTTACTTTGTTAGTACATATTGATATGTCAGTTGGTATTTCTAATTTCAATAAGTTACGATCAGGAAAGACATTAATTTCTTTTAGAAATCTTAATACATTTATTTTATTTACCGTAAAAAAGGCAACGACTTTACTTATAACAGGAATACCTATTTCACTCACCTGGCAACCCCTGAGCTCATCTGCAATAAGAAGCGAAAGCTTCCATTTAACTCTGAAATTCAGATGGAGTCCATGGCGAGTATAACTGTCCCTACCAATGCAGGCCACATCTATCCAACAATGTGTGAATTTGCTGGCTGCCAGAGAACCCTTTCCAACTATGCATTTGTACGCCTAATGTTATGCCACATCCAGGGTTTATTATAACGTTCAAACAAACCCACAAGTCCCACATTGGTCTGTCATGTGTTCCTGGAAATGTGAGCTACATCATTCTCAATTGAATAATTGAGGTCCTTATCAAAACTATTTCTTTGTTCCCCACAACTACAATATCATCCTCCTTTGAGAAATCGTTCCCTAAGTCTTCCACATTTGTTACCACAGTTCCAAGATCTGCATTTGGTTTGAAAATACTGCAGACTTCATAATCTGGTCCCAAGTCAGACTGAACCATCTCACTGATTCCCCTCCCATGACTGCTTCCAAGTAACAGTACCGTCCTGCGTTTACATACCCCCTGAAAAGTTCTCCATTTTACTTTACAAGATCCCAGTTCGTTCAGTCCAACTTAACAGTCCTCAAAGTCACCATCTAGATCCTCCAATGGCCGAAACACATTGCATGTCTCCAGCTGGAAACCATGAGACAGACAGCGTCTGACTCCCCTCCACTCACTGTTTTGCCTAAGCCTACGAACAGAGTTTTCTGCCTTCAGGGCCTTTAAATCCCTCTCCGCAGATGCCAGATCCGACTGGAGCTTCAGAATCCGCTGCTCCTGATCATTAATTCTGCAGGAGTGACAGTTCCAGGCAATACTGGCACAGGAGTCACTGTTAGTAACACCGATGCATCCCCAGTGAAACCAGCGCCCGCAGTCCCTGCAAGTCATTCGTTCAAGCAACCTTATGTATTGTAACATTGTCTCACTAATATGTAATATGGCGTCAAACATTATAATTTTCTTCCTAGGACGTTAGAACAGTTTTTTTTTCATGTCTCATTGATATTTGGAACTATTATAATATGCTAATTGTCTAATTACCAAAAAATTAACATAAACAATTATTTTTTTCGATTTTTTCAAAAGTCATTATTTCTTTTTACTGACGTATTTTTTCTTATATGCGAAATTAATTCTCGTAAAACAATTCTCCTCTACAATATATCTCATACATGTTTATTATTATTAATTTAATTGCGATGGAGCTAACACAATACCCCATGTCATTAATTACCGCATTGTTATTATTTTTAAATTTTTGATTTGGTACTAAATTACTCCCCTTTCGCTTTCCCAAATCACAAATTTTAAATTCTTAAGCTCTTTTGGTAAATTATTTATAATTTCAATTGGTAATTTGTTTCAATACCTGACAACTTTACCAGCAAAAGAAAATTTTCACAATTCCTTATGCATGAAATCGAACGCCAGCTTGTGGTAATGGTCGTCCTTCCCCTTCCATGAACCATACCTAATTCTTTGACCAATATGCCCTCAAGCCCCATCACCAAAATATGACCTGAATATTCCCAGCACTCTCTTCACCTTCTACCTTTCCTTCAATGACTCCCAATCCAGCAGCTTTATCATACCAGTTACTAATTGGGTTCTATGATAATTTTCACAGGCAAATCTAGCTGCTCTTATTTGCACACCCTCCAACTCCTGGTTTTGATGACCAAAATTTGGGTCCTAAACTAAATCGCCATATTCAACCAATCGTCTGACCAAAGTTTTGTAACCCAATTCCCCAACTTCTCTGGTGCATCCTTTCATCACCCTCTCTAGTGTATGAAGGAATTTGTAACCTTTTCCTACCACTTGCTCTGCCCAATTGAGTTTTTGTTTTCAAATGTTATACCAAAAAATTCTGAGCTCACCCTATAATCATTATTAACCTTTAGGTTTTTATCTGTGGACCTAATAAGCTGACACTTCTTTGGCATTTATCTTCGTTCCTTGAATAGTAGTACTGCGGAGTGCCTCATCATGATCCACTCTGTAAATGTCGCTCCTGGTCGGTATGTGACCGAGGCTGTAATAGAGACTTGTCAGTTCCGCTCTGTTTGTAAAGCCTAGACTAAATAATTTAAATTCCGACTGTCTCATTCACCTTGGCGACTTTTCGTCAAACATCGTGTAAGGTCATTTCTTTGTATACACCTAGCTGCCAATGTTTTACACCCTGCCCAAATTTTGATTGTCTTATTAACCTCGGGTATCTGTGCCCTTACATCACATTTAATAACTTTTTCAGTGATATGCATTACGGTCTATCTTGTACTTCTTTTCCCTCAATGCAGCAATTGAGAGATGCAAGTAGAGAAGAAGTATGAATGCATAGTATCCCGCATACTACCACTCTGTAATATGGGTGTCGACAGTGCTGGTGGCGACTGTAGGCGATGAACACTCGGGGTTGCAACAATTGGAGCGGCAATCTCAGTTTGTAATGTCTTATTACTCAGCAGACATCGTCACGTTATCCCATACTGCAAAGTCAGGTAATTAATGATACAACAGGAGCAAGAGTAAAAACCATTTTCTGCTTTTAAGTGAAGTTTAAGACTGGCACGAAGAGGACAGATGGTATCAAAGTAAGGCGGGCAGAAAGGGTGAACACACAGGACGGAACAGCGGTGTTGGTGGAAACAGCTACCAACAAAGCCGCAAAGCAGTTATTTGCGCCAACACACGAAACTAGGGGTGATATTTGATTTAAAAGATTTTGTCGGAGGAAACATCAGGGTATAAGAATTAAATTTTTCCCGGAGTATGGCTGACAAGAATTCTTCAGGCAGAATACCAGAGAAGAATTCTTGTCATCAGGGCATAATCTACATATTGTGAATATCTATTTTTATACTTTTAGGATGTAACAGAAACGTTATTTTTTTTTAAGTGATAGTTCCACAGTGTTTAATCCCATTTAAGGTATGCACTGTGTAATTCCACTGACTTCAGTATCTCCATCTGACCATCTGATTTTACTTCCTCGATATCCAGTAGAACCCACCGATAGAATTACTGTCCCAGTACCAGGGCCAGATTTAAGCGTAGGCTACCTAGGCTGTAGCCCAGTGGGCCACACCATAAGGGGGTCCGCACCACAAAGAGGGGGCCCGCATCACGACAGCAAAAAAAAGTCTCCCATACATTTTTGTGCCGAATGTCAAATCTAGGCATCCACAGATGGAGGCAGCCTCTGGTCGGAAGGACCACTGCCGACAGGGGGGCCCACACCACATATATAGCCTAGGGGCCCACAACACCTAAATGCGGCCCTGCCAGCTACTTAGGAACGTTATAAATGAAGTATACTCTTAACTGTCTTTGAGGGAGCTATAGAGCGCTCCAATAGCAGTTAAGCTGTATCTGGAAAAGATAACGTCGTAAACACACCGCAGTGATTAATTCGTCAATCTAATTGCTATGGATCCCATGCTTTACTGGCAATTTCCTTACACACCCACCATCCATCTAACTTGTTACTTTTTAATTTTAAATTCTTTTAGCGCAATTTCATGCAATGACTACTTATTGCTTTTACAGATTTTAATTTAAAGTTCTTTTCTCATTTTTAATACATGATTAATAACTTCCCTTTGTAATTTATTCCAATTCCTAAATCTTATACATACAAAAGATTCTTATTATTATTTCCAGCTTGTTTCGTCCAACCACCGACAGAGTGCTCTCGTGTTAACGTAGTAGTTGTTGCTTGGATAAGGTTGAGTTCCATTTCCAATACCAGGCTGATGGTTCAGATAAAACAGTGGGATTCCAAAAGTTCTACTATTCTAATGTATTTGACGAAAAGCTCGTTAATCAGTGGGATGTAAAATTGGAAGAAAGACTATTGTTCAGTTGTAGCTACAAAACGCATATAAGACTGCTGTGACATGACGTGTCTTTGTTAATTTAACGCAAAACTGCTATGCATCGTTTGCAGCAGCTCCAATCAAACTCACAACATATCGATTCAGTAGCCGATGTCTTAATCAGCAGTCTGTATAATAAAGAAGCTGGGCAGGAGTCAGTGGAGGTGGCTAGGAGTGAAACTGGTGACGAGTCCTGTATGGAAAGCGAGAGACGAGTTAGGAGCAGTAAGTGAAGTGGAAGAAACACTGTACCAACAGTTCTATCAGAAGAAAGGGAAGTGAAACATGGAGTCCCCCAAGGTACTAAACTGGGTCCCTTATTATTTATATTGTATATAAATGATCTGCCAGAAATATTAAAGAACTGTAAAATTCACATATTTGCAGATTACACATCAATTTATTATTATGGGAATAATCTAGAAAAAACGATACAGGTAATTAAAAATAGTTAAAATTAGTTAATGAATCGTTAAAAAATATTTGTTAAGTCTGAATGTGTCAAAAACAACAAGTATGGTGTTGGGGAAAAAATTGTTTAGGGAACAGGCAGAGGCACTGCATTCTGTTGTGATTAATGGAACTAAAATTAAGTGGGTTAAAAGTTATAATTATCTTGGTGTAATCATTGATAATAATTCTGTGTGAGAATAATGTGAACGATGACGCTATGAGAAAAGTTATTGTAGTCAGCCAATCAGAATACCGCTTGGCTCCCTACGGATTCTCGAGATTTAACATAATGATTAATAGTGGTAGAATAATGTAAATGGTGATGCAATATGAACAGTGACGTTAATGCGAACATTGAAGTGTGTAATCCATCTTCTTTCCATTTTAAACAACCTCGAGCCAACTTCGCATTACAGCCTAGTCACAGCTCCTTTGAGCTGGTGTGAGGTGGAGTATATTGTCCTAGGACATTGCCTTCAAGCTAATTATATGGGACTTATCTTCACTGTCGGTGTGTCTTCTCGTTTGGCTGTCAGTGTCTTCTTCAGTGGGTGGTTGCCGCCGCGGCCTTCGTTGCTTTACAGAAGTGGCACGCCGCGTTGTGTGTGGTGACGTTAATGGTGCCTCAGGGAGGCAGACAGGTCTTCTTTTGCAGTCAGATGGGCTGTCAGGGAGCCAACTGTCAGTACAACGCTTGTGTATATCTACACCTGGTTCCGCAACCGACAAATCACAGTCACGGAATGGTTACGTCATTGGAGTCAGCCAATCGGACGTGGACAACGATCCTGGCTCGCTTCAGTTCCGCTATTCAGTTCAGTTTTTGTTGTTCCTTTAGATACAACGGACCCGATGATGGCGGCAGTGCAAGTCACCGAAAGCTTATCATTAGAAAACGTAATCCGACGGCAAACCCGCGAAGAATTTGTATCAAAGATACGCCGGGAAAGACTTTCTTTCATACTTCTATCAATTGATTAGAAACAGGCAATTGTCAATCCATTGAAAACTGACATTTTACTAAATAAAGTTTAAAACGCACACAAACACATACATAGATACAATTAATAATGCAATGTAAACTTTTATTTTGCGTTAATGTATGCACCTAACAAGAATATGACTCATGTCTACTACTCTAACACAATCTATATAATTATTCAAAAAGTAAGCAGATTTGAATTAAGATAAGGTATAACAGACAGAGCAACAACATATCTTTTAATGAAGCTCTAAGTTACCAAAGCCATGTAACATGAATAATCTATTAAAATTGAATGCTTCAAAAGTGGATGACTGCATTAACATTTTAAGTTTTCTGCAGTTTGTGAACAATAATTAACATATAGCATGCAAACTGTCAACGGATTTATGAAATATAAAAGCGAATACTTATTTATTTTTTATTTTACATATGATGCCGTATGACATTTACAACATTCAACAAATATTATACAGTATTCAATGAACAATAAATAAACACACATATATATACATAGTTCAGCGGACAATGCGCAAAGCCTGCCACTACGACAGGATCTCGTCACAACCACTACAACGTGACGTCGAGGCGCTACAACCAGGGCACCGCCTGCGGCGTAGACAAATTCAAGTCTTCCAGACTACCAGGAAAGGCACGCAGTGGACAGACCTGCACAATGTGTGACACAGTTTGTGAAACCTCACCGCAGTTACAGTACAGAGAATCTGCCCAGCCCCAGGTGTGGAGAGTTGAAGCAGTTCTTCCCGTACCACATCTAACCAGTTTTAATTTACACCAAATTGACCACGGTAAGTTGAATCCTCGCAGTTTTGAGCAGGGATTGGTAATTTGAACTATGCCCTGTGGTGTTGACGATGCCCATTCCGCTGTCCATCTATCTGTAGGGCTGAAGGAGTTAGATGCTAGACTGACAGCGGTCTTCCAGGCAGGGCGACGTGACTTAAGCCGTGTTTTGTATCCCCTAACATCTCCATGGATGAAAGAAGAACCTCATTATACAGAATTCTCGATCATACTTTTATTAGAACCTTGCCTTCTGATGTGAGTTGGTGGGATGTTGCTGAGCACCAGCAGCCATTGAATAGGTGTAGATTCTAGCGAACTAGCTATGATGCGCATTGTTTGACGAAGCTGAAAGTCCACCAACTGGGTGTGAGAGCTATGAAGCCACACGCTGGAGCAGTATTCAGCTGTGGAGTAAACCAAGGCCAGGGCTGTTGTTCTTAATCTATTTGCATCAGCTCCCCATGAAGTTCTTGCCAGCCGTTGAAGTAAGTGGTTCCTACTTTTAAGCTTGGCGGCTGTATTCTGAAGGTGCCTTTTATAGGTTAGGCCCCTGTCTAATGTCACACCCACGTATTTCGGAGTACTGTTATACTTCAGCATCTGGTCTCTAATCAATATATTTGGCTGGTACTTCATTTGTTTGTTGCTAAGATGTAATGTAGCTATTTCTGTTTATTAGGTTGAAGACGCCACCAAAGTAGGCATCCTTTTTCCTGATGATCTTGGGTCAGGACTTCTTCAGCCTCCATGAAGTTAGTTCTTTGCACTGGAAGATTGATGCCATCAGCATATACAAATTTGCGAGAGACTGTGTCAGGCAGGTCATGAGTATATAAATTGAAAAGTATAGGGGAGAGAACCGTGCCTTGTGGTATAGTTATATAGTTGGTGAAATGTGCTCCTGCTGAACTCAGTATGCACCTGGAGCAGGAGGTTACTTAATATTTTT
The DNA here is from genome assembly GCA_031002005.1 of Vandiemenella viatica. Lineage (NCBI taxonomy): Eukaryota > Metazoa > Arthropoda > Insecta > Orthoptera > Morabidae > Vandiemenella > Vandiemenella viatica. Next base: position 544,112 of record JARYHS010006518.1, read on the forward strand.
TCCAGCAAATAAATTGTCTTTATGCAAGGAACTACTTCGATCAGTTTGAGAAGGAGAGCATCCTTTCAAACTCTATTATATGCTGAGGAAAGATCTAGGAATACAGATACGTTCTTCATTTTCTTCTTCTAACCTACATCGAAGTAGGTGGTAAGAGACAGGACCTGATCACTACAGTACCGACTGCGAAGGAATACAGCTTGTTCAACAGCGATCACAGCTTCAATTGCCGGAGCTATTCTGTTCGATATAAGCCTTTCCAGTAATTTGTAAGTGACACTGAGTAAGGTTATCGGATGGTAACTTTGTGGGAAAGTTGGATCTTTTCCTGGTTTGAGCAAAGCAATGATTTTTGTTAGCTTGAAGATTTGAGGAAGCCTTTTAGATTGGAATATGGGACTGAAGAATGAGGCAAGCCAACGAGATGTAGCTCGTCCACAGTTTTCAATAGTTCTGGACAAATCCCATCTTTTCCATTTCGAAGGGTCTTTAAACCTTCCTGAACCTCTTGTAATGTGGATGGATGGTAGTATATAGAGTGAGGTTGAGTTTCGCGCTTTAGATGTTTAATCTCTGATTTGATCCGTTTAGTGAACTGTTTATCCTTTTTTGTTCTAGAAGTGGATACATAGTGATTTGCTATTAATTCCACATTAATGGATGAGTGTGTCCTTGAGGATATTAATGTAGGATCTAATTTAAGAATAAGGGACCAGGCTTTTCTAGTGGAATGGGTAAAATACATATTTTTAAGAGTTTTTATCCATTTATCTCTTCTAGCATGGTCAACCAGCAGTTCTGTCGCCTTGTCATGAGAGCTGCTTTCCTCAAATTCTTCTCTAAGTCTGCTTGACGCATCACTCCATCCTGCAATGTAGTCTTTTCTGAAGCCTCGCGGGATGGCTCTATTCACTGCAGCTTTTATTGGTCCTACAAACTTTGTCTTAATTCTCTGGGACTGCTTTGATCCATCGAATGTTAGCGTCAGTTTACTTCGCATAGGCTTCCCAATCTGCTCTATGAAAAATCCACCGAGATTTAGGGGCGAATCGAATAACAGGTATCTGGATTCATATTTCGTGGATTATTGTCTATACCGACTGAGGGATGTCACCGAAAACATGTCTCCTTACGCGACAGAAAGGAGCTGTTAAACGAGAATAGACGATAAATAGAACTGATCAGTAGTCTTGTTTCCAGCCAGTATCCTTGTCTTTAAGATCATGTATTAATGTAAAGTTGTTGTACTCCACCCATTCTATTAATTTAATCCCATTCTCGTCACTCTGGTTATATCCCAGAGTGTATGATAAGAGTTGAAATCTCCAAGGATAATGCTTTTCTTAGTGGGAACCAAGCTGATAGTTTTTGGCCAAGGAGTTTTTTTTTTAACTTATGGCTTTATGCCTTGTCGACGGTTAAGGTCTTTAGAGGTGGGATGGAACTGGGGACAAGGAATGGGAGGAATTCGGACATGGCCATGGCCTACTTGAAGGAAGCATCCTGGCATTCACCTGGAGTGATTTAGGAAAACCATGGGACACCCTTGGATGGATGCCCAGACGGGGATTCAAACTTGCGTCCTCCCGAATGTGTGGCCAGAACGTTAACTCACAAGTGGGTGGCTTGTAGATATTTGTAACGACAACATTGTGCACCTCTATTGTCGAGGAAAGGTAAGTTGGATGATACTCTGCTGAAATAACCTTTTAGTGGCATATTTCATCCTACAGTTGGCAAATGTTATTGTCCTTGTTAGAAAGTCTGAGTCCTTAGAAAGACTGTTATGTTTGTCATAAAAGTCATTGCCGTGAGGCCCAGAAGGGCAGTACGGCGGCATCTGATGGTTGTAACCCATTTAGCACCACCCAGGGAACATGTGAAGCTTAAGGTATGCTACGGACGCATCCATAGTGAAATACTGAATGCTTCTGTTATTAGAAAGTACATCTGTTACTTCTAGCCACAATAATCATTAAAAATTATAGTGATGGCTCATTTGCAGTGACTGTTTGGTATAACACAGATAGAAAAGATATTTCTGAAACAATGAAAAAACAAAGATTTAAAAATTATAATTGATGATGAACATAGATATGTCCATAAAACTTTCCTCAAACAAGTATACAATGATCTGATGAGTCTGTTATAAAATATAAATATTTGTTCTCTCTGCTAGATGTAACTATCATGATTATCTCTCAGGATGTCATACGGACAGCAGAATATCCTTAGAGGTAAGGACATTGGTGTATAGTGCTGATTACCACACTGCTACAAGAAGTGTATTCACTGACTGGTTACAAACATGATTTATTTTGAATGTGACTGATACATTAAACATAAAGCTAACAGTTAAAGTCAATATTTTAACAATAAATTACTGGAAAAGACGTAACCAACTGAACCTGATCTTATAGTGTGGTAATGATGACAATAGGAAAGACTAAATCATAAACATTTCAATAATTTATTCTTGTGCTTTTTTCTTAAATAAAGTACAATGTATTTGAAATCATAAAATCAGTAAGCATCAAAATAAAAACAAAAAAACCTAATTCCATAAGCTGTATATAAAAACTAAGAAAGTTACAAGAGTTTGATTTTCTGCCCGTGACAAGTTTAAAACACAACAGATTACCCATCAAAAAGCGTTCTCACATAAGAACTAGAAGGTTCAGTGATTACATCAACATAACTAGATCTTTTAATTGAATTCAAATTTGAGTCATTCTTCTTATTAAATAAGAAAAAATTCGTCAAATATTTACAATTAAAAACTAAAAATATTATGCTCATGATATTATGTTGCTCATTTAAAATTTATATAAATTTGATGGAAAAAGCTTAATAATTATTCTACAAAACAACTGCTATTCTAATATATTATTGGTAATTATATATAAATCATTTGAAATGTGGTGCTGTAGAAGGATGCTGAAAAATAAATGCACACATAAAGTACAAAATGAATATGTTTTGGAGATGATGGGTGAGGAGAGACAGAAAGAAGGGACTGGATGGTGAGTCAAATTTTAAGAAATTTGCCGTGGTTAATTTGTATTTGGAGGGAAGAGTCAAATTAAAGAACTATAGAGGTAGACAAAGATAAGAATATGTAAAGTACTAGGGTAGTTTCCTGTCACCATACCTTGTGTACATGGAGAATAAACGCCTTTGGTAGACACCCTTAATATGAAGTACAGAAGCAATCTGATTGGATTTCAAGTGATTACTACACAATGCAGTCACATTAATGTGACCACCTGTCAAAAACCAGAATAACCACCTTTGGCAGAGCGAACCACTGCGAGGCATGCAGGAAGAGAGTCAGTTAATTTTCTGAAAGTGTTGACTGGGGTGTTGAGCCATGTCAACTCCAGTGCCGTTGTCAGCTGGGCTAGATTACGTGGTTGAGGATCTATGGCATGAAAAACCCTATCGAGGTGGTCCCGCAGATTCTCGATTGGGTTTAAATCCGGTGAGTTTGCTGGCCAGGGACGTAAGGTAAACTCATCCTGGTGCTCTTCGAACCACGCACATACACTGCGAGCTGTATGACACCTCGCATTGTCCTGCAGGTAGATGCCATCATTCTGAGGAAAAATTATTCACATGTAGGGGTGGACATGGTCCGCAATGACAGATATGTACTTCTGCTGATCCATTGTACCTTCCACAATGTTGAGTTCACCCAGTGAATGCCAGGAAAACATTCCCCAAGCCATAATGCTCCCTCCCCCACCCTGGATCCTTCTGGCAATTGTTGCAGGGTGTTTGCTTTCAGACGTTTCTTGCCAACGTCCATCTGTCACAACTCTGTAAACATTCAGTTGCGGTACTGGCGTGCAATTTCCAGCCTTCGTCGCCAATGAACAGCAGTCAGCATAGGTACATTAACCAGGCGTCTCTGCGGAGGCTCATGTGCCACAATGTTCGCTGAGCTGCTGTTGAGGATACACTCTTGGTAGCCCCTTGGTTCATCTGAGCTGTCAGTTGCTCAACAGTTGCTCGTCTATTTGCCCGAAGGCATCTCCGTAGCCTTTGTTTGCCTCTGTCATCTATAGCCTGTAGTGCACCACATGATCCACGCCGCTGATTTTGAATAGTGCCATATTGCCATGCAAAGTATACTTTCACTATGGCAGCACTTGAACAGTTCATAAAATTAGCCGTTTCCCAAATGCTTCCACCCTTAGCCCGAAAGCCAGTAATCATGCCCTTTTGGACGTCAGTTAAATCGCTATATTTCTGCATTACGCCAATAATTGAAATGCTTTCCAAAGCCCTAGAACATCCTTTATATACATTCCACTGTAATGTGCTGCCACCTTCCTTCTGTGATTGGTTATTTCACGTTGGCATTGAAAGGAGGTAGTGGTCAGATTAATGTGACTGGACTGAGTATCTCTCTCCAAATGGAGCTCATCCATACAAAGCAATTAACTCCATTGGTAAGTGTAGTAATTTAGCACCTTCTAATATCCTATTTTGTATCGGTCTATTCTACTACAGTAAAGAGAAATAAGGTCTATTGTAATATATCCACCAATGACTATTTTTCTGCTCTTCATTTCTATGCTCCAATATCACATAAAAGACATAAAAAATACTTCTTATATAAGTAGTTGAGAGGCACAATACTAACAAAACTTTTAGTAGCAAATAATACCACAGAAATTCAGAAAACTGATTAATAAAATAAAAATAACATAAATTAATGATTCTATTGACAGTACTTTAAAAGTTACACCTATTTACAAATGCAATATTAAACCAAAAATATTCACCAATATGTTAAAGAAAAAAGATTATTCATTGAACTAATTTGTGTTTGCATTCAGTGTAATTTAATCTACAGTTTTGTCCCAGTAAATTCTGAAGAGGAAATAAGGTATTCAAAATGGATTCAGTGATTCCTTTTAATTCTTCCAGACCCTGAAAATGAAACAGCAATCTTTGCATGGAAACTGATGTTCATGTAAAAAAATAAGTCAAGGGAGTTGTAACTATACCAGAGACTTAACAAATTCCACACTTAAGCATGAAATAGCAATTTGATTCTCTCAGCGATCAAACAGCTAAAACCATTTTTCTCATTATAAAAAAGGAACCTAGCAATCAGTTGAATGTCACTATAGCTTTCGATTATCAGAACATATAAAAAAAATTCTCAATAATAGTTACACAGTGTAAAAAAATGTTCCCCAAAGATGAGTATTATAATTTTCATTATTTATACATGATTATCAACAAACTTTAAAAGAAAATGACCATTCAATATCTCAATCCAATATAAAAAAAAACCTTCAGTAGAAAACAAGCCTGCTAATGCTTACTCTGGTGCTTTTTACGATATCCATTGTCTTTAAAAAATTTTCCACAAACATTACACGGAAACAGCTGTTGACCTGAATGAATCATATAATGCCTACTAAGATTTCCAGACTGTGCAAAGGATTTTCCACAATCTTTACACGAATAAAGTCGTTCACCTGAATGAAGTCTCCGATGCTTCTTAAGATTGGCAGGCTGTACAAAAGATTTTCCACAAAATTCGCAAGAAAATGGTCGTTTATCAGAATGAACTCTCTGATGTCGTTTAAGGTTTCCAGAGATTGTATAAGATTTTCCACAAACTTTACAAGAAAATAAGCGTTCACCTGAATGATTCCTGTAGTGTTCTTTAAGATTTCCTGCTTGTCTAAAAGATTTTCCACAAATATCACAAGAAAAATGGCGTTCATCCGAATGTATCCCCAGATGATCTCTAAGATTTCCATAATGTTTAAAAGATTTTCCACAAACATCACAAGAATATCGACGTTCACTTGAATGAATTCTCTGATGCCCTTTAAGACTTGAAGATTGTTTAAATTTTTTTCCGCAAATCTCACAAGAAAATGGACGTTCTCCTAAATGAATTCTCTCATGCCCTTTAAGACTCAAAGACTCAGTAAACGATTTTCCACAAATATTGCAAGAAAATGGGCGTTCACCCAAATGAGTCATTTGATGCCTTTTGAGATTTCCAGACAGTGTAAAAGATTTTCCACAAACTTTACAAGAAAATAGGCGTTCACCTGAATGACTTCTCTCATGGACCTTAAGTCCACTAGAAGATGTGAAAGATTTTTCACAAAGTTCACAAGAAAATGGCCGTTTACCTGAATGAATCCTGTTATGAACTATAAGACCCCCAGAAGTAGTAAAAGATTTTCCACAAACTTCGCAAAAAAATTGGCGATCACGTGCATGAATCCTATCGTGTGTTTTGAGATTTCCTAATTGTGTAAAGGATTTCCCACAAATATCACTAGAAAATGGATGCTTAACAGAACGAATTGTATCTAGTACTTCTAGACTATTTGGCTGTATGAAATATTTTTTACACACTTCACTAGTACACGAGACATTGCTGGTACTAACTTTTTGAAGATTTTTTAGACTATAACATCGCATACACGATGTTTTACATAATTTATATGTAATATACTTTTCATTTGTCTGACTTCTATTACAATTTTGTTTGTATTTAAAGCTACTACTGTAGGTTGCAGCTGCTCTCCAATCAATATTGTTGAATTCATTTTCAGCTGTTGAATTTTTATGTTTATATGTGTGAATGCTTGTTTTACAGTTACAACAATCCCTAGAAGCAAGAAATTTCACATGTTATTAGGCAGTGACAGCTTAATATACTACAGAAATGTTTACATAACACTATCTGGTAATATTTTAGTAGATAAAAATTCCAGAGCATATAATATTTCTTTGCATTTACTAAAAGATTACAGTAGGTGATATATGATAGTAGTTTGTAATGAATCAAAATAAAAATTATGCAAAAAATTATAAATGTTTGAAAGAAGATAACAAAAATTATATTATTAATTTGTGAATAATTAATTTACTAAATTAGGATTAAGAGCCTTTGTGTCAAACATAAGTAGTAAAATAAATATTAATAACAATATATTTTATGTAGCCTATGGAAACCATATATCAGTAAATTAAGATTTTTGTGGCTCAGCAAATCCCTGACTATTATTTATAAATATATCTACTGATGAAACAAGTGCCTCGAGTTAGCCCCTGATGATCAAAATGCAAAGGAACACACTGTAGTCAAGTGAGCATAATAGTATCTACAGACAGATGCAGTTTATCACTGAAGGCAGTATAGCAGGAAAAAGGAGACCTGTCCACAAAAAAGTCACAGGTTCCACAACCACGACATTCTACACATAGTGAAAGCTACAGATATATGAACAATTAAATGATGATCATGCACTTTCTTTATGGACGGTAAAATATCTAACGCTAGTTCCAGTTTCTACCAAAGAACTACATTTCCTGCAAAAAATTAAAGTTCAATACATTTCAGGTCAAAATGGTATATTCTCGTCCTGACCTTGAAAGAGTGTTTCTTTTTGGTAATAATGTATTTATTTTTCTATAAAGTATCTACTAATTTAATGTGCTGTATCTAAAATTTCTCCAATGAATGAATTCCATACTTAAAATGTCACTCTGGTATACATGAAAAACATCAATCTTCCGAAGTTATAACCTCCTCTGAGCCAAATTTTTTTTGTTTGATAAACATATTTCAACCTTGGAAACTGATGGAAGACAAGCAGTGTCAAATCTTGTGGGTTTTTTTTTTTAAACTGCTTTACGTCTCTGAAAAGCGAGGTCTTTAGAGACGGGAAAGTATGGGGGGGGGGCAAGGAATGGGAAGGAATTCAACCGTGGCCTTTGGAAGGAAGCATCACGGCATTTGCCTAGAGTGATTTGGGAAACCACGGAAAACCCAAATCTGGATGCCCGGACGGGGATTCGAACTTCCGTCCTCCCGAATGCGAGGCGAGAACGCTAAACTTTACACCGCCACGCTCGGTCAAATCTTGTGAGTAATTCCAGTGTCCCAACAATTCCAACTTTGCTTCTCTCTTTTTCAATTAGCAATGATGGGCTGGCAAATTGTTGTGAAGATAGATATTTTCTTTTGTAATCCATATCCACAATAGAATTTGCAAGGCACCTCACGTATTAGCGATAATTCTTGGTCCTGGTGGAACGATTCAATGCGGCGTGTTTAAGTTCGTGATTAAATGTTCCTATTACTACAGGTTCAATAGCGTCCGGTCGCCAGTGGGGATTCCACAACTAATACTAATACTTAAAGTTATTCACAAAACTAATCACTTGAAGCAGCTTGTGATGGCAACTATACTACTAAAATGGGTAGGAATTACTGCCACACAAATCACAAAACTTTGCATTCAACACACAACTTTATTATCTGGAGAAACACGAAAAATACACCGCCGAAGTATCCACCAGTTACAGTGACCCGTGTAATCGAACTTCTATCACCAAAGTTTGCAGAATTCGAACCCAGTAGGCGAAAATATTATGCGGTGCCACTATCACAATAATTAGAAAGTTCAGAGTACTGTCATCGTCCGCGTACACTGAACACTCCGCATAACACTTGAAATTACAGTACACGTTAGTTGCACTGTTACAAATACTTTTAGGTTATCGTTCCAGCGGTATTGTCCTCAACAGTCGGCAACTCCCGCCATTAGGTCCACACGGTATTACCGCGTACTCTCGACTGTCGCCATCTTGTCTTTGACTCTGTTAAAGATATCCCCACTCACAGATACTCCTCTCGATCTGTGTTAGTTCGATGGTATCGTCACAAATTTTTTGCCATGTTGACGCACTTTACCCTTCTCAAAATAATCAATACAAGGTATTGCCTTTTTGCTGTAGTAGCACTTGCATCCACTCACTGAATTCAAAATTCTTCTATTTCTGTCATGTAATGTTGGTCTCATGTTTCATCTATAGTAACAAATTGGTGCACAAAATTCATGGGTCCTCCTCCAATCTGTCGAAACATTATTTGTACCTGGTGAATATATAATAAATTCTGTATCCATCTTTGAAAAAATACCATCTTGTGTTTAAATCTTGAGGTACAATGTACTGTTTTCTAAATCACAAATCGCCCCAGTTAATTGATACACTGTCATTAACCCAATATTCAATTACATCTAGTATACTTTCAAGGAGAATCCATTTGCAGTTGCCAGTAATTGGCCATTCTTTACACAGGTATAGCAATGGTTAAATACAGCTACAAATTTCTACACTATTTAAAATGAAGGAAGACGAGTTTTCATTGGCGATGACACAGTAAATCAGTTTATCTGTTTCAAAAAGACACAATAATTTTACTTTTAGCCAGTTAAGGAACGGCATTTCATAGACCAAGATGAACAAGATGATAGTTATTTCAATACATGTTCGAACCTGATAAAAAGTAAAATATCAACAGCTGGAAATTATTACCCAGTTTCTAGAGTACAAAGAGACAAACAAGTAAACCAATGACTGGACTTCCTCAGAGCAGTGTTCTTGTTCCACAAACTTTAATATCAAAACTGTTCATTATATTCATGACCAATATTATTTACGCTGAAGGAAATATGTTGACCATAACTAGCTATGGAAACTAAAAACAGTAATGATCTCTGCACACCTGCTTTAACAACATGCTAGTCCACAGCATGGTATGCTTGTCCTATAAGGCATAAGTCAATTCACATTAAGACAGTTGATATTACATACCATAAAACATTCCAACTCAACCTATTGTCATCTGTGACAACAGTGGAAATATTGTAAAGCATTGCTCCTGCAGTCACATGGCAGGTAATAGCTATTAACACTTCTAGGCTAACAGTAAAATCAGACACTCGACACCTAGATGTGTGTACGGTAGTGCCATGGACAATTGAAATTCTGATGTAGCTACTTGTATACCTCAGTGTCTCTGTCTGGAATGCCAAAAAGGAAAAGAATACCAGCTTTGAAGAACAGAGACTGCAGATAGAATCATGGTATATTGGGAAACGGAATAGCAAATGTGTCCCTCTGGTAAGAGCGAAAACATGTAGTATTTCCTGCCAGCTAACAGCTCTAAATTCACTTATCTCAAACAGATCTTTTGTCATCCAATGATAGTCATCACATTGGCGGAAAAATTACTTATTATTTGAAGCTGCCATTGACATAAAGAATGGGTATAATGCTTTAATAGTAATGCCATCTCTGTGACATGATCAAAACTTCTACACTATCCTCATAGAACTGATTAGTAGACTAGGCTGGGAGTCTTTGGTAGATAGATGATGCACGTTTCGTTTAAACTTATTGGTAAACATGTGTACACCCACTTTTACTTACGAGTGTAGTGGTGTAGTGAAATACTTCATCCACCAACCTATATGAGCCGGAATGGCAGGAAAGATAAGAAATAAGTAACTCTGGGGTTTTCTGCCGGTTAATTGATTTATTTAAATCTTTTAACAACATTTCGGCAACTGCCATCATTGCCTTCATCAGGTTAGCTCTTACATACAAGGAGTGTCTTGTCCTTGTCATCATCAGGTTAGCTCTTACATACAAGGAGTATCTTGTCCTTGTATGTAAGAGCTAACCTGATGAAGGCAACGATGGCAGTTGGCAAAACGTTGTTAAAGGATTTAAATAAATCAATTAACCGGCAGAAAATCCGAGTTATTTATTTCAACAATACAGCGGGAAAAACTAAAATGTCATATAGGAAAGATAAGGTTAGAGAAATAAGGTGACACAATGATTCTTATATGAATTCTTTTTTTCCCTCATACCATTAGGGATTGGAATGAAAAGCAAAAAGATTAGCTTTGGTGCTGAGCACCCTCTGCCACCCACAATTTTTTGAATTGCAGACTATATACATTGATGTCGATAGTAACAAAATTTTTACAGTGATAAACGCATATTTGTGTCCTTTCTTATCATAAAGCTGAATGAAACTAAGTAATTTTCGTAAGTAAAGGTCAACAATGGTCCTACAAAATAAGGGGAAGAGCTACAGTAAAAGAAAGAGATTCTGATAAAACCCTCAATTTGATATTCTTATATGCAAACAATATAGCATTTTAACAATGGTTGTTAAGATTTCTTTCAGCTTTCTTAATCTATCTTCAAAACATATTTGATCTTAAAAGACAAGGCAACCCACTTTCCAGATTTAATAATTTAGAACTGTAATCACAACAAATGGAAGATTTTAATTTAGATACTAGAAATTTGTGTTTACTCTCATGTTATTTGAAGCCAAAGAGACCATTATTTTATTTCTACCCTTAATGTTGTGGACAGATAAGGAATTTTAGGCTAAAGTTCTCTAAAATGGTGATACTGTTAGGTGAGAGTGATTTCATGTAGCAGAGTTGGAATCAGGGTGTGTTACAACACAGAATCAAACAGTTTTAGGCTATGGAATGCAAGCAGAAGGAGTATCAATATCTCCAAAGTGGAACAGATTGTCAGCAGAATTAGGAGTTAGCAATATGTCACTTGGAGAGAGCTGGTAGGATAGGAAGGATTCTGATTGGCCCGGGGCACTACCTACAATAAAAATAATGGAGGGGAGATTGGCACATAACTGGAATGCACAGGCGGAGGAGAGGTCTGATTGGTCTTGCAGGTCTTATGGGTCAGCTAGGTCTTATTGGTCATGTAGGTCAACTGGATTGCCATCTTTGGTCATCATAGTATGGCTACAGGAGCATCACGGAGCTAGTCGTAGTCGGTGAAGGTAGCTGAAGACTACGAGTGATGTAGCGAGGAGACTTCACAGCCGGAACACAGGTGGGAGCAATCCAATGAACTATTAAAAATGTAGTCGGCAGGGATTAGAGTAGGAAGAACGGAGGATAGACTGGAGTTATATACAAGGAGCTCGGAGAGGCCTTGATGAACATAAGTAATGTAATAAAGTGTATATATGTACATATCTTACTGAGAGTTTTATTCATAGTGCTATAGCTCACATGACAGAGTGGCTACCCACGAGTATATGTCCGTTTTTGAGGGGTGCAAGGCGAACAGAAAGAAAAAAGTTCGTTCATCCACCACAGTAATATTACTTACTCAGGAAAGATTTCATAAAAGTTTGTAAATTTATATATGATAATACAAAACATTTGTTACTTTTGAGATGTCTCACTAGAAAAAATATACACAGGATCCAGAATACGTCAAGTCCAAAGACCGAGAAAAGAATTTGATAACTAAAGATGCGATATAACTATTGCTAACTGCAACTGGCTTCATCTGATATGCCTCTATACACCAACTTATCTAATGTGTTAAGAGGATTTCTATTTAAATATTTTTTCTGTAGGAGACAAATTTTTCAGAACTTCCTACATAAATTATTCTAATACATAAGTGCCTCACCAATAAAATAATATATCTGCCACTCAGCTATGGCTATATCCAAATATTAAGAAATAGTCATATTTCAATCTTCCTGTCAAGATATTATTACTCACTGTTAACTAATTATCCATCACTGTTTTAAAGCCAATATATGTCTTATACAAGTACACAACTCTTTCAAATAAATACCCTCTGTCCAGCCAGTTCCACTGTTATATAAAGAGCTGTTTCCTATATTACTTTTCAGATATACATCAAACTGCACCTCTTATGCATCCCTGCCAGCTCTTACACTACATAATAATAATGTTGGTCACATAGTACTCCATTATGCACAAATAATGACCTGACCAAACAGTTTAGTTACTTTTCTAACTTGCTGTCCAATTTAAGGGAAAAAATTACAGGAAAATATAAATCCATTTATAAGTAATCAAAGAGCAGATATTAAAAAAAGGGTTCAAAATAATGGATATTAAAATTTATCAGTAAGAAGAAACTTCTACAGTTGGATAATCATAGTTGCCAAGCTGTATAGTGATGGCTGTCAAATCAAACTGTATCAAAATTAGACAGAATATGCCTTTGTATTTTTAGAATGTATTTTAGATCTTTTTAATATTCTAAAAGCTTGCTCACATTTTTTGGACACACGCTGCTGAAACAATAGTAAATATTGATATTTCAAAATACTAACTTTAGGATCAACTATTAACTTGTTAATGGATTAAACCAATATTTATGTAAAAATGTCTAGTTTTGGTAGAAAGCTTCTGGTTAAAAGAATTAAAGTTTTAGACAAAAGCTAAAATCAAACACAAAAATATGTACAGAATCGATTTAAAATGTGAAGCCTTTATCTTACCGTCTTTCTAATGTTCTGCTGGTATATAGGTGAAGACAGAGTTTAGCCAAATCTTCAAATACTTTAGAACAATACGTGCAAACAAATAAGGGAGCTAATATAGTTGAAAAATGGGTGAACACATGTCTTGTTAGAGAGCACCAAGTCCAAAACGTTTCTTCACAGAATGCACAAGCAAGGCCAAATAATGATAGATCTTTCAATGTAGCATCCTTGCTCTCTTCAAAATTATGGGCATACAACTTCGATAAATTTATGAAAACCTGACCACAGTTTTGGCAAACATGATGTGGTGTGTTTACATCCAACTCATGACTAAAAACATGTATTATTAGTAATTGCCATGTGGAGAAATTTTGAAGACACATGGCACATGTATAATGCAATGCACTGTACACTGACATAATGTTCTCACTGGATTCACTCATGTTGCTTATATCAGATGTGAACACAAGGGAACTTTTAGTTCGAAACTTCTCCACTACACTAATATCACCTTGTCCACAATACAGAACTAGATTGCTTTGATAAACTCCCAACTTTGACCTGTAAAAATCAATTCAAAAATACAATTTCAATTCCTTTATTACAAATCACACATGAAGAAAAATACGAAGATATTACAACTTAGAATGAATCTCATATCAAGATAAATAAAAGCATTAAAAATGTTATAATCATAGGGGAAATATCTAAACAAATTTTCTTTGCAGCGCCTTATCTTATACTCATAATTATGAAAATCTCAATTAAATTATGAGATTTATAAGTGAGAAACAATTTCCAGCTATTTCTAAGGCAAAATAGTTATATAATAATACTATGCTTAATTCACCTGGAAAAGTAACATTTATAAATCTGGAGATTGATATATAAAGGTATAAACAAATAGTTGCAACATACCAGTATATCATATGTTTAATACATCTATATATGATTTCTACAATCCTGTACCTAAACAGTAGTTTACAAAAGGTTTTTAAATCACACTTTAATTTACAAGTAGCTTTTCGAATTTTTTTAACAACTTTTGATGATTTTCAGGATTTATTAATAATTTTTGAACTTTCTTTATAGTCTAAATTAAATGTTTAACTGCTGCATCTTTCATAATGAACTCTATAATGGAATACTATTGTTGTGAGATGGTCAAGTAGGGGCAATTATCCTGTGAGAATATGTTTGCAGTGAAGTAGAAGTTTTATTTCTTTCAGTTCCCCAAGTTCATTTTGAAGTGTTCTAATTAATAAATCTCAGTCTGGACAGGGAAGCAACCAGGTAAAATAGTTCTTTTGTAGAACTTTTTTTTTAACTGCTTTACGTCTCTCAACAGTGAGGTCTTTAGAGACAGGAAAGGATGGGGGCAAGGAATGGGTAGGAATTTAGCCATGGCCTTTTTAAGGAAGCATCCCAGCATTTGCCTGGAGTGATTTGGAGAACCATGGAAAACCCAAATCTGGATGCCCAGACGGGGATTCCAACTGCCATCCTCCCGAATGCGAGGCCAGAACGCTATCCGTTACACCACCATGCTCGGTTTTAGTGGAACTGACCATATGAAGCAGTCAATAGAGTAAATACTCTGGCACACACTTCCTTACTCCTGAATTTATAACTTTGGACGTAACAGTACAAAGGAACATGAATTGGAACATACACATTAATTAATTCGTTAGTAGGTAGAATCTTGAAAAATTGTAATGAACAAACAAAGGAGATAGCGTACAAATCTCTTGTGCATTCACATTTGGATTATTGTTGTGCCATTTGGGACCCATTTCGTAAGGGGTTGATCGAAAGTATAGAGAAGAGCCGCTCGATTCGTGACCGCTTGCTACAGTCCTTATGAAAGCATCACAGAACTGATTAGTAGACTAGGCTGGGAGTCTCTGGTAGATAGACGACACACGTTTCGTTTAAACTTATTGGTAAACATGCGTACTCCCACTTTCACTTTTGAGTGTAGTGAAATACTTCTTCCACCAACCTATTTGAGTCGGAAGGACAGGAAAGATAAAATTAGAGAAATAAGGTGCCGGACTGATTCTTATATGAATTCTTTTTTCCCTCGTACCATTAGGGATTGGAATGCACAGCAAAGAGATTAGCTTTGGTGCTGAGCACCCTCTGCCACCCACAATTTTGTGAAATGCAGAGTATATATGTAGATGTAGAATTCACAGTCGGCGGGACTCACGATTATCGGAGGCATCTTACAGTGAACAACGCAAACAAGGAAGAATTAGACTGTAATGGCGTCAGTGCATAGGCAAGAGATGCAGGCACCCAGTGCGCATGCGCGGAACGCCGACCATAGCGCTGTAGCCACGGTGTGACAAAACGGTACTTACTTAAAAAAATACACCTCGTATAAAGTGATTTTAGTCTTTCTTGGTTGCTAATTGTATCTTTTCAGTAGAACAGTGTTGAGTTATTGAAGCCTAATTGTGTTTTATTTCGGTGCATTCCAACAGAGGACTTTGTCTATTCAGACACTATAATCTACAAATGGATGTGGCGATGTCACCGACTATCTGTGAACAGCTAGGATGGTCTGATGAGGAAGCATATTCCTTATTTTTCTAATCAGACATAACGAAAATTGGCCAAGCGAAATATCAGCACTCATATTTATCAGAGTTTTTCAGAATCTCTGATGCTTCTCTGAATCACGTGGGGCCACCAGCTGTTCCTTTATCCAGAACACGGCATCCACACTGTTGACTAAAGGATGCACTGGAGCTGATTTGATGTTGTAAATTTAATAGTGTCCGATGTATCCATTTATCATTTTCTTTAGGGTATATCTTATTTTGCCAATTAATAACTATCCATATCTGCAGACTATTTCATTACTGTCTAATGTTTTACATCCTCCCTCTAGTCTTTAACGCTTATCTGCAATATGTACAGCTTATTAACTGCTGTATTCAGTGGACTTGGGTTTCTAACTTTCATGGGTGATTTTTTTTTTTTTTTTTTTCCTGACGCCTTGCATGCCGAAAAGGAGTGGAAGTGGTATATTTTGATAGAACTGTAGGAGAAGGAACAGAGGAATGTAGATAGGCCTATTGCTCTGATAGCCATTTGCCAGAAAAAAATGTTACAGCTGTTGGCCAGAAATATATACTTTAAAATATAGTATTACGAGCTTCTTAATATTCCACGTTTTTTTGCAGGGTGGATGTAATACTACAGGGTGGCCACAAGGTAATGATTTTCAGAATAATTTGCCATATTTTTCCCTGTAATAACTACCTACAGATACAGGTTGTTATCTGTAGGCATTACATATCCCTGTACAACCAAGTATCTACACCCCTCCCTATCCTACATATATTTCCAGGAACATTAGCTATTGACCCACTTTCATGGTAACATTCATTTTATCATGAGCACAGTTTTAAATGTTGTAAGTATAGCAGTCATATAAGTATATTAGAGCAAGTGTTTCTAGGTGGATGCCTTTGGCCTGAAATGCCACCACAAATATATCAAACTTAGTTAGACGTACTAAGCATGCCATTGCTGCTCCCTCCCCGTGTTGATAGAACTTCTATAAATACCAATAATAGGTCGGAAATACTGACAAACCAATATTTCCAGGTCACAATTGGGAAAAAAGACTAATAATTCAATTAAAATAAACCTGCATTACCTCAAGAGTCAGTACTAGCTCCTTTACTCTTAAACTTGTATACCAGTGACATGTATGAATCAGTCGGCAATATATTCTCCTACACTGACAACTTAATTATCGCTTTACAAACTACCACACTAGAGGTAGGTGAAAGCTTTCTCTACATCAATATCAATACATAACTACAATTAGTAAATTTTGATGTTATATGTGTCTGAAAATCCCTTAGCAATTAACTGACATAAAATCTTTCCCAAGAGTCAACATTGTAAAAATTAATACTATCTGCCTATAATATTTGTCATTTTATAAACGTTTCTCGGAAACAAACCAAGTAATATTGTTATTAATGCACAATATTTCGGCGACTTTAATAACAATATTACTCGGTTTGTTTCAAAAGAAACGTTTATAAATAAACAACGCTGAGAAAAATTACATTCATTTATAATATTTCTCATGTTTCATGAAAATATATTTTGCAGTCAGGACAGTTACTGTGCCAAGGCCCAAGTTCAAACCTGACCGCACTATATATCCATATGTCTATAATATGAAGTAAAAGAATATTATATCAAGGGGACATTTACCTCTCTATAAATGGTTGCTCCAGGGTAAAGTAGCTATACTGGCTCCTATCTACAGAAATTTTGGCTTTACAAGATTTAATGGAAACTTTCAAATTTGTACAAAGGATATCAAATTTTAACTCCAAAACCTATTTAGAAGTATAAAGCATGCTTTTATTTTTCAATTTATAATTATAGGTTTTTATATAAGTTTCCTGTAGAATAAACCATACTAAAATAATGTGTGACTAAACAAAAACAGACAAAGGTCCTTTTTCAGGTGGATACTGATTACATGGCAATATTATTCTTCTAGTAGTCGATGGTTCTACTCTCTGTCCTTGACTTATGTGAATAAGAATCCATTATTAGCTTTTGATAATGATAGGTGGGACAAGATGTTCAAAATTTAAAAAAGTCAGGTCTATAATACCGAGATAGCAGGATACTTCTTAATCTTTATAATAATCAATTAGCTACTATAAAAATATAGATTCATGAGAGACATGCATCAGTTAAAAAAGGTGTGAGACAAGGCTGCAGTCTATCCCCCTTGAATATTCAACCTGTATGCAGAAGAAGCAATTAAGAAAGTGAAAGAAAGATTTGAAAGTGGTATAAATGTTCAAGGAGATAAAATCAGTATATTACGATTTACTTTTGAAATTGTCTCGCTAGCAGAACATGTTATTGAATACATGAACAAAATACTGAAGGAAGATTTACGACTGAATATAAATCAAAGCAAGACAAAAGTGATAAAATGTAGCAGATATGATAACAAGACTAGTAGGTTAAATATAGAAATAGGTTCAGATGTGATAGCAGAAGTTAGGTTATTTTGCTACTTAGGAAGTAAAATTATAGGTGATGGCTAAAGTAGGAATGAGATTAAAAGCAGAATAGCAGCAGCGAAAAGAGCCTTCAAGAAAAAGATAAATCTTTTAGTTTCAAATATTGATTTAGGACTCAGGACTTTTTAAAACTCTATGTGTGGAGCACCGCACACTTTATGGCAGCGGAAGCATGGACTTTAGGAATACCAGATAGAAGGAAAATGAAGCATTTGAAATGTGGTGCTATAGAAGAATGCTAAAAGTTAAGTGGCTGGATAAAGTATGGATAAAGTATGAAACGAACAAGTTTTTGAAATGATGGGCAAGGAAACAAGTTTGTGGAAAAGTCTTACAGAAAGAAGGTCGTACTTTGAGGCATGCAGGATTGGATAATTTGTTAGTGGAGGGAATAGTCAAAGGTAAGAACTGCAGAGGAAGACAGAGATTAGAATATATGAAGCAGATAATTGAAGATGTGAGTTGTAAGGAGTATGTTGAGATGAAAGATAGGAAAGGGTCGAGGATTGCATCAAACCAGTCAAGCATCTGATGACAGCAAACAAACAAAAAAACACAACAAATAATAAGAATCCGTTAAATATACAAAAATTGAGTCTTTAATTATACTGAGCATTGCTATAATACTCTTGGGTAGCAAGACAGGGAGACAGATGTTTTTACAAAATACTTCGGGAAGGATATGACCGCCAAAATAACATATGAAAACATCATGCTCAATGTGCTGATTACCTAAGAGTATAATAACTATAATGCATGAGGACTTTGGCAATTTCATGTACAACACGTCTGTTAGTAAAAATTACTGTATGTAAACACATGAAAAGCATAGTAATAAAATGCAAAAAATCATCTTACCTCAACTGTGAGGATGGTGGTAGTGGTGAATCTCCAGAAATGCATTTGTGTAGCTGAAGTTTACTTAGATTTTTACATACTAAAGAGCAGTATTTACAAATATCAACAGGATGGGAAACAGTTGATATATGGTGGAATACATGTCTCATTAGAAGATACTTTGATGGAAAGGCAGAAGTACAAGATGCACATGAAATTTTAGATAGTTGGTCTTCCAAACAAATTCTGCTGTTGGCATGTGTATCCAACATCAACTTATTTGCAAAAATATGGCCACATTGTGTGCAGGTGTGTGAAGGTGCAGTTAATTGTGTATAATGGCTGAAAACATGATTAATCAATGAGTTATGTGAAGGAGAAAAGCTGCAGGCATACAGCACATGTTAACCTTATAGGGCATTTAACAGGCGTGAGGCTACTGATGTTCTGATGACAATCACTATCATTACTCATATTGGAAGTAAGAGAAACAAGAAAGGTTATGTAAATGTATGTTCACTTCTATATTGTTGTTTCAGTACAGTTCCAATCTTCTAGCCAGAGTGAAGACATAAATTCTCTCTTGAAAATCAAATTTTGCTATAAAAGAAAAGAAAACTTTCAATTATTTCCCTTACACAAAACATAATATATAAAAATATGAAATATTAAAAATAATGAGAGAAATATAATTACAGAGTGCCTACAGAAATCAATATGAAGAGTTCCTTCACAAACAGCAGTGTAAATATGGATAGCAGTAGTAGCTGTAACTATGCAACAAAACATTAGATCAAAGGGCTGAATACAATAGTCTTCATAGACAGATAATTTAATTTAATTTAATTGCAATGGAGCACAGGCTCCAGTGACAATTTCCCTACACACCATCTACCCCCTATCCTGCACTTACCTACATTTGCCTTCTACAAATTTTATCTTTAAATTCTTTCAAAGTTTTTGATCAATTATTCATCATTTCTCTTGGTAACTCATTCCAATCCCTGACACCCTTACCTAAAAAAGAGATCTTCCAACACCCTTGTGCCTGAAATCGAGTGCCAGCTTGTGGTCATGGTCATCTTTTCCATTCAACATTTTTGCATTGTATAAACAATGCAAAAAAACCTAATCACTTAACATGTTTTCAATAAATGATAGTTTCAACAAAAGTATTACAATCAGCATACACAGGACTATTTTATAGCCACCCATGTTAACAATGTTTGCAGATCATGGAGAGAATCTAAATGAATATTCAGAGTTTACAGGTGAGTGTAGAACTATTGTTATTAGTAAAAAATAAATCGTAGATCAAATAAGATCTACGTAAGTTCCAATATATAAATTTAAAGGTGGTGACAGTTATTGTACGCTGCTACTACTCAAGTAACACAATAAAATAACAGCTATCTACAACACTTTAAATTAACAGAAATGGTAGCTCTTACCACAATGGTTGCTGAAGATCAAATGACTGCTGTTTTGCACAGACAGGAAATATTCACAAATAAAAGCATTCAACAACACTATTACCAGAAATAGAGACACTTATCATGATGGTTGCTGAATATCTGGTAGCTTCGTTCAACACTGTCCGATTAGATGGGCTTACTAAACGATGGAAAGTGATTCACTATACATAAATAATGAAACTCCCAGGAAACATGTTCGGAACCGATATACGATGTTCACCTCCAGACGGGCAAAGAGCAGGATATTATATACTACAAAAAAAACTGCCTAACTCTAGGATCTGTACCAGATAAACTACTCTTCAATCTCTATGAAAGTGAAATCCTGCGATTATTTTTCAGAAATTTAGCTAAGCAAATGATGTAGGCATAGCCAATCAAAGCAAACATTTAGAAGAATATGAGCAAGCTGTCCACAGAGACCTGGAGATTACCAATTCTAAATGCATTGGAAGTTATGCTCAGACAGATATGTAGTACGCTTTCCACCTGTACTGTGCTCAGGCAAACTGACAAAAAGGTCACATCCTGCCAGAAGAAAGTCAAGCACAATTTCTTTCTGAAAAAGCTAGGAGTCTTCCTTGATTGCCCACTGACCTACAAGAAATATCTTGTAGAAAAAACGCAGAAACTGTACACCAAAAAAAATCTGATGAAAAGAGCAACTGTAACAACACGTGGAAAGGGATGTGTTAGATTAACTGAAGCACTCTCTATAATTGGGATGCAGCTACAAAGATCCTGAGCAAACAATTGACCCCATTGTAAAAGGATGCTACATATTGAGCTTCGACAAAGACTGGAAACAGATTTCACGAGCTAGTCTAGCAGCTAACCAACCTTCTCATAAACCTATAGAAACCCTGCTATATAGTATTGCTTAGTTTACATTTAATTATTTTATATTGCTAAATCTCTCCATCTTTTAGTTACAGAACCATGTTTGTTTTATTTATTACATTATATGAAGATTTTTAAAATCTGTGGAGTTCCATAACATTGATAAAATGTTCAAAATTTAAAAGGACTCTGATTTAAAGTACAGAGTTACTACAAAAGAATCAATCAATTTCACAACTCGATTTATTCCAAAGTATTATACTTACAAATATGATTGATACTTGAAAATAACCACAAAATATCCAAGTTTTATGCCCACTCTACAAATGTTCCTAGAAAGCCCCTTGGTCACACAACACACTTCCAGGCAGTAGTTCAATTCAATCCACACATTTTGTAGCGTGATCGCGTCAGCGTTCATCAATGCATCACTGATCCGTTTCTTCAGCTCTTCTATCATTGTCGGTAAAGAGGGTACATAAACAGTATCCTTAATGTGTCCTAAAGGAAGAAGTCACACAACGTTAAATCCGGCAACCTGGTAGGCCAGGGTAAGAATGCAAGGTCATCATCACCAACACGACCAATCCAGCGATACAGGAGTTCATGGTTCAGGTAAGCAAACTTGAACTAGTGCTGCCACGACACCTCGGGTACAAACTTGGATATTTTTTGGTAATTTTCATATATCAATAATATTTGTAAGTATAAAAACTTTGAATAAATCAGATTTTGAAAGTGAATGATTCTTTTGTAGCAACCCTGGATTGAGAAATAAGAACAATTATAATCAACAAACAAAATCAGATTGTTATAATACAGGCGGAGTAACGAGAGCCACGATTCAATTAAAAAATCTCATGATCTGATCTACCCGAAATTCATGATCTGATCTGCCCAAAAACAAATATATATATGTATTTTACCATAATGGTTTACTTTGCAAAATATGAGAAAATTCTGTTACATTTGAAGAATTTAAGGACAAACATTTTTCATCTACATCTACATATATACTCTGCAATTCACAAAATTGTGGGTGGCAGAGGGTGCTCAGCACCAAAGCTAATCTCTTTGCTGTGCATTCCAATCCCTAATGGTACGAGGGAAAAAGAATTCATATAAGAATCAGTCCGGCACCTTATTTCTCTAATTTTATCTTTCCTGTCCTTCCGACTCAAATAGGTTGGTGGAAGAAGTATTTCACTACACTCATGAGTGAAAGTTGGAGGTACGCATGTTTTCCAATAATTTAAACGAAACGTGTGTCGTCTATCTACCAGAGACTCCCAGCCTAGTCTACTATAACTTTTGTGACGCTTTCATAAGGACTGGAGCAAGCGGTCACGAATCTAGAGGCTCTTCTCTAATACTTTCTCTACACTGTCAATCAACCCCTTACGAAACGGGTCCAAAACGGCACAACTGCCTAGAATTAGCTCTACCTATTAACGAATTAATGTGTAAGTCCCAATTCATGTTCCTCTGTACTGTTACTCCCAAATATTTCATAGAATAGACCCTATCAATAACAGAACTGTTTACTTCGTATTTCTGAACAATTGGATTCTTTTTGTTAGTTACGCTCATTGTCTTGTACTTTTTACAATTAAAGTAAGTTGCCACTCAGCGCACCAAGCCAAAATAACATCCAGATCGCGCTGAATTTCTAAGCAATCGGCCGAAGTTCTTACTTCCTACAAAATAACCGCATCATCAGCAAACAATCTAAAAAGGCTTTTCACTTTGTCTCCGAGATCGTTTATAAAATTAAGAAAAGAAGTGGTCCTATTACACTTCTTGAGGTACACCCGATGTAACCATCTAGATTAGAAGAACTTTCTCCTTCACGACAACATACTGCGATCCGACAGTTAGAAAAATCCTTTATCCATTCACAAAGCTGATCCGATATACCGTACGCTGAAGCTTCGCTAAAAGGCGGTGTGTGGCACAGAGTCAAAGGCTTTCTGGAAATCTAAAAAAATTGCATCTACTTGTGAACCTGTATCGATAACTTTCATTACGTCGTGTGTAAATAGGGCCAGCTGTGTTGTCACATGATCTTTCTTCCGAAATCCATGTTGATTTGTTGTAAGCAAATTATTATAATCTAGAAAATTCATAATGTCGAGCATATAATATGCTCCATAACTCTACTACAAACAGATGTTATAGATATGGGACGATAGTTCCCAGGATCACTTCGATCACCTTTTTTGAAAATCGGAGTTACTTGCGCGATTTTCCAGTCTGAAGGTACTTTTCGCTCTTCTAATGATTTACTGAATATATCAGACAGAAATGGCCCGATTTCTGCAGCATACTCTGAAAATACTCTTACTGGAATTCCATCCGGGCCCGGTGCTTTCCCCCACTTCAGGAGCTCTAATTGCTTAACGATACCTGCAGTATCTATTCGTAATGATTCCATCACCGACTCGCCACGGCGTGGGAAAACGGGAATACTATCCTTATGTTCATTTGTAAATGAATTTTTGAATACAGTATTTAGTACGTTAGCTTTATCGCGGCTTTCATTAACCTCGGAACCTTCACGAATTAGTGCTGGAATATTGCTGTTGGTACAATTAACTTTTCGTACATACGACCAAAATTTCTTTGGGTTTTCTGTGAGACTCTTAGAGAGAGAGTTGGAGTGAAAATCGTTAAAGGCCTCGCGCATTACATTCTTAATACGTCCTCTTAAATCAGCTAAGGTTTCTAAATCGCTGCGACACCCCTTCCTTCTTGAGCGTGAGTGTATTTTCCTTTGTTTTTTGAGTAATCTTTTGACTTCGCATGTGTACCACGGTGGGTCATCCTCTCCCTTTATTGTCCGCTTTGGTATATGTATTTCCATACCTTCCCTGACTATATGTATAAAACGATGCCACATCTCTTCAACGGTGTCCTTTGTTGACTTGAAGTTATGGTATTTATTCCTCAGGTAGGTTCTAAAACACTCCTTTGAGGCCTTACTGAATCTGTATACAATCCGCCCTTTTTTCCTTTTTCGCTCGTGTCATTAATTTGATAGTCGCAATTACTGCTTTGTGATCGCTTATTCCTGTGGTCGTTGAAATGTCGGTGAATAATTCTGGCCTGTTGGTAACCAGCAAGTCTAAAATGTTTTCGCTACCGTTATGACACCGCGTAGGTTCATTAACTAGCTGCTCGAGATGATTATCTGACAACAAATCGGAGAATTACTTCAGAAGCTGCCTTATCCCTGCTACCTGTGATGTGAACGTAATTACGCCAGTCAATATAAGGCAGATTGAAGTCGCCTCCTAGAATCATAGCATGATCTTAAACGGCTAGCTATAACTATTTACATTATTTCTTAACTCCTCGACGATAGCTATATCCGAATCAGGTGGACGGTAGAAGGCACCTGTGATGAGTTTTGACCCAGCAACGTTGAGTTTAATCCATATGATTTCACAGTTCGTATCGACGTCTATTCATTACATTGGAGAAATTTACTCACAGCTATAATACCCCACCTCCATGAGAATGTAATCTGTCTTTACGAAAAACGTTCATGCTATCTTTAAAAGTTTCGGCGGAACTTTATTTCCGGTTTCAACCAACTTTCTGTACCGATAACGATATCCGCTTCTGTACTACAAATAACGCTTTCAAGTTCCGGTTGTTTTGTTAACAAACGCTTCTACAGTTAATTACGTAGAACTTTTAACTGACGAGATTCTTTTTACGTTGCTCCAACATTCCGGTGTTGTATCTGATTGGGTTGCCTGTAACTGAATTTCGTGTTTCGGGTCTTCCTCCCTCAGCCTAAAAAACCCCCAGTGCATTCCACACGGCCCTTGCCACCCGTGTAGCCGATTCACGTGTGTAGTGCACACCGTGAACTATTAAGGGGAACCCTACAAGACTCGACCCTATGGCGAAGATCGAGAAATCTGCAGCCAATGTCATCACAGAAACGTCGTAGTCTCTGGTTCAGCCCCTCAATAAGGCTCTGAACCAGAGGGTCCACAATCAACTCTGTCTACGATGCTACAGATGGTTAGCTCTGCCGAGTATCTTGCGGTCACTGGCAACAGAGTTCACCCTTTCGCCAGCCGCCGGAAGGAAGAAGAGGATACCTCCAACCCAAGGCCCTCTATGGCATCTGGATGGCCTGTTCCACAATCTCGGATCAGGCCACCCGGAATACACACTGAATGGACGTTGGATTTCTTCCCCGAGGAATCCGCCATTTCCTTAAGGGGCTCTAATAACCGCCTAACATTAGAGCTCCCAACTACCAGAATTGCCCTTCTGCGTTTGCTCAGACCTGGCGGGCTGGGGGGCCGTCAACTCGCAGGATGACAATTGTGGGACTGAGTCAGCCTCCGACAATACATCAAACCGGTTGGACAGACGAACAAGTTTAGCGTCTTGGCCTTTAAGCCTGTTCGACTGCCCCCGTGTGCGGCTTCGAAGTCTAGAAGCCATACGCCAGTCACCAACAGGCGACTGCGGCACAGCATCCAACACTTCAGCCTGGGTTGCAGGTACGACAGTCGATATGGGAGAATCTGTGATAGGCTTGGCTATATCAGTTTCCCCAACATCACATCTGCTGCAGCCTTTTACGGCAGCTTCCAGCTGCGTAACTTTCGCTAACACAGCTGCAAGCTGAGCGCGCAGATCAGCCACCTCAGCTCGCGTCTGCACACAGCAATCACAGTCCCTAGACATACTGCTTTTGAAAAACGAAAAAAGAAAGGAAACTAAAAAAGTAACAGAAACTCGAAATAACCTGTACTTCCTACAAAATATATTCACTCGGAGATTGCACTAATCAAATCCCCACACCACTACAGATAAAATATAACAATAAAATACGCTACTGCACTCGCTGACTATTCAAACGCTACTAACGACCACTGTTTACAAAATGTAAACACTCAGAGATCACACTATTCAAATACCCACACCACTACAGATAAAATACAACAACAAAATACGCTACTGCACTCGCTGACTGTTCAAACGCTACTAACGACCACTGTTTACAAAATGTAAACACTCAGAGATTACACTAATCAAATACCCACACCACTACAGATATAAAAACAACAACGAAATACGCTAATGCACTCGCTGACTGTTCAAACGCTACTAACGACCACTGTTTACAAAATGTAAACACTCAGAGATTACACTATTCAAATACCCACACCACTACAGATATAAAAACATTTTGCCCAAGCAGAGACCATCACACTACATGTGTATAGTCAAGAGTCAAATGTAATGACAATTTAAACTGATCTGGCTCAAATATAATCCTTTATTTCTCCCTAATGGCTCATTCTGACAAATTTGAAGTCTTTCAGTTGAGATTGAATGGATTTAGAAGTAATAACAGATTTTGAGTGGACAGAGACAACATACTATAAGGTAAGAAAGTAAAAAATTATGATCGTGTGAGCTGTAATGGTGAAATACAAACTTGAATTAAGTTTCAACCTTTGGGTTCAACCTTCAAATCTGAAACATTTGTGCTGAGTTTGAAGAGAGTTAGAATATGCAAAGGCAGAGATTTTGCACAGAGAGCTTATACACCATACAGTAAAGGTCAAAGGCCATAACCACAAGATATGGTGACTGAAATACACACTGGACCTGTATGTGCCACTATGGGCACGCTTTGCAAATTTTGAAGAATTTACTTTGATTTTACGTACTAAAAACAAACAGAGACATTATTGCTATTGTATGAATAGTGTACAGTTGTCATGATCCTTTTGGGCCCTGTCAGAGCAAGCAATTAGAGCAGACATAATTAATTCAGAGTAGCCATCAGTGTTTGGGTTAGGAGCCCAGCTAAGTCTGGGATGGAGATTTCCTCAATGGATCATTATAAGAGATATGAAATAATTACAATGTTTAATTTTCGATATTTACACAGTGATATAAAATGTCTGTGGTTTAAAAAACCTAGACTTCTCCATCTAAGGCTCATCTATCACTCACCCAGGAAAGCCCAACTTATTACTTGCTGGCAAGTCCCTTGCCTGCTGATGGTGATAGCACCCCAGTGGCAATCGTTGCTGCAATGTCTGGTGACTATCTCGACCAATCTTGGTGATTAAGTCAGACTGTTTGAGCTGCCTGTGAGTAGGAAATATCCTGGAAGAGACCCTTACACAAGATGATACACCCCGACCTCCAACACAATGGCCAATTTTAGCAATGGTAATATCTGTTACTTTCGATCAGCCAAGGAGCAGTTTCAACTGCCAGTCAGCATTCTATATCGAAAGGGCATTGGCCCCCTGTGTCCTAATAGTGGAAGCTCACGGCGCTCAATTCATTATGTAAGGCAGAGATTTTGTACACACAGACACAGCAACAGGGCAGCTTTTAGGATCTATAGGCTCCTTGGTTATGCCTGTGGTGCGGGCCCTTTATGTTCAGTAGGCTTGTAAGCCATAACTGTGGTGCAGACCCTTTAGGGTTTCTTAAAAAAAAACTAAACAAGAATTAATATAAAATAGAATTAATATTGAATTCTTAACATCCCTATTTCAATTAAAAAATAATGTAATTATTTATAAGTTCTTACTTTCAAATGAAACATTAAAACTCGGACCTCCCAAGACTACTCACTGTTTACATTGTCTACAAAATTAATTTATCTTACTTTACCTTACGGCCTAGCCTATAAAATTTTAATTTGAATTCCATCGGTACGACAGTGGCTTACACCCACATTCATATGCCCCAGCCACAGTAAAGTGCCAATTTATCTTACAAGGGTTGTTTCAATTCCTCATTATTGAGTCACAAAGTTGTTACTTAGAGGTATAGGTGTGCTGAAATGTCATTTTTCAGTACACCATTACTTCAAAGGACTGAACTGCGCATGTGCAAACATTGTTCTAAGTTTTCATGAGCATTACAGTACTTTTGGTGCTAAAACCATTTCAGTACCTTCTTTGTACATGTTAGAGTTTTTCTTCTATATGTGGTGTGAGCTACTTTGTGGTGTGGGACCCCAGGCAGAGGTCTGTGTAGCCTATCCCTAAATGCAGCCTTGAAAAGCACGCTATATAGAAGACTACATTATATATCGGCATGCAACTCACTGACTAAACTTACAATTTAATGCTAGAGTGCAGATGCTTTCTAATATAATCTTCCACATTTTATTTACGTATTGTACAGCTTCTTCCCCCAGCGAACTCACGTGAGTAGTTCAGCCTTTGAATGGCAGTTTTTCCATTAATTTTTTTTTTTTACTTACAAGAGATAAACTTATTCTAACAACAAACTAAATTGCTGTGCTCTATTTTTGAAATGTTTAGTAAAGTAAGAAGACAAAAAATTTGGATGACATAAGTGTCCGGGGAGAAAATATACAGTAAACTTACTGATGACATTGTCCTGTTAGCAGGACAGACTGAAGATGTTAGGAAATTACTAGAAGAATTGGAGCAAATAGTATAAACCTAAGCAATAGTGGAAATAGGGTTCCTGAAATATATAAGTCTTTCAGTTTCACATATTGATCTAAGACTCAAAAAGAAATTTACAAAACACTATGTTTGAAGCACAGCACTTTATAGTAGTGAAGCATGGAAATGTAGTGATATGGAATGAAACTTAAAATTCAGTGTACAGATAAACTTTGAAACGGACACATTTTGGAAATGATGGACAAGGAAAGGAATCTAACAGAAAGAAGAGACAGAATGGTGGATAACATTTTAAGACTTGTGAGATTGGTTTATTTGTTGGTGCAGGGATAAACTGAATGAAAGAAATACAGAAACAGTCAACAATTAGCATACATGAAACAGGTAATTTATGATGTGGATTGCAAGTATATTGTTGAGATGAAAGGGGTTAGCTCAAAATGGGAAGAGATGGAGGATTGCATCAAATGACTTAAGAGGCAGATATCTTCAATAAAGTAATGAGTTCAAACATAAGGGTTAAAATGTATTTAAAAGCCTTAAGCAGAATGTATTTTTTAAAATAAAAAAAAAAACATTAACCCTATATGCACACGTTTTATCAAAATAGGTTACTGTGACTGTCTCCCATTACAATTTGAGACCAACAACTTATGCTAACAGTAAGTAAACTAAACATTATTGAAATTAGTTAACAATACAATTTTGTGCATCATTTTTATTAAAAATAAGCAATTCCTTACGGAAATAACTTAGGTACTCATTCAGTTTCAGAGCAAATAGATGGACTGAGAATTATTAATTACATTTGATGTAATTTTCTAAAGTTTGTTTATTAGTGAAGCTATTAAACTATCTCATATGAGGACAGAAACTTTAACTCAAGTAGCTGAAAACAATTCTGTCACCTTAACATATATATAACACGACCAGGGGAGAAGATTCTAGTTTATGGCTCCAAATCTGGAGAGGGATACTATATCTGGGAAGCAATAAAACTGTTTATGATGTTGGAGTTTCCACATCATACACAATATGTAGGCGGCAACAAAACTAATAATTTTAGGTCCGGCTCTCATAGCATTCTACACACATAAATAAAACCAAAAGACATTTACCTTACGATGTTTTGTAATCCATTTGAACTGGAGAAAGTCTTAGCACTATCTGGAGAACACAATTACGACTGTATCCTGATAAATCGATTACCAGAATTGCAGCAACATGTGTTAAATTCGCCACCAAGAATTCGTCACATCAACATTAAGATACTATTATTCTTTGTAAAATAGTGGGCCTACTTGATAGACTGCCATCTAAAACAAAATAGTTTACTAATCACTAACTGAGAAACATGTAAATAACTAACACTGCTATAAAATATAAACATTTTGGGTAATATCTAGATTGCGATACCGCTGCAACCACTTACCGCTTCACGATGTAAACACTTCCCGATGGCGAGAGTATGACGTCACTGTTTCAGCCTTCGATCCATTTGAGAATACACGTTAGGCCATAGAATGTAACCAATAGCAATATTAATAATAATAAAAATTACGGATTGAAAAAGTTAAAGAAAATTATTACTTGCACAATTGATAATAATATTAAAATATGTACAACATTCCAAACTGATAATTGATATCATTCATTAGCGTAAACGTTATTAGTAACAATTCCATTGATTTTTATTTGATTCCGACATAGCTGAAATTGCTATTAAAATCATTCATACGAAATAAAAACAAGATTTCGTCAATAACAGTTTCGTTTAGGTTGAAACGCAGCCTGGACCATACTAACAGTGATAGATACGATTTGGAAATTGCGTTTCAGCAATATTGTGTGCGGCGGTTACGTTTCACTATGGTCCAGGCTGCATTAAACGTAAACAGGGATAGATACGACATAGAAATTAGGTATCCACAATAAGGTGTTCGATAGTTACGTTTCAGGGTGGTCCAGGCTGCATCAAAACCTCATCGCAAATGAATTTATTCCTGTACTACTGGTGCAAAATTAACGATTTCTCGATATGAGACGTATTAGTGATGGACTACTTTCCGTGGAAGGCGCCGTTAGTGACATTTAAAGCTGCGAGCAGAACGTATAAGTCACATTC
Source organism: Vandiemenella viatica (assembly GCA_031002005.1). Taxonomy (NCBI): domain Eukaryota; kingdom Metazoa; phylum Arthropoda; class Insecta; order Orthoptera; family Morabidae; genus Vandiemenella; species Vandiemenella viatica. The sequence goes on from JARYHS010006518.1 coordinate 575,050, forward strand.
AGCAATGTAGTACTCTCTCCATCCGGAAGTGTTTACATCGCAAGGCGGTAAATGGTTGCGGCGGTATTCCAATCTAGATATTACCCAACATTTTAATGCTTTCACTTCTTTTGATTTTACATAACTCTCTTTCAGCAACTGACAAACTTTTGGGTTTGTGGGTAGGTAATTTAAAAAAACCATTAAATTTTAGATTTTGCAGGTGGAGAAGCACCAATTGATAGGCGACATTGTAGTTTCATAGGTCATACAAACTAAGAGACCGGCAAATAATTACTAACAACATTGACAATTGGAAGCACACATTTATCTAAATAGAGGTGTTTTGTAATTTGTTCAAAGGAAAGGTCACTTGCACTGCACAGAAGAGCCCAAATATTTGTTTAACCTATCACATGAGTAATCTGACAAAGAACAAACTTCTTATACGGCGATTCAAGAAAATAAATGGTTTTCAGGGAAGAATGTTTTATTACGATTAAATTGTTGAAAACGGACGTCTCAACATACAAACACCTTGGTAGATTCATCGTTTATAACGACGCCCATTCAATGCATCATAAGCTCTGCTTGCTATGTACCTATCAAAAGATGCTAACATTGTACATACCTCTTCATTTACCGTAATATGCATTCATTGTCTCCAAACGACTTCAATAGGTCTGCCTTAAGTTAAAATACACATTTCTATTTCCAGTAAACAACAACATACAAACCACCACAAATCAACTGACAATGCAAAGTACAAACACAATTAGAGTTAAAGATAAAGCACTCCACTTTACAAAAGTCAGATTCAAAAACCTGCCAAATATTGTTCTGCAGTTAATATTGAATTGATAATTGTCATTTTGTGTAGTCATAATAAATTAATCTCTTCCCAGTTGAAGAAACCATATATTTTACCTGAATCATCAAATGCCAACTGTTATAAATCTATCAAAGAAACTGATGCTGTGCTTCTAAACTTCTACTAATATTTTGCTCAGCCTAACTATTTTTTTTTTTTTCATATTATTGTGAAGAAAAAAAAATCAAAACTTAAGAAACTGAAAAAACTATTTTTTTTTATGGTTTTACGCCTAGGCGTTGAAGTCATTACAGGAGGGGAAGGTCTGGAGACAAGGAACAGGAAGAAATTAAATCATGGGTTTTTGAAGACAGCATCCCAACTGAGCGTCGTGGGTGAGTGGTTAGCGTTCTCGCCTCGCATTTGGGAGGACGCGGGTTCGAATCCCCGTCCGGGCATCCAGATTTGAGTTTTCCATGGTTTCCCCAAATCACTCCATGTGAATGCTTGCTTCAAAAAGGCCATGGTCGAATTCCTTCCCGTCCCTTCCCCAATCCCATCCCACCTCTAATGACTTCGCTGTCGACAAGGCGTAACGCCCAAACAAAAAACACACACACACATACAACGGCCCCCGGCGCAGAAGCATTAAATACTAACAAAAAGTTTAAGCGTAAAAGCGTAAGAAGAAAGGAGTTTCAGAAAAAACCCGCAAATGTTGACTTAAGCCACGAAATATAAAGCAATATCTAGAATCTTCAATCCTTCAAAAAATAACTCTTTGCTTTTTTTCTCCATAGTATTTTAGAAAGAAAGCTTGTCGTAATAGAATGAAGTAGCAACCATTTTAACAGTAATAGCGATAATTAAGACAGTAAATTCGTCGTCAATGTAAACTAGTTGTTTCAGATTTTGAAACGTTAACATTGCAAGTAGGAAATCTATCTACCGTTATTTTTAACTAGCATACATATTTCCAGTTAAAATTTAGGTATTAAAATAAGAGGTAAAGTTCTAACTTGTAATTCGCGAGTACGGCGATTCAAACCCCGCCGGATATCCCATTTCAGTTTTCCATGGTTTCCGTGAATCGCTCCAGGTGAATGAGAAAAAGTTTAATTCAAAATGCCGTAACCGAATTCTTTTCCGATCCCAGTTCCCATTACCCTCCTGCCTCAAATGACATTGGCATCGAGGAGGCGAAAAAAAAAATACTTCTTGCCAATCGCACTCTGAATTTATGTCATTCAACTGCCGGCATCGCTAGCGAACTCGCAAGAGCGCTAGTTCCACTTTGCAGAGGTTGCTCAGTCCCTTGTTATATTTTCCTTAGTGTTCGACGACGTCAAAAGTGATGGGGGACAAGGGATGGGAAGAAATGCTGCTATTATCTATTGAATGAACCATATGCCACTCATGGAATAATTTCGATTAATCATACCGAGCGTAGTTTGTAGCGGTAACGCTCTGGCCTCCTATTCGGGAGGACGTGGATTCGAATCCCTGTCTAGGCATCCGTATTTAGATTTTAAATTTTTATAGACACTTCTTTAATATTTCGAAGAAAATATAATTTATTTTTTTTAAATTTAATTTAATTGCAATGGAGCACAGGCTCCGGTGGCAATTTCCCTACACACCCATCTTCCCCCTATCCTGCACCTACCTACATTTGCCCTCTACAAATTTTATCTTTAAATTCTTTCAAAGTTTTCGGTAAATTATTGATCATTTCTCTTGGTAACTCATTCCAATCCCTGACACCCTTACCTAAAAAAATATAATCTTCCCACACCCTTGTGCCTGAAATCGAGTGCCAGCTTGTGGTCATGGTCATCTTTTCCCTTCCATGCACTACTTTTCATACCTATTGCAATATCTTTCCATGCTTCATCGCCAGTATATGCCCTGTACACTCCCATTACCCTCCTCATCCTCCTCCTGTCTTGCAATGAATCCCATTCCAGCTCCTTTATCATTTCCGTCACTGATTGCATTCTGCGATAATTTCCAGAAACAAATCTAGCAGCCCTTTTTTGCACCCTCTCCAACTTCTGTATTTGATACGTAAAATGAGGGTCCCATAGTACACTACCATATTCGAGCAATGGTCTGACCAAAGTTTTGTAACCCAATTCCTTGACTTCTCTCGTACATCCCCTCATCACTCTCTCCAACAAGTGCAGAACTTTGAAACCTTTTCCTACCACCTGTCCTATGTGTCCTGCCCAGTTAAGTTTGTTATCAAAAGTAATTCCAAGATATTTACATTTCAAGTCTTCAGCAAGCAATTCTTTCCCCACCTTATATTCAAAATTAACCTTTTGTTTTTTATTTGTGTATCTAATAAGCTGACTCTTCTTTGCATTTATCTTCATTCCATGTTTACCAACCCAATTAGATATCCTGTCCAGATCACCCTGAAACTGTTTACAATCCTTTATCGTTTTGATTCTTTTATACAGCATTATGTCATCTGCAAACAATCTAATTTCAGATAGTAAACAATCAACACAATTATTCATTAGAATAATGAATAGCAATGGTCCCAATACGCTACCCTGTGGCACACCCATTTTTACTTTCACTTCTTTTGATACTACATTTCCAACCCTAACTTTCTGTTTTCTACCTTTTAAAAATTCTTCTACCCAGCAAATGACTTTCTTATCTACTCCAATGGTTTTTACCTTATTTACTACCATCTTATGGTTTACTCTGTCAAACGCCTTAGACAGATCTAGTGCTACACTATCAATTTGGCCTCCCTTGTCCATTTCATCTGAAATATCTTGCATATATCCCACCAACTGAGATTCGCATGAATATCCTTGCCTGAAACCATGTTGCCTGCTTGAAAACCACTTACGTTCCTCACATATATTTCTTCCGAGGTTGCTCAGTCCCTTGTTATATTTTCCTTAGTGTTCGACGACGTCAAAAGTGATGGGGGACAAGGGATGGGAAGAAATGCTGCTATTATCTATTGAATGAACCATATGCCACTCATGGAATAATTTCGATTAATCATACCGAGCGTAGTTTGTAGCGGTAACGCTCTGGCCTCCCATTCGGGAGGACGCGGATTCGAATCCCTGTCTAGGCGTCCGTATTTAGATTTTCAATTTTTATTGACACTTCTTTAATATTTCGAAGAAAATATAATTTCCATTTTACAAATCCAGATTATTGAACTGGAAAAGGAATCATCCATTTCCTTCAAGATTCAGACATAGGAATTTAAAAAAACTAGGCAGCAAATGAAGTTTTACAATGTCACCACCTGTTTGATTAACAACATTTTTTTAAAAAAGTCATCATTTCTAGTATAAAATAGCTTGGTAACGGCAAAAGGAACTGGGAAATAAAATTCAAATACCCATCCGGCATTCAGTTCTCGATTTAAAATGTTTCCAGGCGAACGACAGGATAACTGCTGCAGGAAGCAATGGCTGCATTTGTTGCTGTTCTTGTCCCAAAATCTCCTCCATCATTAATGAGCTCGACGGCAACGAAGCGTAAAGCCATAAGAATTAAGAATTGTTAAAGTATAAAACAGAAGAGCGTATGTGTGGTTATAAGCGGAGAATTTATATTTTTAACATACTATCAATCCATATCACCATAATTAAAAATATAAATCTTAAATGTATAAAAAGTTCTTTCTAGGTAGTAAATAAAATGTATTTAATAGAAGGTAGATTCTTCATTCGTCCTTCACGAAACTACATTACAGTCCGATGTATTCTTTATTGAGATCTCAATAATATACTTTGGTTAGTTTAAACATATTATTCTATATTGGGTCGGTTCAGCAGTCAAAGACAATTCTCATTATTTTTATTTGTAGCGCTCATTGTATGTAATATTTAACATTACTTTACACACCGAAACGGTATTAATAACGTAACGTTATCATTTTCTAGGCGATTCCAACCATGGAGGAAGGAATATATGGAGACGAGATAACGCGAAATCCGTGAAACCTCGTGAAAAAACTGTGCCTGCGCGGCGGACATCGTAGGAGTACCAAAACATTGGACTGTTTACACTGTGTCAGCTGCTGAGAATATTTCATTTTCTAATATTCTAAAGTTTTTTATAATGCCAAGTTGTGATGCATATGGTTGCACAAACAGAGGAGATAGGAAAAAACCTGGAATATCGTTTCATAAGTAAGTCACATTGTAATTATCCTTCTTGAAGTACCTGACAGGCAACCGCAACATTAGTGCCATTCGCTATAAATTTATTCATTGCTCTCAATAGGATCATATTATTCTCAAATTTTTGTTGGTGTAGTGTAGACAATTAGCATATGTTACTATTTTGCACCTGAAAAGCTAGCCTTATTGTAGACAAATGTTGGAAATTTAATTTAAACGGGTCATGTTTACATCGCGACACAGTGAATAAGGTATTCTGCATGCATTACTCACGTTTAAGTTTACACTGAAATTTCACGATGAAATTAATCGTGATGATTTGTGCTGTGTGAAATACTAAACGTGATGAAATAAACTTTGTTGACGGAAATGTAGTTCGCGATGCATTTCTTTTGTTTAGATGTGTCTACATAGTTTGGTTTTGTAGCGGCAATATTAATGGAAATGTAGGCAGGTTGAAATGCGGTGTATACCAGAAGAGAACAAACAATTTATTTATTATTAGCTGTTAGCTTCTGATTTTTGAATGTACTGATTTTTCTAGCAAAATTATGTAGGCCACTACCAGTACAATATCTTCTAAGTAAGCTCAGAAACTATGAGGTTTTATGAAGTATTAATTTTTTTTAAAGCTATAAACATTGACTTATGTTTTTTTTTTATAATTTCAGATATGACTTGTTTTTGTTTGTAAATATGTCTACAGGTATAGTTCTAGATTTTTAAATCTTCCTTGTCAATTACTGAAATAGAATGTGAAAATATAACCTATTTGAATATCAACTAAAATTTAAGGACTGTAGAAATAAACAGTTTGTTATTCAAGTTAAAAAGAATTACCTGCTCATTAAGTTACGTCCGAATTCATCATCAAATATGGATATGGCGATAGTTTTTTTCTGGTCCAGGCCGAATTTCAACCCAACCACGTCAATTTTAAGGTACAATATCTCGAGAACTAAGCGAGATATCAAAAAATTTTATTCTTTACTTTCAGTTTCCCTCATCGAGTTACATAAGAATTCGTCATCAAATTGCGGCTCCACGGTTATCGTTGAATCCCCTCATAACCTAACAACCTCACTTTTGAGACAGTATATCTCGCGAACTAAGCGAGATATCGAAAAATTTTATTATTTATCTTCGATTTGTATCGTCGTGTTACATATGAATCTATCACCAAATTTGACTTTAGGGACACGTTTCTTCTGAATTTCAACCAGAAACTCCACTCTTTTGAGACAGTATATCTCGAGAACTAAGCACGATATCAAAAAATTTTATTCTTCATTTTTGATGTGTCTCGTCGAGTTACATAATAATCCGTCATCAAATTGCGGTGCCACGGTTGTCTTATGATTCCCTTGAGGTTTTTGTGCATATTTCCGTGTTTCTCTGGTCAAGCAATATGGCGGCCTCCCCTCCCCACTTGTCTCCACCCGGTTTCACTCCAGTATGTGGCGAAGGTCCCTTGCGTCGTCTCCATATATTCCTTCCTCCATGATTCCAACCTAGTAGTATTCCTCTCAAATATTTAACAGTTACCAAATTTCTATTTTATATTATCTAGTCGCGATTCCAATGAACGAAGATGTAAATCCATGTTTGGTAAACGAGAGAGATGTCCGAAGTAAAATGAAAGGAAATATATCGACGAGTTGCGCTATAGGTCCATTTAATCGTTAGCCAAAAAGTGATTGAAATTACTTGCTTTACATGTCCTATATGAGTATCATAGAAACTGGTGGGGTAAATAACGTTTATTTGATGTCAACACATTGCAATATCGAAAATATCTATCGTCAAGACAGGTCCATAAAATAGTAACATGCTTAAAAAGTAATTTTTTTTTCACCTTTGCTGCAAGTAGTACCATTACTTAACAGTTCTGAGACTTAAAAGCTTTCATTGGGAAGCAAACCTGACCGGTAGCGTGGTTTATTTGGTTTGCGTCCTCGCGGATACGGGCGAGTTGCGTTATAGATACATTTAATCGTTACGCTAAAATAGATTAAAATTACTTGCTTTACGTGTCCCATATGAATATCATAGAAACTGGTGTGGTAAATAACGTTTATTTGATGTCAACACACTGCAGTATCGAAAATATCTATCGGTAACACAGGTCCATAAAATAGTAACATGCTTAAAAAGCAATTTTTTTTTTCACTTTTGCTGCAAGTAGTACCATTACTTAACAGTTCTGAGACTTTAAAGCTTTCATTGGGAAGCAAACCTGACCGGTAACGTGGTTTGTTTGGTTTGCGTCCTCGCGAATACGGGCGAGTTGCGTTATAGGTCCATTTAATCGTTAGGCTAAAATAAATTGAAATTACTTGCTTTACGTGTCCCATATGAGTATCATAGAAACCGCAAGGATAAATAATGTTTATTCCAAGTTGGAAAATGGCAGTATGGAAAAAGAAAAATTAACGGATAGTGTAGTTACTTCGTTTTCTGTATTGAGAGGTCAATTTTTACCATGTATGTTGATTTGATTGTACCTGTTTGCTGCTTGTGGTAGCTAGTGGCAGAATTATAAAGTACTGAAGTCACCGCCGCCCTGAGGTTTGTTGGACCTATTAAGCAACTTAGCCGTTATGGTTATGTTTTATTGTATAAACTACACAGATCATCATTAGCATTACAAAGACGGTAGAAATTAACGAGATAGTGAATTACAAATATTAATATCTTACAAGATATTAGCTGCTGTTTCATAAAATTCTTCAGTTTTATATCTACAATTATTTATCGGTGGATTAAATTCCTGAACATATTAATTGGAAGTAATCATATTCTGAATTTGTATGTCATTAAAAAGTTTAATCGATACATAGTAAAAAATTTTGTGAGTGCAACTGTATTCACAGGTGAAGAGACCACTATTATTCCTAATTCCAGTACTGTAAGTACGATTCACACTACACATGTCTCAAAGTTTTCTTTAATGTACAGGGTGAGTCAAAAGTCGCAGTACACCCTTTTATTTCAAAAACTCTGCAGGAATTGGGAAACCTGAATATTCCAGTAAGGTATTGGTGAAGTGGTCTATCTTTTACGGTATGTACCGAACACGGGCGCCATCTTGAAATCGGCCATCCTGAATCTAAGTCAATTTTTTTTAAATGGAAAGGGGGTCGTGTGACACATCAAATAACATCAGAATTTTCTCACAAGTTCATTCCTGTAAACAGATTTGAAATAGCAGCTGTGGTTCAAAAGTTACAACATATTTCAGTTAGAATTACAAGCCGGATTGTTCTCCAGAAATGACAGTCATTTTATGTGTTCAACATGTTGTCCCTCTCGGTCAACGCACATTTGAAGGTGCTGGATCCAATCGTCATGCACTCGCAGAAGGATTTCCGCAGAAATGCTGGCACACGCTCCTACAATGCGTTGCTGGAGATGGTGTTTGTTTCTTATTTTCTCTGCATACACAAGTTGCTTTAAATGGCCCCACAGATAAAAGTCAAGTGGTGTGAGATCAGGTGATCTGGGTGGCCATTCCACAGAACCATGTCGGCCAATCCAGTGACCAGGAAATTGACCATCTAACCAGTGATGAACAACTGCTCCGTAGTGTGGTGGAGCCCCATCCTGTTGAAAGTAGCAGGGAAAGCTGCCATCTTCATTCAGGACTGCGGGAAAAACCACTTCTTGCAGCATTTCCAGATAGCATTGAGCAATTAGGTTCTCGTCAATGAAAATGGGTCCAATTACACGGGTACCCCATATCCCACACCACACCATAACCTTTACGTCACCAACTACCTTGGAAGGTTCCATCCAGCGTGGATTGTGGTCACTCCAGTACCTGTGGTTCACCACTGACATAAAAGTTTGCCTCATCACTGAACAAGATGCCTTGTGCAGAAGAGGGATCTTGTTGATGTTCCTCTAAGGCCCACATGCAAAACTGCATACGTCTGTCTGGGTCATCCTCTGCTAGGTGCTGGAGTAACTGAATCTTGAATGGATGCCATCGATGGGCATGAAGGATTCGAATGATCGATGACTGTCTGATTCCACATTCTGCTGACAAACGTTGTGTGCTGCGTTGTGGGCTCTTCACGAAGGAGGCCAAAACCATTGTTGAGGTTGTCTTGTCAGTAGCACTTTTTGGACGGCCACTCCGTGCCTTGTCAGCCACAGTCCCAGTTTCTCGGAATTTGGAAATTAAGCACCTGACAGTGTTGTGTGAAATTGGAGGTCTTTCTGCGTGCCGGATGTTAAAATCTGCAGCTATGACACGGAAACTTCGTTCTCCAGACATCAAAATGATTTCAATTCTCTCCTCCTTGGTCAAAGCCATCTTCAGTTATCTGCAACAAAAAAGCTATGTAACTTTTGAACCGCAACTACTATTTCAAATCTGTTTACAGGAATGAACTTGTGAGAAAATTCTGATGTTATTTGATGTGTCACACGACCACCTTTACATTTAAAAAAATTGACTTAGTTTCAAGATGGCCGATTTCAAGATGGCGCCCATGTTCGGTACATACCGTAAAAGATAGACCACCTCACCAATACCTTACTGGAATATTCAGGTTTCCCAATTCCTGCAGAGTTTTTGAAATAAAAGGGTGTACTGCGACTTTTGACTCACCCTGTACATTAAGCACTGAAAGATAAATATAGCTGGTAAAGTCATTATAACAAGATCAAGAAAAGTATTTTTACAGTGACTGCCCGGAGAAGGGTTACATACAATTCTCACAGCTTTTTCTGACGATTGAATAACTTTAGAACAGAAGACTGATGTCCCCAAATAACTATTAATTTGATCATAAAATACCACTTTGAAAACATCTTTGCCTATCCTGAAATTCAGCTTTCTTAACGTATAGATCCCTTGGCACCCTTTAGAGACTGAATTTTGTAAATACTTTTCCCAACTAAACAGCAGTCTATAGTGAAACCAAGTAACTTAACATAATTAACAGCGTTTATTTGGTGGGTACCATCCTTCATATTTCTTATTTCTGTATTTTATCTCTATTTAGACGCAGCAGACAAGCCTTACTCCATCAATCAACAGTTTCAGAAACATTATTTATTGCTGAATTCATAAGTTTGGAGGAATTAGCAACTTATATTCAGATCAGAACATGGATCTAATGATTTATTTTTGGCAAATCTTTCGCTTGTATGATTAAAAGTAAAGGCCCTAGAACTGAACCGCAATAGATCCCATGATTCACTAGTAATCTGATTCACAATTATTCCACACAACTTTCCGAAATCATCCACTTAAGTAAGATTGAATTAGTCATAAGGCATTTCTTGAAAACCATAAAACCTCAGCTCATCGAGCAGTAAAATATGATATACAGTATCAAACGCCTTTAACAAAACACAGGAATATGACAGCCACAGGTTTCTTTTTATCAACATTATTTAAGTGGCAGCTCTGACAGTACCTAACCGGGAACGAAAATCAAAATGAGTCACTAAGTAGTTCATTCGGTTCAAAGTATTTGCCTATGGGTAACAACTTCAAAGACCTCAGTAATCAACGCGACAATATTAATCAGTCTGTTGTTGTTTAGATCAAATTTGTTTCCATTTTTTGTATATCAGAATCACTTTTACCATCTTGAAGTCTTCTTGAAATTAATTATTCAGATATAGTAGTTAGCAAGATTTATTATGGCTTTTTGGACTAATGTCGATTCCAAATTTAAGATAAATGGACTTAGCCCATGTACTACAACAGTGCACTTACTTGTTTTCATATTTGACATTATTTCACCCACAACAGTTTTGGCCAAACGAAAGGTAAATGTATCCTGAGATTTTGGTAACTTTTTAAAATAATTTTCATAACTCAAAAGATACGGATGTGAAGTTACCTTATTTATTGTGTCTTGTACTACATCAATAAAGAATTAGTTAAATTAAAAACTGACAACTTAGCCATCTTTTACCCAATACCTTGAGTGTAAGGGAAGGAGTGTAAAGGAAGGCAGGTTGAATTGTTTCTGGAAATTACCACTTAAACAATCAATACCGGTAATTGATAAGTTAAAGCAGCTGGGATGTGAATTACTGGAAGACAGGAGAAGAATAAAAGAGAACTGGGAGTGTGCAACGTGTATTCTTGCGAAGAGTTCTTGTACGTGGAGTTGGAGATGTCCATAAAGAAGAACTTGATTTAATACTAAGTGAATTGAGAAAACTTTCTTTTACAATTAACGAAATCAGAAATTTGAGTAAGTGATCTGTGACATTAAAATACTCTATAGTACAATTTCGGATTTCGGGATATACCAAAGTAGTAGGTAGGGATATTGCTTATGACAACATCGAAGTTTGTCATATAAGTAAGACCTTGAGTAGTTCTTTCATTCCAGTGTTACTGAAGTAGTTAATGAATTATATAATTTTTGTTTAATCAGACTTTATTAACATGTACAGTTATTAAAATAGTTATCTGACCCCACACTCCTGTTATTAGTATTTATTTATTTATTTTCAAATAGCTTATGGCTAATATATACATACAATTACAATTCATGCATCATATTAAACATAAAACTGAAATGGCAATGTGCGGTGACTTCTCCTTCAAGTCATCCGGTCTTACATTGTGTAATACTGATTTGATATCCCAGTTCAAACAGCTGTGCTTATGGATCAATGCTCGTTATTCAGCAAGTGTTTTCCGATTTGTTGCTTCATTCAATGCCCATCGTCAATCAATCACTTCCTCCAGATTGTAAATGAAATAAATTTGCAGAAACTGTGGAACTGTTTCGGGTACTGGAAAAAGTGAACCAAACTGAAGATACACTCGTCATTGGACTTTGAATGTGGGCATGAAATTGCCATATCTGACAATATTCGGTGCTCCATACGATGTCACCTGAAAATATGAGTTGTATTTCCGAATTTGCTCTAGGAAGTATTTGGACTACCAAGTAGCTCTAGTGGTTCTGGTGGCTCAGCCAGGGGTGGAAAATTGATTTTGCCTATTGGAACAATATAGGCCAGTTATTTTTTTTAAAAAAACAGCATGACAACAAAAGCTCAAATTATTCATTGGATCAATGAAAAAATCGCTGTGCATTCATAATCTTTATCGTAATTTAACACCGCTTTCTTGAGATTGATTTTCGTTCTTGATCGACTCTGCCGTTCTACTGCATGTCTTGTCTCGCTCTTCAGATATTGCAGCAGCTCTGGTAATAAAAGTTCATACTCACAGGTTTTATAATCGTGCATCTTGTTCAGCAGATGTTTCAGCAGCTCTGGAAGTATAGAGTCTGATTCGTACAGTTTCCCATCACTTGGTCTTGCTCTTTAGATGATTCAGCAGCCCTATTGGCTGCTCGAGCATTCTGGTAGCTCAATGGTTAAGGCGCTTGCTTTCTAAACATTTGCTGCTCCAGTCCCAGGTTTGAATCCCAGCAGGCGCAGGAATTTTGAGAGATGTGTTTGATCATATGAGTTACGCCAGGCAGCTCCATGGTTCGGATTCCACGTTAAACTGTAGGTCCCAGAGGAAAGGAACTGGCCGTCCTACCTCTGGCACAATGACTTAGTACGCCTCCACAGGGAGGATCCAACCAACCTTCACGTTAAACTGTAGGTCCCAGAGGAAAGGAACTGGCCGTCCTACCTTTGACGCAATGACTTAGTATGCCTCCACAGGGAGGATCCAACCAACCTTCGGGTTGTGGACTAAGTTAAGTTTTTACAGGTTGCTCACTTCTGATTGATCTTCCAATATTTGATTGTCATTCGCCTATAAATAAAAGAAGAACAGAAAATATTTTCGTTGTTTAAATTTCAAAGTGCACCAATAGCGCCATCTGGAATAGTAGCGAGAAGAGATTGCGTCATGAGTATTCATACACATGAATGTAAAAAATAAAATAAAAAGGTTATGAACTAATGTATATTTCCTGCTCTGGGATTATTAGGTTATCAAGTGCACCAATTTTCATACTTATAAACCATTGAACATGTCATAACGTCTTTACTTTGATTTACAAAAAGTTTATGTGATTTGTGTAAGAAGCAAAAAGAACTAATGTGGCAGTAGTGTCAATGAAAAAGGAAACTCAGTGGTTCTAGCTACTTGATAATAACAATCTCTAAGGAACTACTCTTTTTTATGACGTGTTACAACCTAGTGGATACTATAAAAACTTTTTCCATGAAAGAATAAATACATGTGTCAACTTTCATGGTGATAGTTAAAGCAATATCAAATTATATTTATCACAAATAGTTATAACCATTGTACATATATTCAAACCTATTTACTTCTTAATGAAGTTTTATATCTTAAATTAGATAATTTGAAATGCACGAGATGGATATCTAAAATCTCCGAGATTTTTTTTGTAGTTTTTGGATACTTATTGCCCCTTATATTCGCCGTCAGCTGCGGAGTATTCGTCTAAGGCTGCTATACAATGATTCCAACGAATTACCCTTTCTTCGAAGTACTTCTGGAATACCACTAGCAGCAGCATGTTAAAGATTTGTTGAGATCCCATTTGGGTCTACTTAAAAAGCCTCCCTGACTGGAATTTCATTGCACTGCGTAGTATGAACAAAGTTGGTAGAAATAGTTGTATTTTGGTTTATTGTTATGAAGTCTGTCTCATCGAGTAATTTGTACACCTGCGCATTATCATAGTGACGGATCAGTTACTTTTCTTCCATGTTTCACACTGTTTGCGCCTAATATTTTCTCCCAGCCTTCTCAAAACGCACAGTAAAACTTACTGATGGCAGTCTGACCAGGAGTCTACTAAAAAATGAAAATATTATTCACTGAATTGATTGCTTCGAACTTAGCGTGCCATTTTTACCATAGATAGAAGGTTTGTTGATTTGATTTAGATCCTATGAGCTTTGACATAATTTTGTGGGTAATTATCTGACAACAATCACCAGATAAACTCCCAAAGAAATAAATGGTTTAATAACATTTCAACACTAGTGAGAACACAGCGTGCTATATTTGAGAAGACCCATGTCATAACACAGATATTAAACCAGTGTTTAAACTAAAAATGCTGTAAATTAATTTGAAACCGCCAAAATAATGGAGTTATTGTTACTATCGAAATGAAAATCACTGGTCCAAAAGACAGAATCACTCGATTCTTTAACACCGTTACTCAAAATCAACATCTAAATATTCTTTACAGTACTTCTTGCAATAATTGCTGACATCAAATGTAAATATTAGACTCAACGTATGACAGACCGTGCATTCCTCACAAGCATCTCGTCAAGGGGGCGTCCATTAATTACGTGAGGTATTTTTTCTGCTATTCTGGAACCCCCCACCCTCTGGTGAGACTTCGTGAGATCTGGTTGGATCCCCCACCCCTTCTAAAATGACGTTAGATTTTGACAGACCCCTGTCCCCCTTTTTCACCTCATGTCAATAAAGGATGACCCCTAACATGTATGCGCTCACCCTTCTTACTAGCCAGTACCGGCCAAAGATTCTTACTCAAATTTTCGCTACCCTAAAGACTACACATACTAAAGCTTGTGTAAATCCTAAATAATGCGAATTAATTTACGCACATCAAAATAGTTATTCACACACAGATCATTAATGAAAGAATAATTTATACTAATATTGTAAAATCTAATTTTTCACAGCATTGTATATAATTAATATCTTTCCTATGGCTCCCAGCCTTGCAAAGATGTTACACTTGTGGGAAGGTGTCAATCTCAGGCCTCATTTTCAACCAATCAGTTAATCATTGACATTTGGTTGAAAATGAGGGCTGAGGATAGACGCCTTTGAAGCGTCCCACAAGTGTGACATCTTAACGCGGCCAGAAACCCGAGAAGAGTCTATTTATATACCAATATTATAAATATGAAAGCAACTCTGTCCGTCTGTTTGTTACGTTTCTTGGGCTAAATGGCTAATCCGAACGTAATTAAATTGGACAAGGAGATGCTATTTGGCATCAGGATGGGCAGAAAATACTTTTTATGTACAAATAATACATATTGTCATATAGTTTTGAAAAATTTCTGAACCGCGATAGACAGATGCATATGATGTGTAAGTCTTGTAGTACCTTCCGGTATAGCGATTTGGTAGCACAATGGTTAATGCGCTTGCTTACTGATGGTTGGAGAGTGGTCTCCGGATAAAATCCCGTGAAAGCAAAGATTTTTAAAATTTGTTTTTGAGCGTAAGAGCCATGACTAGATGGGCAGTTTTTCTGATTCTGCGGGCCATAAAGTGGCCTGCCAGCTGCTTTTAATTTACCAGAAACAGCAGCGGTCTAGAATATTCTAACTGCAAAACCTCTGCAAAGGTCTCATTCATGTTTTTATTTTATTTTTATTTATTTATTTTGTTAAATGAACCTCTGGAAAGATCTCATAAATGTTTTTAACTTTTTGATTATAATTAAAAAAACCTGTAAGATCTCATTAATGGTTTTTAATTTTTTGATTGTACGGTAATTAAACTGTGTTACTTATATTTTCGTTACATTTAAATATCTATTGTAATTATAGGCAAGTATTATGCAACTTATAATCAAAATTGCAGCCAATCTCTAGAATTTTTTGGGTATCCTTCGTCTCTCTAGTTCCCTCATTACATGCTCAGTAGGATTGCTGGCAGTGTGATAAGCTGATATTCTTAATTATTATATATTATTTTCATTCATACACATAATCCATCTTCTTGATACAATCTTATTTCCATGGTCAGTCAAAATAACGTTCAGTCAGCCTACATTTACAAAATGATCTCTTTCCAGTTTATTAATTAGTGCCTTTCCAGTAGATTTCTTTACCGCAGTCTCATAAACTTCGATAAAAATATCAATAGCTACAAAAATGTATGTAAGTCCACTTCTGTATTTAGGTAAGAAACCATACAAATCAATAGTTTCCACATTTACTACATTTTTAGGTAATATATTTTGCATTCATTCGTCATCACAATAGAAGCTTTGGTACTTTGCCATTGATCACAGACAATTAGTCTCTTGCTAACACCATTTCTTATATTCCCAAAAATCACAACCCCTCTCAACTTCTGATAGCAATTTTTCGTTCCATCTATGGCTTAAGTAAGTACAATCATTTATTATTTCCAAATAATCATTTGGTCAACATAGCTTCCATTCTTCTATAGATTTATCTCTTCTTTGAAACAAAACGCCATCATGCAATTTGTAGTATTTCGACAACTTACTGTTGTTCTTGCTTCCCAAATTCTGCTTTACTTGTTTTAAACATTTGTGCTCATTATGTCTTCGACGAATTTCTTTACAGATTTCTTTCACGCTTTTTTTTGTATGTGACTCCTTTCATGTAACATATTTTAAATGTTTATTATGATTGGTCACTGTTGTTCTGATTATTGTGTCCTACAGGCTGCCTCGGTAGAGCATCAGCTATGCAGTTCTAGCATCCTTTAATATAGCGTATCCCCTCATCACAGTACTGCATAAAAAGAGTGCTCGGGGGGTCAGTCACAGAGTAGCAATTTGCACTATTGTAGAAAGGCTGAGGCCTTATGACATACATAACACCAGGGACTGGCTATGACCAACCTGATTGCTCCAATAATTAAAATTATGATTACTTAAAAACCTGTTTCATGACCCGAATGCCAAGGAAAAGTTTATGTTTGGCATTGGTACTAATGTCAGAAGTGTACAAGCAGCGAGGTGAATGATAGTGACGCTTTATAATAGATGGCATGAGCTGGTGTTTGAGCTAAGCTGTTCCTTTCAAGGCCGGTGAGCCAGAGGGTGTTCGCCAGGGTGAACAGACACAGCTGTCTGCATTGAGACTGGAGAGTGCACGGCCGTAAACACACACCAGTTTGCTGAGCTCATTGAAAGACCACCGAGTATTTCACACGACCACGGAAAGAAAAAGGTTACGAGGTAATATGGTAACATTACATCATGCCCCACAATTGCAGCTAGCTGATCTAAAATATGTAAAGTTCTACTGTTCGTCAAAGAGGACTAGTAATCGCCCATTAGAAAAGTTTATTGCAAACTCACATCATTTGTAATCCTGTATAACTCTAGAAAGTAATTGTTATGTAGGTTGATTTCAATTAGAAACATTAATATCTAAAAGGAATTAAAGAACTGATACTTATTACAACATATAAAGCTTTTCATTAAATGGAATAGGAACAATGGCTTGGGAACTGATTGAAATACAATAAAACACAAAAACATAACACATAGCTATTTTTTAATAAGTAAAGTATTCAATAGTAGTATATACATTCCAAAAATTTAGTTTCTTATGCATAAGAACATAAAAGATTTTGTTTCAAAAAGAAGTTTAAAAATTATTAAGAAGTGGGTAATGAGTATAAACAACTAACATGTCATAAATTGAAAGAAATTAGTAAAACATCTGAAAAATATTTTTTTATACATTGTTAATCAGAAAGTCACAAAATTAGTATTATTCAATGTATAGCTCAAGCATCAGACTATAGAGCTTACTCAAGAGACCTAGTATATACTTGAGTAGTTATTTCAATTGTCTAGAGTACAGGTCAGGTGCAGTCTGGCTGTATTTCATTCACTGCTTTGTCCACTCTGGCCGCAGCAGCTCTGAGGTGGAATGGTCTTTACTGTCTGCACAGTAATAAGCCACCCAACAGCAGATGCTCTTGTCTCTAGCAGCGGTTGCCAGAAGCTCTCTCACCAATTCCACGCTGCCTGTGCTAGACACATGACGGAGTAGCGTTCAAGGATCCTCATTCTTCACATCGACAAGTGGGACCTCCAGTAGCAATCTCACCACACTGACATTGCCCCTCTGCTCTGCGCGGTGTAGAGGAGTCGCCCCTTTTATGTCTAACGAGTCTCTATCAGCTCCGGCACCCAGCAGGGCTCTCACAGCGTCCACGTCACAGTGCTCCGCGGCATAGTGGAGCGGTGTCCGACCGAGTTCATCCTCAGCGTTGACACGTGCTCCGTCTAGAAGCAGTGGCACGACACCGGCGTTGCCCGCCCACGCCGCCCGGTGTAGTGGAGTTGCCTTCTGCTTGTCTACAGAATTTCTGTCGGCCCCTGCCGTCAGCAGGGACCTCACCCCCTCCACGTCACAGTGCTCTGCGGCATAGTGGAGCGGTGTCCGGCCGTCCTCGTCCTTCGTGTCGACGTCTGCGCCATCCAGCAGCAGCTGCACCACACTGGTGTCCCCTCTCTGTGCAGCGCGGTGTAGCGGAGTTGCCTTGTACTTGTCTACACAGTTTTTTTCGGCTCCAACCGCCAGCATGGTTCTCACCACCTCAATGTCACAGTACCGCGCGGCCAAGTGGAGCGGTGTTTGGCCGTCCTCATTGTTCACGTTGACGTTCACACTGTCTAATAGCAGCTGAGCCACACTCTCATTGCCTTCCCTTGCCGCTCGGTGTAGCGGAGTTGTTCTGTATTTATCTGCACAGTTTTCGTCAGCTCCGGTCGCCAGCAACGCTCTCACTATCTCCACATCACCCTGCTCGGCAGCCCAGTGGAGTGGCGTCTTATCATCCTCATCCTTCACATTGACGTCTGTGCCGTCTAGCAACAGTGGCACCACACTGGTGTTGCCTCTCTGCAGTGCGCGGTGTAGTGGAGTCCTCTTTTCCCAGTCCTGAGAGTTTCTATTGGCCCCAGCGGCTAGCAGGGCTCTTACCGCTTCCACATCACAGCTAGCTGCAGCCAAGTGAAGTGGTGTCTGACCATACACATCCTTCATGTCGACATCTGTGTGATCCATTAGCAGTGGTACAACACTGGAGTTGCCTACCCACGCCGCTCGGTGCAGTGGAGTTTTCTCATCTGCATCTACAGAATTTATATCGGCTCCAGCTGCCAGCAGAGCGCTCACCCCCTCCGTATCACAGCGCTCTGCGGCCCAGTGTAGTGGTGTCTGACCGTCCTCATCCTGTGCATTGACGTCCGCGCCTACGAGCAACAGCCGTACCACACTGGTGTTGCCTCGCCGTGCAGCGAAGTGTAGGGGAGTTTCCTCATATCTGTTCACATGGTTTCTATTGGCACCAGCATCCAGCAGTGTTCTCAACGTCAACGTGTTACCGTAACCTACGGCCCCGTAGAGCGGCGTCCTGCCGTCCTCGTCCTCCACATCGACGTCTGTGTCTTCCAGCAGGAGCTGCACCACACTGGCGTGGCCACTGAGTGCTGCAAAGTGAAGTGGAGTCGACTCGTGTTCGTCCACACAGTTCATTTCGGCACCGGCTTCCTTTAGGGCTCTCACCACCTCCACGTCGCAGTGTGCTGCAGCCCAGTGGAGCGGCGTTTTACCGTCCTCGTCCCTCAAGTTGACTTCAGCGCCGTCCAGCAGCAGCCGCACGACACTGGCGTTGCCTACCCGTGCTGCCCGGTGTAGAGGAGTTTCCTTGCAATCGTCCCCACAGTTTCTGTTTGCGCCGGCCTCCAGCAGGGCTCTCACCGCCTCCACGTCGCAGCGTGTCGTGGCCCAGTGGAGCGGTGTCCGCTCGTCTTCACCTGTGGCGTTCACGTCTGCTCCCGCTGCTGCCAGTGTCGTGACGGCTCTGCTATTGCCCTCCTCTGCCGCCCTCAGTAGTGCAGTCCGCCCCCGCTGGTCGGCGGCCGCCTCCAGCAGTGTTCTGACGGCGTCCACGCAGCCCGTGTTTGCCGCCAGCAGCAGCTCAGTCGTCTCATCCATTTCAGTCCTGTATATAGCAAAAACGTATTAGACACCAGTAGAGCTACAAACACAATGCCTGCAATAAGGACCATACTAAGCTCAGTAATCAGTTTCACTCATTTACGATACTAAATCTGGTCATCTTATATATATAAAAATCTCGTGTCACGATGTTTGTCCGGGATGAACTCCGAAACTACTTAACCGATTTTGATTAAATTTGGCTTAATACGTGTCATTTGGTCCAACTTAAAAGATAGGATAGTTTTTATCTCGATTATTGACCTCAATATTTGTTATTGCGGATTAAACGTTTGTCATAGGACATTGGTTTGTAAATTCTATAAGTTTCTAATAGATGGCGGTGTGTTAATTTATCGTCACAGATTGGGTAACCACCCAGTAGATGGCGTTGTGTTTTGATTTATTTATTCTACAGTCTGTTCCACGCCATATGTGTGTTTCTTGAATTTTAATTGTACTGCGTATTGTGTTATAATTATACTATATTGTGCATCGTTTGTGTGTTATTATACGTCACGAAAAAGTAATTACATACATGAATATAATATTGAAGAAAATGTTACAATAAATTCAAAAACATCTAAGTATTTCTTGCTTTCTTCTCATTTTTCTTCTTTTCGTTATGGCCAGCTCTCCAGTACTCTTTCATATATTATATATTTTCACAGGTTTCACTGTTTCCCAAGAGAAACTATCATAGTTGGATGAAAAATGTCACAAACTTCACAGATCTGTCACTAGGGACGATACTGGGACCTCTATTTCAACACGTTATTAAAGCAAAAAAACCTGAAAGATTTTCTTAAAGTGTAGGAGAATGACGCCTGATGATTATATTACTTTCAATCAGTTGTGTGGTGCATTTGAATATCGATGCACAGGTCACGTAAATCACATGGACTGTTAACAGTGCCTCTAGCACTAGTGGGTATTACGTGAATTCATGGCCTATCCACATGACGGAAATTATCTATTTGTTCCATTTGAAGTAGACAAACATATGAGCCCAGAATTAATCTGTAAAAAATATAGAGGTACCGTGTTGAGTTTCTGGAGTGAGCTTGAGGTTGTAAATGTATCATTTTTGTGACATATTACCCTGCTAAAGGTCATTTCACGAGTGTCAAATACATTTGGATAGCTCCACTTTTAAAATAAACTGTAGGTCCGGAAGCAAAGGGACACTGCCTCAGTATGGCTAAACTTGTCTCTTGAATCATAAACTAATAGTGTACATTAGTTTGTATGGCTTTGAGACCCAACGACATAATTTTGATTGGCTGTGCATTCTGCCCCCTGTAGCCAGACCTAGAGTTTAACATAAAAACCAAACCACATAGCTCACATACTCCACGCCCCACTGATGTCTGAACACAGCCTTAACCACTGAGCTACCAGACCATTTGGATTACCACAAGATAACTATCACTTGGAACTCGTAAATGGCACAGCCATATAGATCCCCAGAGTACATTACATTCTAGAAAATTTATTGGCAGATTCCAATCTAGGATGCATCTTGTAAATCACATTTTTGTAGGATGGATGGTGTTAACAGTTCAAAGACCTAACTATCAGGTGAAATATTTCAGCAGCCATGTTCGTTCGAGCATTGGATAGGGAGCTAGGCAAAGACCGAACAGAAGTATATGCTTATTGATTACCTGAACTATTGAAGCACATTGACCGTCTCAACAGTCAGATGAAGGGAAGCAGTTAAATTGAGGAAGCACACCTTTCCTAAAAAGAAAACTGATTATCTACAATATAAAATCACACCATGGGGCATTCTTTTAACTGAGGATATAATCAAAGCTATTATGGACTTTCCAAGTCCTAAAGATAAAAAGCTTTTGCAGTTTATATGACTACTGCAGGATCTACGTTAAAGGGAAAGCACTCAATAATCCACACTTGAGATATGTGATGCAAACGAATATCGAATTGGTTTGGATTGGAATGAGGGAGGAATTTCGAAGAGATAAATAAAGGACATAGTTGAGAGGCTATTGTCCACTTCCTTCATTGAAATTAGGATTTATGCTTGGTGATTAGCAACTCATATTGTGCTCTTAAGAGGTATGTATTCCAAGAAATTGAGTAAAATAGAAGTTGAACAAAACTCATATCTGCTCTTAGAATGAAAAATAGTGGAATATAAAGATCTTTTTTTTTCCAAAGAGTATAGTTTCACAGTCAACTGATGAGATTGGTGTCAATGAAACTTGTATATTAGGTACAAGCCTGACGATCAAAATAAGGCCACAGACTCCTTCTCAAGGAAGAGTCTATCAGAGTACAGAATCATTTATAACTAAACTGAGGGTCTATTGAAAATATATTAAAGAGAGACAACTAAAAGATACTGCTATCTATGATATAAGGAAGAACCTGCAGATTTATGGTAGGAGATTAAATAATAGAGTAACTATACTTGCATATAGAAATAATATTTGGGAGGACCAACAAACATGGGGTAGAGAAGGTAATTTTGTATCTCCATTATAGTTATGACAGTAGACATATTTCCAATTCCTCAAAAAGTTATTTATTTTTACAACTGATAAGGTTAATTTTTAAATTATAAAAATCTTGTCAGATTTGTGAAAAAGCTTGAAAGCAGACATTAGAAGACTCAAGACATTATATCAACAGAAGTATTAAATCTTGTTACAGAAGACGTAAGCTTCTAGAAGTTTCAGGAAGGAGTAACTTAAGATATTACTGTGATTAAACATTTATTCAAAATTCACTAAATTTCGTCCTGGACAAAATGAACAGCTAAGGTTTTATCCAGTAGTGTTAACAAAGAGTATTGCATAAAAGTGGGAAAAAATTTGGTTGGATGAGACCCCTCAGTTTACTGTGAAGGTTGAGGTTGAGAAATGAAAGGTATCAATGTTGTTCACACTTTTTATCATTCACAAGAGAAACTCATGGAAATAGTAAAGAGTAAAACCCATTTCACTGATATTGTTCAATACTAAATGGGTGTACAAAACCAAAAACTCTGAAGAAAACCGTAGCTATATCACCTATACAACACAAATTGAAAAGACCACCCAAGTTACTAACTTGAGACTGTATTAACTTTTTTGAAATGAAGGTACTTAGTTTTAGCTAACTTTGATTACAGCATTAGAAAATTTGAAACAGGAATTGATGATTAGGTAAAGGGAACATGAGATTAGAAACCTAGATTTGGTAGAAACCAATTTAAAACTATTAGCCACTGACCACCATTTTCAGAACATTAATCTGTTATTTGAGGATCTTATAAAATAGTTGCTACATTCTGTGAAAATGCATGTGCTGAAAATGTGTGGTGAAAATGGTAAATAAACGGTAATTTATGAAATAGAATGTCTCAAGCAAATCTACAGTTAAATAAATAAAAAAGGTACCATTTAGTCCTTCAAATTGACTTATAAATTATGAAAATTTGTTGTAAAAACAGTAGATTATGATTCATGTTAATTGGTAATAAATTTGGACTATCTGCGGAGTGGATGAATAAGTTTGATGAGATTTCCTATTATATAAACACCATATTATTTTATAACAGCTGGAATAGCTCCACAGTAAATCAGTTAAGCAAAGGCAGTGCCATATTGAACAGTGACTGAACAAGCATGTGTGAGAGTGATTGTAAATCTGAATGGCAAATGAGTTTTTAAAAAGTAAAACAAGGAAAACTAATTAGGAAATTGTAATAGTGGTCACCGTCATAGAGTTTCCGGTATCTGTCAGAGGCTGTTGGGAACGGAATCCTCTCCAGTATCCAATGTCCTTTCAATATTCCTGCCCTGCAGTCCAACTCGGCTTACTATCTTGCACATTTTTTTTATATTTCCCTAATTCAGCTATCCTATAGTCCATTATAAGGCCTCTTCCCTTCCAATTTAACTATTTTCTTTGGCATCCTATCATCATCTGTCCTCTTCACAAGTCCATACATTCGGAGTTTTGATATTCAAATGCTGTAGTGCAAAGGATCCTCTTTAACTGTATTCCTCATATACTCATTATACAACTTACCCAGTCGCACTGTACCAATACGACTGCTCTGAAACTTTACCTCTGTGGGCTGAATTTTTCTAGTTTCTCTTTCATCATCCACGATTCGGAATTATTTTGTAGTATTGGCACAAATGGGATGGCTGTGTAGCTCAGGCGATCAGACCACGGTCCAGATGCCTGGGGCTCGATCCCCAATGAAGCCGAGGATTTTTCCTCAAAGGTGAACATCTTGAATGGCTCCCCAGGTCCACTCAGACAGCTACCAAATAAGTACCATGGGAGAAACTCCACAGGGAGGTAAAGAAAAAGGGCCAGACCATATCACTGACCATGGCACATCTACTCTAATGGCTGTGGTCAGAAAATAGGAGTGTGGAGCTCCAACTCCACTAATCCTACAGGAATACAGCTGTGAAAACCCACTGCCTTTACCTATTAGCACTAATGAAGAGAGTATTAAAAATAGAAATGTGACGGAGATCAGCTATCCCTGGACAGATATGGTTTGATGAATACTGTACTAGTTATTATGCTTTAAGTTATTAAATAAAAATAATAATAATGGTAATGACTGTTTGTAATTAGAGTATAAATTATTATCTGGTCTAAGAGTCTGAATGACAATTTATATTTGTAAATATTGGTGGATCTACAGTATTATAACATTATAAATTAGGTATATTAACTATACCTGAAAATTAATTTTACAACCATATATATAGCATCCAAGGTATTCCAAAAACATGTGACTACCAGATAAATTATAGATTTGAATAAAATTATATTTATTTAACAATTTTTCTCTGTAATAATGAACAGCAATTTGATTGATATAAGAACAAGGATAACAAATATTCTTATTTTGAAGGTAAAATTACGAAAAGATGTGTTCATGTACACCGTCTGACATAAAAATTGAAGCACCTAGAAGGGGAGGAGGAAACAAAATGAAAGTTGATGAGTTGAGAGGGTACGTGATGTTATTTCAGTGATTACAAAACAGAGTCAAATTTATAAAGAATTTGGCAGTATGAGTTCGGACCAACACTGCACCCTATCTGCCTGGAATCACGCACTGAACCAGTTTGGAAGGCTGTCATCTGCTATATGCCATGAAGAGCTTCAGAGCATATACAGTGATCATGCATGACATTGATATTCTACAACGAGACATTTCCGAGGTACAGGTATGGGTAAATAATTTGCACCTTAACATAAAAAAATGTGCTGTCATGGAGCTTTCCTGATGTCACAACCTGCTGCCTGTTAACTATTCATTATGTTGTCAAAATGAGGAAATAGTTAACTCAATAAAAGTACTGGGAGTGATGACTGATGATAGGCTTACTTTCTCTGGCCATATTAATTACATAACTCTGCAAGCACTTTGTGTCCTTGAATTCATATATAGATCTGAGAAAGAATTCAAAATGTTAATACACTGTTTCAACTTTTCTCTGCCTTTGTCAAACCATTAGTGGAATATGGTAGTTTTGTCTGGTCACCATTTGCAGATCAACAAATTAGCTGTGTCGAAAAAGTTTAGCGTAAGTTCTCTAAGTTCCTGTTACACTATCCTCATGGTGAAAACTTTAGAGATGTGTATCACTATTATAACATTAACAGCCTACGAAGTCGCAGGCAATCAACAGATCTACGCTTTTTCTACATAGTTGTCAATTGTCTTATTGAGTCACCAGAAATACTCAAGCAATTCCATTTTAACTGCTCTAGTGTAGAGCTTTGAACAAGAAGACTGCTGGATACTGCAAAACCAAACAAAAACTATGTTGCTTTTGGACCATACCACACAATAACTTACATGCTACCAACATCAACTTCTTTGGAGGATCTCATGCTGGACTAATCTCCAACTTTTATGAATTATCTTATATGTTGATGTTAAGAATTATTTTTTAAGTACAAAGCCAACTGGAATATAAATAAATAAATAAAGAAGTTTATCCTCGCCTCAGGCAACAATTATTGCAACTGTTCATTGATTTCCAAGATAACATGTTTCCAAAGTTTTTCTTACTGTGACCTCCTTTCTATCAGAAATAAAAACTTCCCATACCTCCCCCTCCATCTAGTAAAAAGTTCGCATCTATACCCTCCCACGACAATCTTATTATTTAAAGATAAATGCTTACTTTTCAGTACTAACAATGGCATCACAGAGGTAACTCACTAAGTATGTTATGATGGAATCATCATCATCATCCTCAACAGTTTCCAGCCTCTGGTCGGGTCTGCTATATGCACAAGCCTCTCCATTTGCTTCTTTCATCCCACCACCTCTCTGTCACCACTTTGTTCCAGTCCTCTCCTCTCTTCCATACACCCTCCTCTGCTCCTTTCAGCCATCCATCTCTCGGTCTTCCTCTGGGTCGTTTACCATGCATCTTAATTTCATGGATTTTTCTCGGGATTCTCTGAGCCTCCATTCTCTTTACATGCCCATACCATCTCAGTCTGGTCCTCTCTACCCTTTCCTGTAGGGGTTCCTCTTTTATGGTGCATCTAATCACTTCATTCCTTATTCTGTCCATTTTAGTGACTCCCATTCTAAATCTTAAAAACTTCATTGCACTTGCTTGTACTCTGCTGATGTCCCGCTTTTTCATTGTCCACGTTTCAGCAGCATAATTTAAGATAGGCACATAGTACGTATAATAGATTACTCTCTTGCTTCTCTGTGGCACCTCTTTATTCCATATCAGGCTTCTAATACTCCTTAGGAACACCTCTGCTTGTCTTCCTCTTTCACTTATCTCACCATCATTTCCTCCACATTCCTCTAATGCACTCCCCAAGTACTTGAACCTGTTTACTTTCTTTAGTTGTTCCCCTGACATCACAATTCCTTGGGCTACTCTATTCTTTTTCCTGGTTGTTACCATGTACTCACATTTCTTTACATTAAATTTCAGGCCATATTCCTCCACACTGTCTGTCCATACATCCAACTGCCACTGCACTTCCTCTTCATCACCTCCCCAGATCATCAGATCATTCGCAAAAGCCATCACCTTCATGTTTTCCTCTCCCATCCTCGCTGCCACCTTCTGATTTTTTTCATCCATGATTACAATGAAGAGTAGTGGTGATAGGGCATTTCCTTGTTTTAGTCCATTTCTTTGTTCCAGCCAATCTGATCTTCCTTCTCCTATTTTCACATAGCTCACACTTCCTTGGTACAGTTCCGTCACTCTCTTGATGGTTTCTTTGGGAACTCCTCTCTTCTCCAAGACCTTCCATACCTTACTCCTGTGTACACAATCATATGCTTTCTCGATATCGAGGAATACCAACAGTAGATCCTTTCCATACTCATAATGTTTTTCCTGCAGCTGTCTCATAGCAAACATCAGATCTACCATCGATCTCCCTGATCTGAAGCTGTACTGCTCTTCCCTTAGCCCTTTTTCCATTCTGTCACGTATTCTTTTTTCAGTGATCTTCTCATACACTTTGGCACATTGGCACATCAGTGTAATTAATACCTCTATAGTTTTTAAACTCCTTCCTGCTCCCTTTTTTGAATATAGGTACAAATATTCCGTTTTTCCAGTCTTCAGGAGTTGTGCCCTGATTCCATACCTTTCTCATCACACGGTATAGCCACTGCTTTCCTACTACTCCTGCTGCCCTTATCATTTCCACGCTCACTTCATCGATGCCTGGTGCCTTTCCACCCTTCATCTTACCCAGAGCTGTTTCCACTTCTTCCCAAGTTAGATTCTTCTCTTTCTCTCCTACACGGTTGTTATTTTCCTTCTTCTCCTGAACAACTGTATCATCCTGTGACCAATTCAGGTTCAGTAAGGCTTCAAAATACTCCTTCCACATCCTGATGATGGAATAAAGGTGATCCATTCTAAGAGGCAGTGAAGGAGACACAATACTTGCAACAGCGTAGAGCTGGGGTATCGTCCACACAGGCGATGAAGATATATCATGCCCAGTGCCTACTCTGACATATCTCCACGCCCCCAGGGGAAGTGCCCCCCAGTTTTAGAACCTACATACTAAACGGTGGCACTGGGGTGGAGTTGATTTCTGAGCTGGTTGCACACGTTTTATATTGGGGATCTTCCTGGCCATGGGAGTACCTCAACATCACACATACAGTTCATAGAGGCATGTCTCGTGTGCCAAAAAGCATTGTCCTATTGAAAAATGGCACCATAATACTGTCAATTCAGAGGTAATACACGAGGACACAAGATGTCCATTACATAATGTAGTGCCATCAAGAGTTCCCTCCGTCAATACAAGCGATGACCTTAAGTTATACTGAGGGCTCACCAGACCGTCATGTCAGGAGTAACACTGCTGTTCCTATCCAAAACTTGGAAGAGTGGAACCCTTCCCCAGGTCATTGCCATACTCACTGACAATGGCATGAGAAAATAAATATAGCTCAGCCACATGTAACCATCAAAAAAACAGTTAGAAAACTATCTGTTGCTGCCACAGTCAGGTAAGCAAGTAATACCAACATGGTTATACCACTTACTCTATGATTATCTGGTACTAATTATTTAACATTCTCAATAGAACTATACAGCAAAGAACGTAATATTGACAAAGTATGAAAATAACATCAATGATAATATAAATTAATTAGAAATATGAAAGCATTATTAATTAAAGAAATGAATAATAATGATGAAATTAGCTACTTAGCTTTATTTTCAATCAGGGAAAACAATAGAAATATTGTACTGTTTAATTGTGACAGTGAGTTTTGATTTTAATACTCAGTTTCATTAGCAAAATATAAATGGTTCACTACAGAACAAATATAATATGCCAAGTCACAAAATTTGTATTTCAGATAACAATAGTAATTGCTTTTACAGAAATTTGACTTTATAATATGAAAACTGCTCACTCATAAATAACAAGGAACTACACATACCCATCAGAAGGATCTTCTTGTCTGACATTTGTCGACATATTCTGAAAAAAAAAGAAATACATAACCAATAAATATAACAATATAAAAACAAAAGGTTTATTTGGGATGTTGATATTTAGTGTTTGTCTGCTTCATTTGATCCAAAGTCAGATTTTTATGGGATTTTGATTTTCAATTTGTTATTTTAAAGTTCAAAAACAAACACTATAATTCTCGTTCTGTCAATCTCGATGATGAAATGCTGTCCCAAAGTATTAATAAATTCAGTACTTGCCAACTGTGTTTATATTGCTGAAGATGATAGATTCACCTTTGCATGAGAAGATCCAAACTATAGGGATCACAGAGTGTCATGGACAAGAAGGTCCATGTCATCACGATCACATTCAAGCTGCTGCTTTTAGTATTTAATTTGAAATTCAGGTAAATGTAACAATTAACTATTGGATAATAAAGTAAGCATGTGATCCAGTTAAGTTGTAAGATCGACTCAATGGAATGGCTTCCAAATGAAATTTAGTTACCGTACAAAAAGAAATAACTCGAGCAATATAGCCAGAAGGTAAGGGCTGAAGATTTCCACTGAGAAGACAAAGAATGAACACCATTCAAGACAGGTAAAACTGAAAGACAATGCTCAGCAGGTAAACAAGTTTAAGTACAGTTAAGCATTGATAATCCGAATGTCAATTGTCCAAACAATCGTTTTTAATGAACTGTACACTATTTTGCAGAAGTGTGAACTTTTGTTCATAAATTTCACTAGATCCAATGTTACGCCTTGTGTTTGTTATTGCACTATCACTGCAATATCCTCATGACCAAATGCACACTGGCTTTGATGCTGAGTGTTTGGTTTGTTGTGATGGTAGTTTTGAGTTCTTTTAAACACCCAAAATCCATCGTGTTCATCCTGATCCTTAGTTATTGATTTGCTGTATTTGTGAGTTCTGATGACTTTAGTATCTCGTACCAACATTATACGCATATAATGGCTTTGTGGTCATCTTCTAAAAGGAAGCATAAGTGTCTCCAAAATGAATCAAAAGAAAATAAGAGACTTCTTTAGGTTGGGGTATGTAAAAATATAAAGTACTTGAGGTAATTTTAAAGATAAATGAAAACTATATTAACCAAAACTATACAAATCAAAAATCTAAACAAATCAATAATATGAAGCACCCTTTGTCTCAGTTAATTCAGATTACTGACGCTCTACTGTAACTGCAAGAAATATAACAGAAAGAAATTGAAGCACTTAAGGGACCAAAGAATATGATGACACCCTTCCTCACCAATAGGGATATTTACAGTATTGTATATATGCAGAGATCAGACACAACAAGCAACAGTGAGTAAAATGGTACTGCATGAGGCAGAAATGATAACAATGAAGTGGAAAACTGGGGAAAGGAATAAAGAAGAATCCTCATCATAATACTGGATTCAAAGTGAGTAGGTGACAGTCAAGATCATAGGAAGAGATATATGAGAATATGAGGACTAATGCAGATAAAGACTTTACACCTCGTCAATGTCAAGGTCATTAGAGGTATGAAAGGATGGGAGGGAAGGAATTTGGCCATGATCTTTTAAAGGAACCATTCTAACATTCACCTTGAGTTATTTGGGGAAACCTAAATCTGGATGGCCAGAAGGGGATTCAAACTCGTGTCCTCCTGAATGTGAAGCAAGATCATTACTGCTCCCCCTCCACACTTGATAATAAATCAGACTCGGAAAGACAGCATTCATGGGACACGTGGTCATGATGGACATATAGATACAAAGACCAAAAAGTATGGGAGGCAACAGGTAGGACAACAGGGGAGGGGGGGGGGGGATCAATGATTGAACTTAAGAAGGAAAGACCTGACACAGGGGTCAATGTGGAAGATAACTGAAGAAAGAAATAGAAACCGCCTAATAAATCAGAGATAAATGACAGAGAAGGCATGAGCATGATAAAGAATCATCAATAGGCTAGTCAGAAGAAGGTACTGAAATAAAGACTGGGAGATAGAGTTTTGGGAAGACAACAAAAGAATCTAATCCATGAAAATGCTTACTGCAGTTCTCCACACGGAAAGAAGAAGAAAGGTTTCAATTGTAGGTAAATTAATTAAAAAATATACAGACAATACACTATGGATTCTGGTTTTCAAATCATAGGAGTACATATAGAGCTCAACCTATGTTATATGACCAGGCCTTCAATGGCATGGACAAGACCAAGTGTAATTTTTTTAACAGAAAAACATTGAATTAAATGGAGAAATAACCAGTTAATACTTAAAGTTATTTTTGTATTTGAACAGGTTGATGAAAACTGTGCACAAAAAGTGTCGTTTTTAATAATCCTAACATATATGCCCAAATCATATCTTAATCATAGTAATTAATAGTATGTAAATTATTATTATTAAATGTTGTGGAGCACATGCTATAGTGCCAATTTACCTAACATCTATTTCAGAATAAAACAAATTATTATTTAAAAATTTTCCAGACTTTGATGTAATGCATTAAGCATGTCCTCAATTGTTTAATCAGCTCCTCTGCAATATGAACCACCTTAGAAGGTATTGTCATATTGGCCGTGAAGATTTGTACACAAGTTCCCTCGGTGGTACATTACAGCCATCATGCAAATATTAACTGAGTACAATCATTTGAAATTAGTTATAATCCATGAAATACGTGTTATAACCTACTGAAGTTTACCACAGATAGGCTTCATTCTTGGAAAAAAAATAATAGTATTTTTATGGCATGTAGAGAAGCAGTAAAGGCACACACTACAGTTAT
The DNA here is from genome assembly GCA_031002005.1 of Vandiemenella viatica. NCBI lineage: Eukaryota > Metazoa > Arthropoda > Insecta > Orthoptera > Morabidae > Vandiemenella > Vandiemenella viatica. The sequence goes on from JARYHS010006518.1 coordinate 606,458, forward strand.
CAACAAACACAACTGGATGATGTCATGTTAAACCAAAAACATAAGGCACCTTGGTAAACGAGAGACACTGTAACACAGCCTGGGATGTTAATAATCGGACGTGGCAGCCAATCTTTTGCGTGTGTGAACAAAGTCTTATGTGGTGTGCTCCTGAAGTACAATCCTCATAGGTTCGCTGCCAGACGATGATAAAAGATCAGCTTTTGTCACGCACATGTGCGAACGGCATGTCGATAAAATATAGCTAATCTTCGCGGGTTCACTGCCAGATGGTGTTGACCAAAGAAGACCCATATTTCAAGAAATTCATTCATTATCCAAGAATGAGGCCTAATAAATGTCTGAAGTAAACTTCAACAAGTAATAACAGATATTTCATGAATTATAGCTTGCGCATTTATACTCGATAAATACACTGAAGAGCCAAAAAAACTGGTATAGGCATGCATATGCAAACACAGAGATATGTAAACACTCAGAGTACGGTGCTGCAGTCGGCAACAGGTGTTTGGTGCAGGTCTTAAATCGGTTACTGCTGCTACAATGACAGGCTATCACGCTTTAAGTGAGATTGAACGTGATGTTATAGTCAACACACGAAAGATGGGACATCCGAGATAGCGATGAGGTGGGGATTTTCCATAGGACCATTTCACGAGTGCACGGTGAATATCGGGATTCTGGCTAAACATCAAATCTCAGATATCGCTGCAGCCGGAATAAGATCCTGCAGGAATGGGACCAATGACAACTGAAGAGAATCAGTCAAGGAGACAGAAGTGCAGCCCTTCCACAAATTGCTGTGGATTTCAATGCATTTTTTTTTACTTATGGCCTTACGCCTCGTCAATGGCTAGGTCATTAGAGGTGGGATGGGACTGGAGACAAGGAACGGGAAGGAATTTGGCCATGGCCTTTTTGAATGAAGTATCCCAGCATTCACCTGGAGTGATTTGGGGAAACCATGGAAAACTCAAATCTGGATGGCCAGATGGAGATTCGAACCAGCGTTCTCCCAAATGCGAGGCCAGAATGTTAACTGTTCACCCACCACCCGTGGTGATTTCAATGCTGGGCCATCAACAAGTGTCAGCGGGTGAACCATTCAATGAAATGTCATCGATATTGGCTATTGGAGCCGAAGGCCCACTCGTATACCCTTGCTGAGTGCACAACACAAAGCTTTACGCCTCGCCTGGGCCCGTCAACACCGACATTGGACTGTTGATGATTGGAAACATGTTGCCTTGTATGACTATCTCATTTCCAATTGTATCGAGTGGATGAACATGTACTGGTATGCAGGGAGTCTCATGAATTCATGGACCCTGAATGTAAACAGGGGACTGTTCAAGCTAGTAGAGGCTCTGTAATGGTGTGGGGCGTGTGCAGTTGGAGTGACATGGGACCTCTGATACGTCTAGATACGACTCTGACAGGTGACACATACGTACGCATCCTGGCTGATCACCTGCATCCATTCATATCCATTGTGCATTCCGACAGACTTGGGCAATTCCATCAGGACAATGTGACAACCCAAAAGTCCAGAATTGCCACAGAGTGGCTCCAGGAACTCTGTTCAGAGTTTAAACACCTCCGCTGGCCACCAAACCCCCAAGACATGAACATTATTGAGCATATCTGGGATGCCTTGCAACGTGCCGTTCAGAAGATTTCTCCACCCCCTCGTCCTCTTATGGATTTATTGACAGCCCTGCAGGATGCATGGTGTCAATTCCGTCCAGCACTACTTCAGACATTAGTCGAGTCCATGCCACGTCATGTTGTGGCACTTCTGCATGCTCGTGGGGCCCCTACATGAATTAGGCAGATGTACCAGTTTCTTTGGCTCTTCAGTGTATGTACTAGTATACAGCAGCTATAATGTAAAACTATTTTTAAACAATAGCACCCAAAGAATGTGTGTACAAATTTTTATGTCTACAGGAAAATTCCTATTAAGGTGGTTCGCATTGCGGGGCTACCATTTAATCCATTCTGCGACTTCCTTACATTCAGAAATTTATGTCATCTTTATTGACATGGGAAAAGCTTTTGATAGGGTAAACTGAAAAAACTGATGGATAGCCTGAAGAGGAAAGGAGTAGATTGGAGAAAGTGATGGCTAGTACAGAAAGTATATTTACAACAGAAATTAAAAATAATGATTGGAAACAAAATGTACAGAGAAAGCAGCAATGGGATGGGACTTAAGCAAGGTTGTTGCCTTGCCCTCTCACTGTTTGGCTGATACTTAGAAGAGATCATTGGGAAATGCTTAGATGGAAATGCGGAGTCTGTATCAGTGGCAAGAGTATAGAATGGGTACTTATGTATTAACGCCACCATTGCAGAAGTTTCGCTAATGTGACAATAAAGAGCATTGTTGTTTTTCGCACTTGCACGCAGTTATCCTTTGGATTCCTTGTTGCCTTGTTTGCTGGTTATTGACGCCATTTTTTAGTGCTACGAAAATACGTATTTGGGATTTGCCAAAAAAAAAAAAAACAGAAAAACAAGATACAATTTTATTTTATTAGGAGCAAAATATTTTACCAAAAAAAACAAAAAAACTTTACATGAATCTTCATTTTGGAAAAAACGTAATTTTTGGAAATGTAATTTAAGGCAGTGTTTTAAGCAAGTGGGACTTAGAAAAGAAAACTGGTTTCAGGGAAGCAGAATTCCATTTTGTTCAGCTTTGAGATTCATATACTGCTGGTGCGAGGAGTTGACATTGATTAAATTTTGTAAAAAGCAACTTGATTTATCAGATCAAACTGTTATATATTGGAACAATTACATGCGTGAATTATTTTTCTTGGATATGCAGAATAGACCAAAAAAGAAGGTAGGTGGACCAGACTGCATTGTGGTAATTGATAAAAGTTGGTTTACTAAACGTAAAAATAATTGTGGTTGAGTTTGTCCGAACAGTGGGCGTTGGTATTATATGTTTGGAAACAAAAGATTTGTTTGTTGCTCCTGTTCCTGATAGAACTGGCTCTACCCTTCTTGATAAAATTATTGAAAACATTGCAGATGGTAGCACAATTTATTCTGATACTTGGAAAGGTTACCTCACAAATAGAAAAGAAATAAAAAGATTCCTACATGATAAAGTTATACATAAATACAATTTTATTGATCCTGATACAGGAGTTCATACACAAACACTTGAGAGAATGTGGGGCAGTGCTAGATGGAGGAACAGGAGATATAGGGGGACAGCGAGACATCATTTGGAATCTTATTTATCAGAGTTCAGCATAAGGTGAAATAAAATAGATACTGTTTTGAATCTATATTAAATTCTATATCGGTCCATTTTCCACTGAAATCCGATTGACTACTTTGTTTTTAAAGACAGTGTTTTGATTTTAAATAAAAAGCCAGTAATATGGTACTAAATATTATTGCGAGTGCTGAAGCACGAGTGGATAAAAACCGCCAAATCTGTAGCTGTAGTGGCGTTAATACGTAAGTACCATACAATGTATAAGATTTGCCAATATGGTCTTATTAGCAAAAAGTGAATAAACTAAAAAAAAAATTAAATAAAAAACCCCAAGATCTAAATTAAGCTTGTGACGAGTATGGAATGAGAATGAATACAACAAAAACAAATAGTGACTGATAAAGGAAGGAAACTAGAAAAAATTAAGGCAGGATAAGGTAATATAGGCCTAGTAATATTGGTGAGGAAAGAAGTTTGTGGAAGAAGCTTACAGAAAGAAGAGACAGGCTGGTAGGTCATATTTTGAAACTTGCTGGATTGATTAACTTGTTAGTGGAGAGAACAGTCGAAGGTAAGAACTGTAGAGGATGACACAGATTAGAATATCTGAAGCAGATAATTGAGGATGTGGGCACTATGGGGTATGTAGAGATGAAGAGGATAGCACAAGATAGTATGGGATGAAGGATTGCATGAAACAAGGGGGGGGGGGGAACTTCACTAAGGAAAACACTGCTTCACAATGTCACAGATCGACCTAATCTGACAGTAAACTTGTTCTGAAACTGGGATTAAGCATTAGAAACTGATAAGAAATTATTTACTGCATCTTACACTTTCTTTCATTTTCCACAAGAATCTCTGTCAACGCTATTCTATTGCCCAGGGTTTCTCAAAATGTGGTATGTGAACCCCTACGGATTTGCCAATGCATTGTAGGGGGTTGGCGACAAGATTTACATAATCACGAATTGGCTATCTGAAGCGTGTAACGCGCACAATGGTGAATATCGCTCATTTTCGCCAGTAGTGGGGCAAAAAAAAAAAAAAAAAACCTTTTGTTTTGTAACGTCGATCAAAGATTTCCACACGAATTCATCAAAGTGACAAACAAATGCTTTAAAAATAAACGGAAATCCTTAAAAACAACATTCAAAGTTTCTGAAAAAGATTTTTTCGGGTCTACTGGAGATCGCGATTCCGCTCCAACAACATTCAGTAATATTGTTGGAATAATGCTGTAGTCAGTCGCAAGACGTATTGTTTTCAAGCAGTAATTACGATATAATTCAGCCTGGACCATTATTTTGAAGCAGAAATTAGGTTGTAATACAGCCTGGACCAGCATGTAACCGTTAAATGTAATTCGGAAAGAATTTCTAGTGTAGTCTTGCGTTTGACCACTGCAGTATTTTGATGTAAACTCCTGGTGGAATCGCGATCTCCAGTAATCCCATTTTTTCAACTGATGAAGCACGGCATATCTAAACGAACAGGTTAGGGAGCATAAGGTATGCATTGTGCAACTGAGCAATATTACCACCATCAATAACATTTTTTTGCCGTATCACTAACCTCATGAAGGGATATCGGCTTTATTGTGCGGCAGTAATCAGCAACTCATCCACTGTATGACTCCATAATCACATTAACCTACCTCTCTTCTTTATAGATAATAGGATTTACTGGTTTCGTTTATTCTCCTCTTGAAGTTTTGAAAGCTGAGAGTAGCATACAATTACAAAATCTTGCAGATTCACCGGTTACACACACAGCAAGTAGTTCAAGGTTTTCGCCAAAGATACTGAATACCTAAAATTTTACATTTCACTTTTTTTAAAATAAATGTAACTGCGAAAATTCATAACTGGGCATAGAAATTTTGTATTCTGATGGAATAATGATAGAGCAGTTAAAAACTTAGAATTTAAATATTTCTATTTTAGATTTATTTTTTAAAAAAATGAGAATAAACCGATCATTCTCGAACATACAGCATCTTTGACCGTTAAGTATCAGCTGTCAGTGTCTAATTAATTGCGTTTGCTGTAGTTTAAATTTTATTACACTCTCAAAACTTCAACAGGCCTAAATGTGGAGCCAATAAATAATTTTCCTAGTTAAGAGGGAGGTAAGTTCGTAACTTCTTTGTAGAAGTGTACAGTACATGTTGTTGACTACTATTCGGCAACAACATGGGCGCTACATTCATTGCACTGTGATTAGGGAAATTTTGTTATTTATTTATGTGGTTGATGTACAACTATGAATGAGCACATTTTACTTATCACCATATATATATGACGTTCAATGTGCGTTTAAATATATCTTGTTCTATGGACTGAAATATATGAGTAAATGCCACAGAAACTATAATGATTTTAAGAATTTTGAGCAATAGTTTACATTGCTAAACATACGTCACCAACATAAAGATCATGACAGCAACGTAAATAACTAAGACAAACTAAATTCCTGATGCCTTAAACTATGACAAGAACGTTCACTTGTCATTCTGGTCAAGGCTTCATTTCAACTTAACTTCAAACTCTCCGCCAAAATCAAACCAATTATTTCACACGTATTAATACACTAACCATATTGCCATAAATGCTTAGCCAAAAGTTTGTTGTGATACAGTCTCTTAAGACCGCCCATTTCTACTTGTCTGATAATTGTTTTCTTGAGTATCTTTGTACACTTTTGTTGAATTTTGGGGTAATATCAAGATGGGGATACTGCTGCAACCTCACGTAGTAAACACACACATCACGTGGTATATATGACATCATTGTGACAGCTATAGATATGATCTGAAAATTGGTTATCTGCAAGTTCGTGAATTATGGTTATGTATACATTACGACCGAAAAGCATATTTATAAAATATGATTTCGTCAATAATTATTTGAGTTTATGTTGAAATGCAGCCTAGACCATACATCACAATGATGTCATATATACCACGTGATCTGTGTGTTTACTAAGCGAGGCCGTAGCGATATCCCCATCTTGATATTACTCGAATTTTGTTAGATGTGAATTGCTGGCATTGTATAATAAATTTATTAGATGGGGTAATATATGGATCGCGATACCGCTACAATAACTTACCGCCTCACGATGTAAACACTTCGGCATGGAGAGAGTATGACGTCACTACGTTGCTGAATGACATATTACAGCTAAGAAAATATTTTCATTGACTTAATGATGGATAAGTATTGCCGTGTTGAATCGATGGAGATTGGATGTTTACACTATATTCAAATACCACATTTCAATGGCTTTTACGTAATTTTTTTCCTGGTCCAGGCCATATTTCATCCTAAGCATAACCGCCAGAAAGAAAACAAAACAGTTTATGTTGTTATAATCCCTGTATGGACACTATTATTACGATATCTTGATCTATACACCAGAAAATGTTTTGTCTTATTATAGATAATTATTATTATCAACCATAAATTATGGATATGTTACATTTGGTTTGTTCCCGCTCAACATAATCCATACATCCAAATGTGAGAAACATCATTTGTAGCTGCCGTAGTATTGAGTACACCATACCTGGAAACAGTGATGTCCTAAGTAACCCCAGCAATTTGTGTTTACATCATTGTTGTCTATGAGGCGGAAAGTAGTGATAGCGGTATCACGTTCTACATATTACCCATTAGGTGTATATTGAACAGCAGTAGAGCTGAGACTAAGAGAGAGTTCCTACGTAATCGGGGGGGGGGGGGGGGGGGGGAAGGAAACTAGTTTTACTGATGATTGTTTAAGTGATTTTATATTGGTTAATATCTTATTATTTGCAAAAAGTGCCAGCAAATTAGTTACCTTTGTGGCATTAGGATGAGGCTTTATTTTGTGAAGTAGGCTATATGCCTTGCTAACTGGATTAATGAATTATTTTTTGCTTCAAATATAGTTGTGATGATGCCATGAAACTCTGCCCTATTCGCTTGTGTTCTTAGTAATAGCTTAAGAAGATGACATAAAAGATGAATACTGCAATAACTGTGTTTAAATATTTAAAATTTAGAAATTATTTCCTGTTATGTGGATGAATGTTATAACTATTTATCTGCTGTTTACTACTGAGATTAAGATGTAGGTTCCATTTTATAGTGACAGTAGATTGTTTTGTGACAGCAGCTGTTGCTGTTTGACTAATGCCTTATAATATTTCCAAAGGTAGCATCTACTTACATATTTGGGGTGTTGTAAGACTATTACAATTGGATAATTTGAACTCAGTGATAATTTCACCTCTTTCTTCCTGATAGGAATAAACACTTTTTAAATCCAATCATTCTTATCTATCATTAATATCCTCACAAATAAAATTAAGTTGCACAGTTTATTTAGTATTACAGAAATCCTTGTATGCTGAAAATACCTCAACATGAGGCGAAACGTGTCCCCAAAAAAAGAACATCCAACAACAGTTGTATTGGTGTATTTACTAAATAATAATTATTAGTTTAACAAGCAACTGTAGAAGAAATGGCCTACAATATGTCACATATTTTTGTAACATTAGCTGCAATGAATGAAGAAAGTTTTGGCCTCATGTGTATGAATTGCTTTCAGTTTTGTTATTGAATACAGACTTCATTTACTTTATCAAAAAATATTCTATAGCCAGAATGGTTGCAAGCGAACAACACGTATTACTCTATAGTTATGAAGAAATCATGAAAGGAACAATTTTTATTAAATCAACTCTTGATGCAGTTTCTCGCTATTTTCTGTTGTGTTTAGTTATTGCGAGTATTTTAAATCAGTTTTTCACTCTATTTGTCTGTTGAAACTTTTGATCTGGGTTTATTGAAAATTGATGTTTCAGCCATAAGGATAGAGGCATCTGCTGCCACTGCAGCCTCTAAATAGCTGCCAATGAGGGCGCTAATCATTAGCGGTGACAGGACAGAAGATCCTAAGACAACTTGAGCATTCTGGAGGTGCCACATATCTCAGATTTTCCTGATCAGGCATAACTAAATACGATAAAGTTGAAGTACACTTTCAGTTTTGACACAATCAGATCTATTTTGGATTACTAATGCTTCTTAAAATCTGCTAGACCATCATCTGCTTCATTGAACCTCGACACCAGTTTCCCTAATAAATGGTGTGACTATTGTCTACTGAATGCTGCACTACGGCCGATCTTCTACATCCTTATTTTAAGATCTTTGATATGTTCATTCTGCTTTTCCTTTATGGTACACACTTTGACAGTAAATTTGGAAACCGCTGAAAAATTCTGTCACTATTATTTTGCACAATCTGACAACAATGTCATTCTAAGAAGCAGTAATGCAATACCACCTGTGTTGTCAACCTGCCTTGTTCTGTTAATCTGCATTGATTGTTTTTGCTAGCGCTTTTTTGTTATTGTTTCATTTTTGATGATGATAACATGCAGTTGTGAAATTTTGTTTTCTGCTCAATAAAAATGCCGCTGAAACTGTTTTAATATTGAAAATAGCTTAAAAATATAATGCTATGAGAAAAAATCATGTGTACAAGTGGGCCGCTCTGTTTAAAAATAGAAACATGTCGATTGATGAAAAAATTCGTTCTGGAAATTCATCAACTGCCCAAATTGAAGAAAATGTTTAAAAAATTCGAGAGCTTGTGCTCTCAGACCGTCAACAACAATTGATCAACTGTCAGAGATTAGTGGGTTATTTTGGAGATTGGTTCAGTGAATTCTAACCAAAGATTTGGGGATGAAAAGGATTGCTGCCAAGTTTGTTCCTCGGACTGTGACTTACAATCAAAAAGAACATCGAGTTGAATCATTTAGTGCTTTGAAACAACAGCTTGAAATTCATCCAGGCTATGGTTATGACCTAGAAACAAAGCAACAGTCAAGCCAATAGATGATGTCATTGTCACCCCGTCCAGAAAATTGTCATCAAATTATATATATATTAAAAAAAAAAAAAATTTTGGTCATTTGCTTTTTTTTTATGTCAAAGGCTAAGTTCATTGAGTTTCTTCCCCCATATCAGACGGTCAATCAAATCTTTTATTTGGAAGTTTTAAGAATACTATACAATAGTTTTCATCAAAAAAAAGCTCTGTTACTCAGTTTGTCAGTAAAAATAGCATGGTTCCACTGCCCCACGCACCTTACTCGCCTGACCTGGCTCCATGAGACTTTTTTTTTTCCACACATGAAAAGGGGCATAAAAGGATGCCAATTTGACAACCTCGAAGGGGTCAAGAAAAAAAATGAGGGAGGAGCTTTTGACCATTTCTAAAGATGACTGCAGTAAATGTTTCAAACGGTGTAAGCACAAATGTATTGGTAGTAATGGAGAGTATTTTGAAGGGGATATAGTTGTTTTGTAAAAAATTTGAAAAAATATAGCTTCTAAAAAGTAATTCCTGTATTTTTGGGGTACAACCTCGTATACCTGCCTACTGCTGCATGTGTGTCTTTTGTCATTGATGCTTATTACCATCTGCATATATTGTTAGTCCATCCTGTTGATGAAATAGGTCCCTGATTCCAAACATATCCTACATTTTATCATACCAGGGTTAGATTTTAAGCTATGTAACATCTCGCTGTTGTATATTTTGTCTTAGTCATGTTAGCTGAGGTGAATGATGTTTATAAGAGTATGCATATGAGTAACAGTTCGTATGTTTCTTTTCATGTTAACAGGGGAAAATGGTGCATGTGGTGTTCGATTGGCGATGTGTTTAATTTCACTTCATATCTGGAATACATTTTTCTTAGCGACTAATGATGTGTTTAAACCATCACTATCCAAAAGCTACGAATTTCTCTCAAATATTCCCAATCCATGTGTTTTTAAGGTTATTATGTATATATGTTGATTTATAATCTCTTTTTAATTTGTTATAAGTCCTTCAGATGCCAATGTCACAGTTGGTGAATTTTCTCTAAAGACAGTTATCCGGTTATAGCAAATACCTATATTTCCTTTGTATGTGGGATAGTAGGGACCATAAGAATCACTATATTAAGATAGACTGGCCCCTGGAATAGATATGGCTCCTTGTAGAGCTATCAATATGTTATAAGAACCTTTACTTGAGTGAGAAAAAATAATCTTCCTACTTTTGCACATCAGACTCAGATTAATAAAGCGATATGTCAAAGCTTTGGACATAAAGAGTGCTACAAATATCTTTACAGTGTGTTTCCAGTAAAGATATATGAAAATCTTAAAACACGGATGTTTGATGGACCAGTGACCCTTAAAATCATAAAGAACACAAATTTCACAAAAAGTATGCATGAGAATTGAGTATTAGCTTGGTGAGTCTTGGTAGAAGTAGTTCAAAATTTATTTGAGAAACACAAAAGTTAAAACTGCAAAGCCCTTGTTAGTAACATGGTATCAATGTTTCATGATGTTGGTGTGAATATCAGCATCAAAATGCATTTTCTTTAGTCATCTTAATCAATTTCCTGAAGTTCTCAGAGATTCAGCAATGAACAAGGTGAACGATTCCATCAGGACATCAAGGAGATGGAAACCTGGTAGTAAGGAATACTGTGATGATGGCAGATTATTGCTGCTGTTTAAATATTTACAGCACAAAGAGAAGCGTAAATTTATTCCTGTAATTTTCAAGTGAAATGTTTGCATTTTCAATTTTGAATATTTTTGTTTTGTTTTGTTTTTAGGTCACACACAGTATATCACTTAATATTTTTTGCCTGTTATTTAATTTAATTTAATTGCAATGGAGCACAGGCTCCGGTGGCAATTTCCCTACACACCCATCCTCCCCCTATCCTGCACCCACCTACATTTGCCCTCTACAAATTTCATCTTTAAATTCCTTCAAAGTTTTCGGTAAATTATTCATCATTTCTCTTGGTAACTCATTCCAATCCCTGACACCCTTACCTAAAAAAGAGAATCTTCCCACACCCTTGTGCCTAAAATCGAGTGCCAGCTTGTGGTCATGGTCATCTTTTCCCTTCCATGCACTACTTTTCATACCTATTGCAATATCTTTCCATGCCTCATCAACAGTATATGCCCTGTACACTCCCATGACCCTCCTCATCCTCCTCCTGTCTTGCAATGAATCCCATTCCAGATCCTTTATCATATCCGTCACTGATTGCATTCTGCGATAATTTCCAGAAACAAATCTAGCAGCCCTTCTTTGCACCCTCTCCAACTCCTATATTTGATACGTAAAATGAGGGTCCCATACTACACTACCATATTCGAGCAATGGTCTGACCAAAGTTTTGTTATAAGAGTAAATAAATTTGTTAAAGAAACAGACTTATTTAATTCTCCTAAAACATGCTAATTTTAGCCCATGTATGCTGTCGGAAATATGTATTACAATGTAATTGAGTCAAATGGAGATGAGTACAGACCTAATAGAGAAATACTGAAGCTATATTCGAATTTATCAGCCAAAATTATCTAAGAATTTGTTAAAATATGCCAGTCACCAAAAATAAATTTTGTTGCCCTGTTACTTTTCAGCAGCAGTTGTAAGATGTAATGCTGATAACAGAAAAATAACAAATTAGTACTCAACAACCTAAATAATCATCCAAAAGTTGTTAAAATGAGAGACAGTATACTGTTTAATAACTATTTTGTAAATGTTACATTAGCTGCAGAACTTAAGTCATGAGAATAAGAGGCCGTGCTGATGATTGCGTATATCCTTTGTTTCCTCATGTTATTTGGAATTGGACTGCACAGCATTAGTATTGGTGCAAAGTACCTTCTGCCATCCACAATATTTGTGAATTACAGATATAAATTGGGGACTTTCCTGTCATAGTGAAAATATTTCCATATATTATAAATATTTTTATTAAATATAGAAGGTAACATAATTCATTAATATTATCAAGTGAATGGTATTTATATAAATCACAATTCAGCACACATTGCAGTAGAAAATTATAAAATAGAAAACTATAGTGAATACTACAGGTTTATACCTATCAATCAATCATGATGATTTGCAGTGTCATTTAAATTTAAAAAAAAAAATCACTAAATTCTTTAGGATACACCTTCAAAGGGGACAGTAATGCTGTTTGGTTGAGAGTTTCTTTTTGTACTCCACAGTCACATTCAGAGGATAAAGTCACTTTCCACTTGTAAAGCAAGTCCATGCATCTATCACCCCTAATGGGATACTTGACTAATTGTGGAAATATAGTCATAATTAGGGTTCGGACCTTTAGGACCAAAAAAGTTGCGAAATATGCAGTCAAATATGACCTTAAAAATAGGTAAATATGACCTAAAAGAGACAAAATATGACCAAACATTAAATTTTTTATTCATTAAAAATGCTCAAATGTACATAATTTATTTTATGTAGCTGTGTCGCTTTCAAGTAGACAGCATAATTTGCTTCTATGCACTCACTGTACGATTGGGAAATTAATTTTATTGAATGTTACTTTCTTGTTCCTGTAAAAGAATGGATTACTAGAATTTTACTTTTAAAAATGGAAATTTACTATACATTTGTTGTAAATTAGTGTACATACCAATTGTTTATTCTTGTTTGATGCCAGCATTGCAGTATATCACCACATGCATCTTCAAGTTCTCCAAGAGGAATTTTCTCCGGTTGTCACTTAAAACTGTCTTGTAGTTTCAGAAGCTTCGTTCGACATCGCAAGATGTGACGGGAGCGTACTTAAACAGAGTCAGGTCACTGCAATTTAATTGTCGGTCGTCTTCAGTCAAAACAGATTCGCCACCATGTAAAATTTCACTAATTTTACAAATTGTTTTATATCCTTTATTCCCACACAACACTTTATCGAAAGTGGTTTTCAGCAAACTAGCCACACTGCCCCCTGCTTGGCCTATTTCGGTTTCCACACTTTTAACGACCGCCAAACTTTCATTCAGTTCTAGACCAATTTTTTCAAGACGCGAAATTGCAGTTGTGATACCTGAAAAACTTGACTTTATGTACGCCAAATTTCTGAACAAATTACTGGAAAAGAGTTCTTGGACAATTTTTATGGAAGATGCTTCACTGCTATCAAAATTAGAAACTATTTTCCGTATGTTTTCATAATATTCACAGTAATAGCTAACTGCATCGAGCCATGTGCCCCAACGAGTAAGTACTGGTTGTGGTGGAAGAGGGACGGAAGGTGTGTCTTCTTTAAATTTTGCCACTCTCATTGGAGCTTTAACAAAAATCTTTTTTACATTTGATATTAACCTATCAACATCAGGGAAATTTAGTCTTACTTCCTCGGTAACTCTATGTAATCCATGAGCGAGACAGTTTAAATGCACCATCGAAGGATACAACATCTTCAGACATTTCCCAGCCTTTACCATGTACGGCGCAGCGTCGGTCACAAATAGTAAGACATGTTCTCACTTAACTTCACCGCTCCATAACAGTTTCATATATCACTCGGTCTGTCAGAAAGTAGGGTTCCAACGATAACATTTACAACGTATCTCCCACAAGCATCAGTACTTTCATCCATTGATACTCAGATCTTATTGGTGCCTATCTTAGTTCTGATTGCCTGCAATACATTTTGATAACAAGACGGTAAATAGTTCTTCCTCAATGTTGATTCGGTTGGAATTGTCTGTGTTGTGTATTTCTCCAAGAACGATTTGAAATGCTCACTGTTCACTTTATTAAGTGGGATGTTGGCTGATACCATCATTTCACAGAGTTCTTTAGAAAAAATTGATAATTTGGAAGACGACGAAGCTGTAGATGTATCCAAAAAAAGTCGCTGTTTGCTTTGTCGAGTTGAATGTCGTATTGCGTTATTCTTGTGTCTTGATGTATTGCAGTGCTGCTGCACATGAAATCGCTTTGTTGCATTCACTTTAGTTTCACATAATTTACAGAAAAGAACTCTTTCATCTGTGCTAAAATACTCCTCTCCAAATTCCTTTACGTAACTCCGTAACTTTACACTTTCAGAAAGTTTTGTTTTCGGCAAGGCGGTACTCACTGATCCACTGCAGATTTAACACTGGTTCAGGATTATTTTCAAAAGCATTGGTGACAGTGCGTGAGTGGCTGAAGGCTTTGTGCTTGTTTCGACGCGGAGAGTCTGGTATGTGGGGAATAGCTGACCAAGGTAGGGACGGGTTTCCCGTTAAGCAGCAGTTTCGCCGTACTGAATCATAGGAAGACAATTGATTCCTCTCAACTCATCGGTGGGTCACTGCAGTGGACTCAATTCCCGCGATACCATCGCAAGTGAGACATTGACGCGGCTCGACACAGGCATGCTGCTGCTGCATAGTCGAATTTAAAAAGCGGGCGGAACATTAACGTTTAGAGAGTGAGAATAATTTATAACTTTAATTCTTGGCTGGTGAATTCTGAACAATTAGTTACAATTAGTTACAATTAGTTTCGTTTCTTTCTCCAATGTATAGCAGGAATATATTTCTCTGAATAATTATCTTAATTTCTTTTCATCTACAACTTCTATCAAAAATTACCAGTTTTTTTTCTCAAAATATGACCATAAAAATTGCTGAAATATGACCAGAATTAGGAAAATGGCCCAAATATGCATTTATAGGCTATATAAATACATTTAAATACAATCAGAAACGTTGAATCAGTGTTTATTTCTGCATTTCAGGTCAAAAAGAATGCAGGAAAAAAATATGACTTTTCCTAAAGATCCGAACCCTACTCATAATTGTAACTGTGCATGTACTATAAGCAATAAAAATATTATTTCTTGCAAAAACAAACATAAAATGCATAATTTTGCATTTTTCTATACTGATTTGTATTTGACCCCAGAACGCCAATTAATCTTCTATCATGCTGCTGTTAGCAATGCAGTGATTTTCTTATTTGGTTTATAAAATGAATTCTACAGTTTACAAGTGAGTTATAGTGCCTCAATGTGTAAACACGTCATTTAAAAAGCAAACAGATTGTTTATTTACATTTCACACTAGAAAGATATGTGGAAAAAATTGTTAAAGCTTGCACAACATGACCATACTAATTTATTTACAAATTCTTCAATAATTTTTATGAAGATTACTTTGACATAAGTTTGTAATTATTATTTTACTATGTTTTATAAGCTATCAACCTCAGTATTTTGTTCTGTCATAGACTTGAATTTTTATCTATAAATGAATTATCAATTCTGAAGTTGAAATTAGTCAGACATCATCCATATGATGATAATAATAATATGCTCTGATACTTCATTTAAATGATTACAAGTACATAACTTATCTAGCAAATTAATAACTCTTTTCAAAATATGTCCATAATTTTCTTAACATCACTACTGTTAAGTATATGCTGTTCATTATTAACAATGTCTGATATTAATTTGTTATTTTCTAATAGCCAAGGGTTAGTACAAATACAGTTACATTTTTATAGGTTTAGCTATCCTTTATCGTCAAAATTATTATATCATGTTACAAATAATGCTTGCTGCTAGTTCATTTTTTACATAGAGGCACAGTAGTTAAGCTATATTTTTACTTAACTACTGCTTCTGCTAATATTGGTATTATAAAACAATGTTTAGCTTATAACAACAATTCAAGGCTATAAACTGGAGACACTTCTCTTGCTATTTAGATACACAGAGAATGAGTGTATTGGGAGATGATTTTTGCTGTGATTTTTTTCAGTATTGACTAATCAGCACGTGATGTTTGTGCAATTGGTGGGGGAAATGTGGTTGAGAAATCAGCTACCAGAGGATAGTGGTGGTTATTTTGTTGTAGATATCATCTTTACTATTCATTTATTCAGAGCAACAGTATTTAGCTGCAGATTAAATGTGCCCCAAAGCAGACAACTCAGAGATTGAGGGTTATGTTGATAAGCCCATGTACAACCTTTGTGTAAAGTTGTTAGTACCGAGTTTCTCAGCTGTGTTTATCAGTTTACATTTGTAACTCAGGATTCTAACCAAAAAGACACCTTGTACATACACTAACCCACAAAAAAAATTGAGGCACCCCAAGTCAAGAATGTTGATGTGACTTCATATACATATTCACTATTGGCAGGTATGTAAACGATTTTAATTGTAATTCTCTGAGACAGGTATAAGGGCCACCAAAGTGTTAATCATGTTTAGTGTTGTTGCTAGGCCTGGCAGTATATATAAGCAGCATAAACAGCATTGTATTTTGTGTGATCACTGGGACGCACACAAAGGTCATGCCTACTTGTGAGAAACAGTGTTATCAGCACCTGCCAGCATTTTAAAGGGGCCCTATTGTGGTTGTTTTATTTCGAGGGCTGGTCGAATCGTGCAATATCCGTATTTGTGGGGCATTCTGATTTGACAGTTGCCCAGTGTTAGAGTGCATGGGGTCAAGAGGGCAGGCTAACTTGTCAAGGTTCTGGTTTACCATGTCAGATCATCATAACCCCTTCACATCTGTGCCTACCATCCAAGAACAAGTAATGGACTCTGCAATATTCTGTGTCATCTTGAATCATTGGTTGGAGACTAGCAGCCACTGGTCTAGTGAATTACTCTCTATGTGTAAGCTGCTGTTACCACCATAACACAAATGACTACATTTGGAGTGATGCTGTGACTGGGAAGTGTAGACTGCCAATTAATGTTGTTGTGCTGTGTTCAGTGATGAATTGCAGTTCTGTATCAACTCAGATGACCATCATTGATGAGTATGGCAGGACCTAAGGAGAGGTTATATTCTTAAAACATTTTAGAGAGGCATAGCAATGTTACTCTTGGTGTCACGGAGCAGCTGGTGATGATTGAGGGAATTCTGAGAGCATAACGGTAATTCACCGATATCCTACACCATCGTGTAAAACTGCTTATGCGGCAGTATAGTGGTGCCATTTTATAGCATTGAGTGGTCTTACACACACAGCACGCATGTCTGTGTATGGTAAGGTACTCCATTAGCCAGCAAGATCGCTAAACATGTGCAGGACTGGGTCATGCATCAACAGCATCTGTGCTATCCAGGAGAGCAAGGACCATTTACAACAGTTGTGGCCTGCGTTGGTAGAAGATGCAAAGGCTTTACAATATGCTTCCAAATTGAATCAGTGAATTTATCTAGGCCAAAGAGGGTGCAATGTCATACTTTTAAGTAGGCTTCCTTTATAAATATGACTCGATTTTTTAGTCACTGAAGTAATATTATATACTCTCCAAAACTGTGAAGTTTCCTCCTCCTGCTCTAGGTGTTTTCCTTTCAGGCAGTATGATTTGGCTGTTTATTATGGTTTTGTAATAAATTGGTAGCTTTCTTAGTTTCTTGTTTCTGGTTTAGTATGTAATTTCCATTTTATTTAAACTAGAGTTGACCCACCAATGGGGAAAGTAGTTTCCCATGGTAATTAAAATATTTGTGTGAATGATCAGTATCTTCTTGATAACTTTGTGGTGAGTTGCTAGTGCCCAATCATTGGTGTATTGAAATTGGAGTGATATTGTTGAGGGTGTATCAGTAATGCATGGGTTAAAGAGCAGCATTGCCAATATTGATCCTTATGGGAGCCTATTCGTTTTTCTGCCTATAATGATCTGAAATGCTATGTTGCTTAACCAAATGTCTACAAGGTTTTACAGTTTTTGGCATGGAGTTATCTATAAGTTACCTACATAATTGTATAAATTAATTCTTCCTTCCAGACTGTATCATATGGTTCTGTTAGATCTAGAAATAAAGCTGATGTTTCAATTTGTCAATAAAACTAGTACTTGCTCAGTGCGGCTTCTCTTTGGATAGAATTCAGTTCGTTCTGTTGGAATTTAATCCGCGACTTATTGGATTGTGCTATTGCTCTAGTAATCTATAGACTATACTTAACAGATCAGATTTTAAAAAATAGTATATATTTGGAAAAGCAATATGAAATAACTATTTTATCTTAATATCATACTTGGCAGTTTTAGCTCGTATAAATAAAATACTATATTATATTTGAGGCTCGCATTGTTATGAATAAAAGGTTTTTCTTTTAAAAAATATGTATATAAATGTTCATGCTGTTCTTAGAATATCTATTGCTTCCATTACTTTTGATGTAGAATACATTCTTTTTGGGGCATTTCTTTTTCAGTTTCTTTCCAATAAAGAAATTAATTTCTTTTGCGTTTTTATTTTTTACAGGTCAGAAGTTCAACTCAAACAAAAAAAATTAGTTCTATGCCATGAAAAAAACTGATGATTATATAATGGCAAAGCCTCTAAAAGATCATACCGTATCAATTGCGCTTTCTGTTAAGTCTGATGTGAACTGTATTTGTGTTTCAAACGAGAGTAGCATGGCCAGTCAGTCACAGTATACATGTGCTGTGTGTATACAACATTGTTTTTCATTGGTCTTACTAATAAGACATGTCTTTAGCCATGCCCTTTGTGTGAATACACCATTATATATTTGCCAACGATGTGGCCAGATATTCATCAAGCTATCAATGTTGTGTGCTCATGATTCACACCACAAAAAGGAAACTGCATTTAAAAAGCAAGCTTCATTTGAACTTTCATGTGCAGCCTGTTCACAGCCTTTTTCATCTTGGTGCTTTCTAACAGAACATGCATTCAACCACGTCTCAGCTGTTTCGGCTCCTTCATATGTTTGCACATGTTGCTCTGAAGTATTTGAAGATCTGGCCCAACTCAATAATCATAAATACACCAGCATTACTGAACCAAGAAGGTAACATTGGGCCTTACAATTTTCTACTTATGTACCGTCATTTAGTTGTACGTCATTTTTATTTAGCTCTAAAAAGTTTTATTTCTTGTGAACAGAATTTCTGTGCTGTAACTTGAGTCATGTCTGCTTTATAATTACCAGTTTTATCCTTTGACAAGCTGATATTTGATTATATGGTTAAAAATTTGAAATATACATATATTCAGTTGTCTGAGATGTTTGAAGTACATTTTTATACATTTAGACAGATCTGAAATACCTTGTTAGAGTAATATAGTCCTGGTATCTAATTTCATTATAGCTTTATTTGGCAGCAGTTTCCAACCATTCTTGCAAACTAGTATTCTCCCAGTGAAGAAAGTCCTTTGGGATTTAAACTTACCAGATGTCAGCTGGGTAGGAACTAAGATTAAAAAGACAAAGGAACACAGATTTGCAAACATCTTGGTAAGAGAAGGAGGCTTTACACAAGTTGTTGAGCAAAAACAAGCAAGCCGAACATGTTGGATATCTTCCTAATAAAACCTGATGATATCCTTATCGGGTGTCAAGTAACTGAAGGAATAAGTAGTTCTGGTGGATGTAACAGGATTCAGTAAACCAGTGACCAGAATTGCAGGGGGAAATAGATAAAATTATAAGAAGGAACAAATTTTGGAACGGAAAAGATATTTCAGGGTTAATTTTTTTAAGTGGAAGTATGGCACAACTACAGTGGAGACAAAGTGGGAAGAGTTCAAGGAAATAATTTTTAAAAATGTGTGAAGAAATGTTTATTCCAAAACAGAAAATAAAGAGAAGAACCTGCATACCATAATAGGGAGGTGAGGAGGTTAAAGTGGTTGGTAAGATGAAAACATAACAGAGTTAAGAAACAGCAAGGCAGTAGGGAATTCTTGAAACAAAGAATTAATAATGTCAAAGCAACTGGCTAAGCATGAGTTTGTGAAGAATATTATTGGGGCAGGGGGACCAGTGACTGATGCATCCAGAAATTTCTTTAGCTATATCAGGAAACTGAGACAATTATAGATAAGGATGGAGAAGAAGTAACTGAGAATTTAAAAAAAGGCTGAATTATGAAGTAACTGGTTTAGTGAGACCATTAGGAATATTAATTCAGGAATGGTAGGGGTTATATCAGAAAACGAGCCTATCTGCACAGTTGGAAGTGAGCAAATTAAGGTACTAAGGATAATATTACTACAGATCTCATAAAGATAGCAAGATGTGACATTGCACCTTATCTTGAAATATTATTTAAATTGATTCTGAATACTTGTTGTTTACTGGATGACTGGAAAAGTGTAATAATAGTTCTGGTCTTCAAAGGAGGGGTGACAAATAGGGTTGAAAACTGTAGGCCAATCAGCTTGACATCAGTTGTAGGTAAATTAATCTAGAGATTAATATGTAACTGTATCAGATGTGTCTGTGAGGAATGTAAGTGGTTTTCAAAGTTGGTAACATGGCTTTAGACAAGGATATTCATGTAAATCTCAGGATGCTGTATGCAAGATATTTTTGATGAAATTGACAGCTAAATAAATTAAAAACTATTGAAGTTGTTAAAAAGATGCTTTGCTGAGTAGAAGTTAGGGAAGGAAAAGCAGTATCAAAAGAAGTAAGAATGAATATGGTTTACCTGTAGAAGTTAGATTGTTTGCAGATGACATCATGTTATATATAAACGGTAGAAGACTGTTAAACAACTGCAGGGTAATCTAGATAGGATAACTAGCTGGGTGAGTCAACATGGGATGAAGATAAATGTAAACAAGAGCCAACTTATTAGGTACACAGATGAAAAGCTAAAGGTGGATTATATTTATAAAGTGGGAAAGGAGCTGCTTATTGAAGACTCACTTAACTGGGCAGGACACATTGGACAGGTAGTAGGGAAAGAGTTAAAAATCCTTCACCTGTTGGAGAGAGTGATGAAGGATTGCACCAGAGAAGTAAGAGAATTAGGGTACAAAACATTGGTCATACCACTGCTGGAATATAGTGGAGTAGTATGGGACCCACATTTTAAGTATCAAATATACGAGTTGGAGAGGATGCAAAAAAAGGGCTGCTTTGTAAATTACTGCAAAACACAATCAGTAACTGATATGATAAAGGCGTTAGAGTGGGATTCATTGGAGGATAGAAGCAGGATGAAGAGTCATGGGAGTGTACAGGGCATATATTGGTGATGAAGCATAGAAAGATATTGATGGGAAAATCAAGGGTAAAGATGACCATGACCACAAGCTGGCACTTGATTTCAAGCATAAGGATGTGGGAAACTTTTCTTTCAGGGGAAGGGGTATAATGGATTGGAATAAATTAACAAGAGAAATGATTAATAATTTACAAAAAACACTGAAAGAATTTAAAGTAAAATTAGTGTAATGAATAAGTAGATGCAACGAGGAAAGGAGATGGATGTATAGGGAAATTGTCACCATAGCATGCGCTCTGTCACAATTTTTACAATTACTGTTATTATAATTATAACAGGACTGTCATCTTGATGGCCAATTACAGATTATTGCTTGTAAGAAAGAAGTACATTGGTCAAAAACTATGTGTATGTCCAGTGTTAGTCTGGTGATTTTATGAAACTGTAAAATAGCAAATGCTGAACTACATTTTGATGGAAATTAAATGCTTCTTTGAATCAAGCTGTTCACCTTGGAAATTTTTTAGAGAATTCTCTTATTTTTCTTTTTGGTGTATTTCTTTACACCAAATTAGGTCACATAATGTAGGTTTATGGGCTCAGCTTTATTAAACTTACAAGATTGGTTGTAATATCATCAACATATATCATCACCATCTGCTTTAGTGAACTATTCTGAACAATTTCCATATTTGTTAATCATTTTTTAAAAGAAGAAGTAAATTATCAGGTTTCAGGTAACAAAATCGCTAATTGATTAGTGTTTTGGTTTATTTGTTTTTATTCTGACAATTTGTAACTATTTTAAGGAAACCTACTAATAATGTTTGTCAGACAGAGTAATAATTAGCAAAATAATGTGAGCAAATCACATGGTAGGTATATATATAACTTTTGTAAGTCTGCACTTGTCTGTGCACACTCACAAGCACACAAGAATTCAGATATGAGTCGACTTCTGATTAGTGAATGTAAAATTGTTTCCTGAAGTTAACTGTTTTCTATAATAGTTTCTCCACAAATTTTTGTAAAATTTGACAGTATGTACACTTTATGGATAAAATGTTATACACAATTCTTTTATTCTATTATGCAGCTTGGTCTGTAGTTGTATGTTTCTGAAAGTATTTTATTGTTACAATTAAACTTATTCATATTCTTGTTTTGCAAATAGGGAGCATATTACTTTTCTCAGAATTACAAGACTATAAAAGTAATTAATTTGTCAATACTTTACAATTCAATAATATTATTTTCATTCTTATTAATTTTGAATTTTTTATGTTGTCTTGCATGATCTTCCTTGATATGTCACTTTTGGGTATCTGTAGTTCTAATGTTTCTATTCGAAGGATTTAGTGTTTTGAATTTATGATATTTAGTTTGGTTATCGAATGTTGGGCCATTAACTGTCAACATTCACCAAGCACAGTGGGTAAGTGGATGAGCAGTAATGATTGACTTTGCCAGTTAGGAAGATGGGTGGCTCATATTTCCTTCCAGCCATCCGACTTTCAATTTTCCGTGGATTTCCAAAATCACTAGGCAAATATAGAATCTTCAGAGGAGCATTGCCGAATTCTTTTTCATTCTTGTACTCCTATCGTTTTCGAGTCCTAATGACCTTAACACCAACAAATCAAAAAAGCATGTACTAAAATGAAATTGATGTAAATCACTTACAAATACAGTATATGCTTTTGTAGTACATCGCTACTTATTACCATGTTTAACTTCTCGTTTTTGAACAATTAGCATTATCCATAAGAATTGTGTATCAATATACTTCTGTACTGTAAATATGGAACTATTACAAATATTAATGTGGATATTTATTTTTCTCTTAGAGGATACTGTGACTGTGGAAGTAATATTCAGATATATGAGCAGCAGCTTCCTACAGATGAACTACCAACCATATGTATAGAAGATAGAACAGTCACTTGTTACAGTCCTAGTGTTAAGCTAAAATGCAATCTGTGCTGTAAGAGTTTTGAGTCAAACAAACAGTCATTTGAGTATGAAGTATCTGGAAAATTATTTACTCAGTCATACTATTCTAAAAAGCATCAAGAGTTTAATCCAAGCATTCCATCACTTACTTTTGAAGCTTGTGCAAAATCTACCATAGAGCCTAGGCTCCTCGAAAGTCGTCAGAGGGTTCATTCTACTGAATCCCCATTTTCTTGTGAAGCTTGTGGAAAATATTTTACTTCACTTGCATATCTTTTAGCACATCAAACAATTCACTCTGGTGACCCCCCATTCTATTGTCAGGATTGTGGAAAACCTTTCATTCGGTCAGGTGATCTCAAAACGCATCAACAGATTCATTGTGGTGTACGCCCATTTACATGTAAAGAGTGTGGAAAAACGTTTACTCAGTCTGGCACTCTGAAAGTGCACCAGAGGATTCATTCTGGTGAACGCCCATTTTATTGCGAAGATTGTGGAAAATATTTTATACAATCCGGTGAATTTAGAGCGCATCAGAGGATTCATACTGGTCAACGACCATTTTGTTGTAAAGATTGTGGAAAATCTTTTATCAAGAATGAATATTTAAAACAACATCAGAGGATTCATTCCGCTGAACGTCCATTTTCTTGTCAACTCTGCGGTAAATCTTTTACACAGTTAGGAAGTCTTAAACCACATCAAAGGACTCATACTGGTGAGCGGCCATATTCTTGTAAAATTTGTGGGAAAGCTTTTACTAGGTCTGATACTCTTGTAAAACATCTGCAGGTACATTTGACTGAACACTTGGTTCAGAAGCTTTTGTGATGGCTAAAGATGTTAATATGCATCAGAGGATTCATTCTGACATCCATGGATAATATTTTACTCAGTATGGAATTATTTTAATCCATTAGAGAAGTTATTCTATTGGACAACAATTTTTCTAGCAGAGATTATGCAGACTCATTTTTTCGGACTAGAAACGTTAGAGAATTCTTTTGTTTGAACTTACATTTTCTTATAGAATTTGTGGAAAACTAGCCTTCAAAGGTAACAGATTAATTTGTGTTACATTTCTATATCTTGGAACATATTTAAGTTGGATTGGTTACCTTAAGAAGCATAAGAAATTGATTTCAGGTGAATGCCTGCTTTCTTTTTAAATGTATGTAAAATATTTTATGAGACTGTTTGCCTTTAAAAGTCTTTCTGAGGATTTTAGTTTAACTGTAAAGGCGAAAAGAGACTAATTTTTTTAAATAGCACCAAGGAATTCTTTCAGATAAACATCTATCTTCAAGCTAATTTTTTTGCAAAATATCCTTGACAGGAAGAAAAATGGAAAAGGAGAAGATAATTCTTTATATTTAATGACATTGTTCTTTAACATTTTGTTGATAAAATTGTGTTTATCATGTGACCATTTGTACTTTGTCAAATTGTTGTGCTAGCAAATATAAAAGGTTTCTTTGATTATTTGGAATAATTTTATCTGACAGTCCTATTAGAGTTTGCTTCTAAAATATTTAATGTTAGTATAATCACAAAATGTGTTTGTGGTGTTAACAGATATGTTTTGATAACTGTTTAATTGGCAATAATTATAGTGGAGACTGAAAATAATTGTGTGTTAACTATCTAATATTACACATGATTATTTTTGGCCTTCTGTGGTATATTGAAAATATCCCTACACTAATGATTAATTTCAAACTTATTGAGGTTTAGCAAAAAAAAAAAGTTAGGTATTATAATATTCATATGTTTGTATTACTTTCCTTCTGTGATCTTCGCTAGCCAATGAGCACATCATCAGTTGTTTTAATTGTTTATACTTATTAATAATTAAAGTATTGGTTACATTTGCATTTCAAGTATGTGTTTTTCATCATAAAGGCTAGAACTGGAAGGTAGCTTATATCTCATCCATGACACAAAATTATGTTGGAGGCTTGTAGTGAAAGCTGACATATTAAGACATTATTTTATAACTTACATGAAATCAATATTTTAGACTTTGCAAACACTATCTCTTAAACTTTATTTCTGGATACCATATTTGTAGTTAACGTATTATGCTGCCTTATACTGACCAGATGGGTTGGTAATAAGTACACTTTCCTCTAGGCATAATCAGACATTAGCAAATAATTATGGATTATACTTGACAAATTGAACTGTAGTTAATCTCTCCTCGGTTGGTTGCCAAACAGCTTAAATAATTACTGAAACCAGAAAGCATTTTTAGGTGTTGGATATTCGAAACTGGATTTACATGATATGGGGTTATGTGGACAATAAACCACTGTGAATGGGAAGCATACTATGTTCTGATTTAGTATAAATTATGTCCAAATTATTGTAGTGATCCTGCCAGCTAATTGATAAGAGCTGACAGGGTGAACTTCCCCTGGAGCTGTGGATAAGGATCGATCACAGAAGATGGACCATTGTTCTGATATGAATATTCGTCATAGGTTCCTACTGCAACACCTGGTAGGTTTTATGGCTCAGCACACTCAAATATTAATATAGGAATGGCTGAGGAAGGTAGGATAAATTACAGCAAACAGTATTTACCTATTTACATATTTATTAACATGAGCAATGACTAGTGACATAGGTGAATATTTACAATGTTGCATTGGCTTTGAAACAAAACATTATAGATAGGGCGAATGACTAGGTGATCATGTAACTAATGGGTCCCTCGCAGCCCAAACTAAATGTAATATTGATAATCTCCCCATTGACTATGCCCACATGAATATGACCAAATGATTGACTCTTTAACTGTCCACACCCAGCTATCGCAGCAGAGCCCAACTTAGTATGAGACAACTGGCAGCATCTTCTTTTCTGTGACGGCCGCCTCCGCAGCGCTGGCGCTGATGCCCTCAGTGTCGATGTGGTTCATTGAAAGACTTTCGTAGAGAGACAGACAGATCCCTGCTCCCTGGGTTTAAATACTTACTCCCCCTTCCTATCCAATGTTGCCACCTTGACGATTTTGTCGCTAGATTTAGTGAATTTTGAAGTTCGGCAGCGATATTCTTAAATATGTTATCGTCAAAAAAATATTTAATGATTTTTAGTGATATTCAACATTGGAGAGTTTCGAAAAATAGACTGGCAACACTGTACAGCCATGACCAGTATAAAGCATTGTCAGCGATTACTGACTAAAGACAATTACAGAAAAAATCTTTGACCATAGATATAATTATACGTCTTTGTTTAGCTCTGCTCGCGTAGAGTTAGTTAGGTTATGTTAGTATTTGTTTCAGTTTTATTTAGCCTCGAAGTTATCCAAATAAATGTTCTGTTCCTGTGGTGTGTGAAGTGGTATCTATCGCTCACTATGAAGTGCCACTGAACGAGAAGACTGTTTCTACACAAAAATATCGGAGAGAATGGGAAACTAAAGACGAGTTTAAAATATGATTTTGGCCTGTGATAAACGAACCTACAAGAGCTTTTTATACCTTTCTTCATTGTGAAATATTCGCAAGAATGGATAATATAACGAAACACTGTGAAACAAAACCTGATTTCCAAAAACAGAGGGATTAAATTTTAATAATTTTGTCGAGAACAAATTGAGCAACCGTATGGCTATAAATACTCTTTATTGCATCCTTTTTATAAGAAATTGGCTAAAAATAGTGGGAAAAATCTATGACAGAGCTTCCGGCTGATGTGATTGCGGCAATTGGTAAAGATGCTAAATACTCTTTCAAATCTAAGACTGATGATTCATTTCATCCTTCCACATCTGCAAGTTCTGCACTCCAACGAAGACAAAGATGATGCCGAAGAAGAAATGCCGATTGAAGAATTTGATGTTGATTTTTAATACTATGATATGTTGAAAATAATGAAAATACTAATTTTAAAAATATTTTTATATAACTTACAAGTTTTATTTGGCGATTTATAGCGAATCTTTTAGCTATAAATATCCCGTAATCTAGTGAGTTTTGAGACCAAGTCTAGCGACTTTTACTTTCGTAAGTTGGAAACACTGTTCCTATCATCACTGTCATGGAGAAAGGAAATATATGGAGGAGAAATTACGTTAAATTGGTGAAGCAGTCTCGCGCATGCGCAGTGGCGGCAGCGGCGATATTGCGCTTCCAAACAATTGCGATGTTCCCAGTATATCCCGAAAACTAAGCAAGATATAGTAAAATTGTATTATTTATTTTCGATTTGTCTCGCCGTGTTACATAAGAATCGATCATTAAATTTGACTTTTGCGAAATTTTTGTTCTCCATTTCAACCTCACTTTTGATACAGTATACCTCTAGAACTACGTGAGATATCGAAAATTTTTATTCTTTATTTTTCATTTTCCTCGTCTTTCTAAATAAGAATCCATCATCAAATTTGACTTTGACCAAATTTTTCTTCTGAATTTCAACCAAAACCATTTCACATTTGGGACGGAATATCTCGAAAACTAAGCAGGATATCAAAAAATTGTATTCTTCATTTTTTATTTGTCATATCGAGTTACATAATAATCCATCACCAGATTGCGGCGTCACATTTATCCTAGAGTCCCCTTGAGGTTTTTGTACATATTCCCCGTGTCTGTATGGAAGCGGCCATGCCCCCTCCACTCCGGCCATGCCCCCCACTCCTCCTCACCCTGCTTCACTTCAATGCGTGGTGAAGGTCTCTTGCGTCGTCTCCATATATTTCCTTCCTCCATGCATCACTGTGTGCAGAGGGTAATACTCCTTGCTAACCTTATGTATGAAGTCATTTTACCAGCTTGCAGTAATGACAGGTGCTTGGCAACTGGCTTGCTGATATGCGTGCTACTTCTCAGGTCATAGCTCCTATTGCTTTACTTTTTCATGTTCGCCCAATCTGGATACCTTCTTTGAAATGAATATGAAGTATTTGGGCAAGTGATCACCTAGATTACTGCGTTATTATAAAGACTATATCAATTCTTTAATCATGTAATGTGGATATAAAAAGAAGAGACAGATGTAATATTTATAAACATTTGTTGCAAAAACATATTGTCATTAGAGGCGGGAAATGACTTGGCGGGGGGGGGGGAGGGGTAAGAAATGGTTAGGAATTTGGCCATGGCCTTGGCCTTCTAAAGGAAGTATCCCCGCATCTGCCTGGAGTGATTTGGGGAAACCATGGAAAACCCAAATCCAGATGCCTGGACAAGGATTCTATCCTATGTCCTCCCAAATGTGAGGCCAGAACATGACTGATCACCACCATGCTCGGTAAAAAAAAAATCATTTAAATGTCTGACAACCAAATATGTCACAACTAATTGAGGAAAACACATAGTACTGGAGTTGACCAGAGATATATGGAACATTAATAAAGACTGCCTGGGTTACAAGACTTGTCATGAAGTAACCTCTCAGTAAATAATGGTTTAAAATACAATGGGGCACAAACCTCCCATTTTACTAAATATTACTATTATGATAAATAACTTATAGTTTCCCCAAATCACTCGAGATTAATATTGAGATGCTTCCTCCAAAAATGCCATGACTGAATTTCTTACTGTTCCTTTCCTCCATTCTTACTCACCTCTAATGAGCTCAATGTCGACGAGATGTAAAGCCATAAGGACAAATAACCAACAAAAGGCACAAAGGCGATGTAACATGAATGAGGCAAGCAGGGAAGTAGGAAGCATGTTCATCATACCTAAGAAAGTAAGTGTTAATCATAGCAACTATATCTTCGCTGCTCGAATGTGTTTGCCAGAATGGAAGGAACCCTGGTACCATATCCTTTTTATCAACTTAGTAACAGTGTGCACTGTAACTTCACAATGGCCTTTATTTAAGCAGCAAGTAAGATGAAAGCTCACTCGTGATGTCACGTTGATAGATGAGTGTAGGAGAATGGAAAACATGCAACTATTTTGAAAATTTCCATTTGCACTTTATAAGACTAGCAAAAACCCTCTATATGAATACTGCCACATGCGATGTTTAGCATGCATTATACCACCTGGAATGCAATTCAATCGACACCAACAGTATTTCTGTCACAACAAGAAATCAATATTAGACTAAACACCAATTTGTATTTACTGATGAATAAATTAAATAATTTTTATTGAATCTACTGGTAAAAATATGGCTCATTACATCACATTTAAAGAAATTAATCTTTAGCAAGTCACTAATGGCCCTTTTCGTAGCAACAGGGTAGTCATATATGCACTTCAGAGGCTGTACATTCATGAGTAGTTACTCTGATACTTAGGGCTGGCAGAGAAAGTATGGATCTGACTGTAATAGAAATCCTTCAAGTCTTCGTATTCTTATTAGAATGATCTAGGTCTATTGGCTTTAATAAACCTACTTACATCAGCAATCCAATTAATTTGTTATTGTTTCAAAAAAAATTTTCAGTAAATAATTATTTCACACATTCAAGGTAAATGAAACCTCTTTAAAATAGTTAGCTATTATTGTAGTTAAAAAACATCAATAATTAATTATTGACAGCAATATTTATATCAGATGTGAAAAATGTACTTCTATTTTTGTTGTTGCAAGTTATTTTTGCTTACAGAAATATTTTAATATATTCCTGCAAAGCATTCCCTTTTTAGTTAACCATTATCCTAACAATATGATTGTAAGATAACTTACTTTTATGGCAATAGTTCAGATAATTTCAAAATAGTGAGATTGTATAGTAGATAGGGATGATACTTCCATCAGAGTACATGCAATTCACTTAACAGTGACATTATTTTATGTATTCTGAAGCAGACAACTTTTAATTATTTTATATATTGGAATATGATTAAATATTAAAGTAAAAACAACTCGTCTGTGAAACAGTCAAGTAACATATAAACAATTCTGCAGACAGTAGCTCAAACCGCTGCTGGGGTGACTCATTCTGGCTTCTTTGGCCATTTTCAATGATGAAGGGATGGGCAGGGCCGGCGCTAGGAATTTCGGGCCCCGGGCAAAATGTGCGACCTTTTTTTTTTTTTAGCTCTACATACTAGCCGGGCGACAATAGGCGGATTCTTGGCTTCGAGGCCTTTGGCCCCCTGCAGCTGGTGATCGGGGCCCCCCAATCAGCCGGCGGGCCCGGGTACATTTGACCTGCTTACCCCCCCCCCCCTCCTAACGCCGGCCCGGGGATGGGGACTTAGAGTCGCTCATAATTATGATTTGATTCCATGGATCAGGGGCAGATAGGTACCATTCTGCTTACTTGAAGGAAATCCTTCTAATTGATGATATCTGCCTGTAAAAACTATTATCTAAGATAGGTCTATTTTAGTTTGAGAATTGCATTGTTTATGAAACAGAAAGTAGGGAACATCCTAGAATTCACTTGGTGAGTGCACAAAATTTCTTTAAAACAAAATCACGATGGCCAGTACATGAAGCCAAGGACTCAAAACTAGCATCTTATACCCCTCCAATCCAGTGTGATGAAACCTCAAAGCACGCAGTCTCACTGTGCGGATGCAACTTATGTATATATACAGAACATTAAACAGTTTTACCTCAATCTGACAATCATACTTTTTGAATGAGTATATCTTTTCCAGTTTAGTCCAATTCCTGATCTCTCTCAGCATATCAGCACCACGCGTGGTGGGTGAGCAGTTAATGCTCTGGTCTCGCATTTCGGAGGACGCTGGTTCGAATCCCTGTCTGAGCATCCAGATTTCGGTTTTCTATGTTTTCCCAAAATCACTCCAGGCAAATGCCTGGATGCTTCCTTCGAAAGGCCATGGCCGAATTGCTTCCCATTCCTTGTCCCCAGTCCCATCCCACATTTAATGAACTCGATGTCGACGAGCCAAAAAACCATAAGTAATATTTAGTATATATATTAGGAGTATTAGCTTGTCTCCTGTTATGATATCCCATGGAGGAAGGAATATATGGAGACGACGCAAGGGACCTTCGCCACATACTGAAGTGAAACCGGGTGGAGACAAGTGGGGAGGGGAGGCCGCCATATTGCTTGACCAGAGAAACACGGAAATATGCACAAAAACCTCAAGGGAATCATAAGACAACCGTGGCACCGCAATTTGATGATGGATTATTATGAACTCGACGAGACACATCAAAAATGAAGAATAAATTTTTTTGATATCGTGCTTAGTTCTCGAGATATACTGTCTCAAAAGAGTGGAGTTTCTGGTTGAAATTCAGAAGAAACGTGTCCCCAAAGTCAAATTTGGTGATAGATTCTTATGTAACACGACGATACAAATCGAAAATAAAAAATAAATTTTTTCGATATCTCGCTTAGTTCGCGAGATATACTGTCTCAAAAGTGGGGTTGTTAGGTTATGAGGGGATTCAACGATAACCGTGGCGCCGCAATTTGATGACGAATTCTCATGTAACTCGATGAGAGAAACTGAAAGTAAAGAATAAAATTTTTTGATATCTCGCTTAGTTCTTGAGATATTGTACCTTAAAATTGACGTGGTTAGGTTGAAATGTGGCCTGGACCAGAAAAAAACTATCGCCATATCCATATTTGATGATGAATTCGGACGTAACTTAATGAGTAGGTAATTCTTTTTAACTTGAATAACAAACTGTTTATTTCTACAGTCCTTAAATTTTAGTTGATGTTCAAATAGGTTATATTTTCACATTCTATTTCAGTAATTGACAAGGAAGATTTCAAAATCTAGAAATATACTTGAAGACATATTTAAAAACAGAAACAAGTCATATCTGATATTTAAAAAAAAAGCATAAGTCAGTGTTTAGAGCTTTAAAAAAATTAATACTTCATAAAACCTCACAGTTTCTGAGCTTACTTAGAAGATATTGTACCTCCTTCACCCATGGAACTTGAGTCTTCCTGTTCTCTTTGAAAGTCGAGTATTTTCTTTGCCATTCTTTCTGGTTCCATTCTCTTGATGTGTCCATAGAAAGCTAGTCTCCTTTTCTTAATTGTGTTTGATACCTTTTCAAACTTGTCACATAATTGTTGGTTCGATCTCAAACGGAAATTAAAATCGTTTCCTGTCACTTTTACTGGTATATACATATATTTGAAAATCAAGTTATGTCAAATTCCTTATATAATAATTATTGTTTGCAGTCGATTTTTTATAGTTTGATTTTTTGGTTTATGGCCATTAGAGGCGGAAAAGGTCTGGGTGCAAGGAACAGGTAGGTAACTGTTTATGTTCTTTTAAAGGAACCATTGTTAAAAATAAACAAATCTCCGCTTTAGTCCATAATGTTTCTCCCAAGGAGTAACAATCAATATACAGACCAGAGTGAGAATATAAAGGAAGGATAATTTGGGATATAAATTTAATTTAATTTAATTGCAATGGAGCACACGCTCCGGTGGCAATTTCCCTACACACCCAACTTCCCCCTATCCTACACTCACCTACATTTGCCCTCTACAAACTTTAACTTTAAATTCTTTTAACGCTTTCGGTAGGTTATTCATCATTCCCCTTGGTAACTCATTCCAATCCCTGACACCCTTACCTAAAAAAGAAATGCAAATGGTCTACACTACACCAACAAAAATTTGAGAATAATATGATCCTATTGAGAGCAATAAATAAATTTATAGCGAATGGCACTAATGTTGCGGTTGCCTGTCAGATACTTCAAGAACGATAATTACAATGTGACTTACTTATGAAACGCTATTCCAGGTTTTTTCCTATCTCGTCTGTTTGTGCAACCATATGCATCACAACTTGGCATTATAGAAAACTTTAGAATATTCGAAAATGAAATATTCTCAGCAGCTGACACAGTGCAAACAGCCCAATGTTTTGGTACTCCTACGATATCCGTCGCGCAGGCACAGTTTTTTTCACGAGGTTTCACGGATTTCGCGTTATCTCGTCTCCATATATTCCTTCCTCCATGTGACATCCTGTGTCTGAATGTTTCGTAATCGTTGGTTTGTTCAAGGACGTGCAGATAAAAGTGTACTCGTTGCTTCTTCTGATATTCGAATGCTGACAAAGTTTGCTCCAGCTCATATGTTATGTGGCAATCAAATCCAAATCTCTTCTGCAAGTTTTCTGCCAGTCAAACGAAGCTATACACGCACCTTATCCTTGATTTTCTGAATGTTAGTCTGACCAGTTCAAGCGCATGGCCTTCCTGACCTATGTTTATTTTCAGTTGATTGACCAACCATTTTCGAATCGGATAAACAAATCGTAACACTGCTTAAGATTCGGAAAGGATCACATCAATAAGCTTACTCCAGAAGGTGAATGTTTTCCATAATTTCACACAAAACTTCGCATTGTATCGTTGCTCCAGTAAGGCTCATATTAAAAATATCCTCTCAAATAATGAAGCTTGTTGCACTTAAAAAACAATAACACAGAATTAAGAGCATTCCAAGAAAAAATACATTACTGTGGAGCATACAAGTAGGCATTTCTACAAAATCCCATGTCACTGAAGTTTTTTTTTTTCCTTTTTCTAAGAAAGTCAGTTAAACTATGATCAGAATTCTCACTTAAAACTACACGAATTTAAGTGGAGACCACAGTAAGTGAATCTACGCAGTGTTTGTACCAGAGGCTCTATGTATTTAAAAAAAAATAGAACCAATTATTTATTTACTCGTAGTTTTTCTTTTCCCTTTTCGTTTCAGCCCTCTGTGGACTACGACGACGCAACTTCATTTCCTCTTCTGAGTTTCCTTCCTCCGTCGCCACTGCTCTTTCATTCTCTCGCTCTCTCTTGCTTTTTCTTCCTCTGAAAATGTCCTATTTTTTCCTGATTGGTTTTTATTTAGTCAGATGCTTTACCTGCGCAATTTTTCCTCAGGATAATTCCCTGTCTTGGATATCTTCCCTGCTGATTCCACATCTTTCCAGATCCTGATGGACCTCCTTCACCCATGGAACTTGAGTTTCCTGTTCTCTCGAAAGTTGAGTATTTTCTTTGCCATTCTTTCTGGTTCCATTCTCTTGATGTGTCCATAGAAAGCTAGTCTCCTTTCCTTAATTGTGTTTGATACCTTTTCAAACTTGTCACATAATTGTTGGTTCGATCTCAAACGGAAATTAAAATCGCTTCCTGTCACTTTTACTGGTATATACATATATTTGAAAATCAAGTTATGTCAAATTCCTTGTTTGCAGTCGATTTTTATAGTTTGATTTTTTGGTTTATGGCCATTAGAGGCGGAAAAGGTCTGGGTGTAAGGAACAGGTAGGTAACTGTTTATGGTCTTTTAAAGGAACCATTGTTAAAAATAAACAAATCTCCGCTTTAGTCCATAATGTTTCTCCCAAGGAGTAACAATCAATATACAGACCAGAAGTGAGAATATAAAGGAAGGATAATTTGGGATATAAATTTAATTTAATTGCAATGGAGCACAGGCTCCGGTGGCAATTTCCCTACACACCCAACTTCCCCCTATCCTACACTCACCTACATTTGCCCTCTACAAATTTAGCTTTAAATCCTTTTAACTTTTTCGGTAGATTATTCATCATTCCCCTTAAATAAAGCAACAGTAGATGAAAATGATAGAAGTGAAATGGAATTTAAAAATTGAAACTAAAACTTATATCCAAGTCAGAATTAAGCTGAGGAAAGACCCTCTGGTGGCTCAGTTGGTTAATGCCCGGTTCGAATGCCTTCGCCTCTGGCAGAACTTTGTTCATGTGAAGCACGCTAGGGCGCTCCATGGTTCAGGATCTACGTAAAGCTGTGGTGTTTGCAGCCATGACAGAGGTTTATGCGCAGCTTATCGAAACTCTGTCACGCGGCGGCCAAACAATCTTTCGGGATTTCCCGGCCAACGATCCCATACGCTTTTACCCTTACCCTTCTTCAAACCTTTTAATTTAGAAATTGTGGTCGAAGACTCAAAAAAGTCTTTATTTTAATACTAGACAGCAATATGGCTAAATTAACTATCCGCCACATGAAATATAGAGTGAGTCATAGAATTCTTTCTGATTTCATAAGACCGTTACCCGAACACGAGCGAGAGCAGAAGGATGGGGATAGCCAGGCCCGCCGTAAGCGGGCGTGCAAGGCGTGCACCGCACGCGGGCGGCACATCAAGGGGGGTGGAAAAACGAGTGATCGACAGTCGCCGCCCCGCGATAGTTGCCACTCCATTGTCGCCGGGACGAAATTTGCAGCGTATTATGTAGCATTACGTAGCAGACAATTGCAGCAATGGGGGCGGCAAATAATGTTCGAAGGGGCGGCAATCTCAAACTTTTTTGACCTGGTTAGGAAATTTCCTAGATCCACCACTGGCTGTAGTTAGACAGGGGCCAGCATGTTCGGGATTGCACGCGGACGCTCAAACAGCTAGCGGCGGGCCTGGGAATAGCGTGGCATGCAGTTTTCAGTGTGAACAATGGCTTTGTCGGGATAATATCGAGCATTCGTAGTGGAAGAGTACACTCAAAATGGCGTCTCCACGATCAAAACACAGCGTACGCTTCGTCTATATTTTGCTCTTGGTCGTCATGATCCCGTTCTCATTACACCAATAATTCAGAATTGTGTATCTGATTTTAGAATCTTCGGCATTAAAAAGAAAACCACCAGGCCGAATTAGGAAGTCAACGCCAGCGGAAAACGTGGATAGAGTTCGGGTTTCGATCCAACAATCCTCCCCCCCCCCCCCCAGCCTTCTGTTCGTAAACACGCCGCTGCACTTTGATTATCTGCTAGTAGTGTCAGAAGAATCGTCCATAGAGACCTTAAATTACACCCATACAAGATGCAGATTGAACAAAAGTTAAGTGAAAAAGACTTAGACACACGAACAAATTTGTGCCGCTACATTCGGCAGAATATCCCTCGTACTGCTGTTTTGATCTGTAGTGACCAGGCCGATTTTCATCTGGCCGGAACTGTAAATAAACAAAATTTCCGATACTGGGCTCAGAATTAACCTCGGAACCTTCACAAACGACCACTTCACAGCCCTCGAGTGACAGTGTGGTGCGCTGTTGCAGATTTTAGTGTGGGGGTCCCTTCTCTTTGAAGAATATGGTCAAGCTGTAACAGTGAATTCTGCTTCGTATTGTTTCATGCTTGAAATTTTTATAAAACCGAAATTGGATCAATTAATTCACAACTATTTACAATGACATCTGGTTCCAACAAGATGGTGCTAAGGCCAATACATCGTGTCGTTCGATAGATATTCTGAGACAAATATTTCCCGGTTGTCTTATCTATTTCCGAGGTGACATTGGGTATGCCCCCAGATTGCCTGATTTAATCCCATGCGATATTTTTCTCTGTGGTTACTTCAAGGAAAAGGTATCTGGACATCGTCCCCGAACTATCGATGAACTGAAGGTTGCCATCACTGAAGAAATCAATGTTATTCCTCTGAATACGATTTTCAGAGTCATGGACAACTTCTGGGATAGGTTCCTTCAGTGTTTGGACATTGGTGGTAGACATTTAAAAGATACCATGTTCAAACCCAAGTAAATTAAAACTGCATTCTTTGTTCTTTCTAATAATAAAAAAATTCATAATTTCTCGTTTTTGTATTTAATATATACCTCTTTGAAATCGGAAAGATTTCTATGACTCATCCTCTATGATGGTGGAGACACTTTCTGCCACTGATATGTATGACGTCACATTTACGGATAATGGTGTCAACATCGCGGTTCCAGCTACAAATACCACAAATGGGATCTGCATGGGAAGTGGGGGTTGTCTCGAGAGGGGTAAAACGAGTGAATATTCATTTATATGGAAACAGAGACACTTCATATATAACAGTGGCAAAAAGTGTTTTCAGCGTTAGCAGCATATTCCATGTGGCGGAAAATTATTGAAGTGGTATCTGGAATTAAATCGAAGTTTCTGCTACTCCATGAAGGTAAAGATTTAGGTTTACAAATGCCGGAAGAATTTTAAATGTGCTAACATAATCAAAGTACGAATAGGTTATGTTTCCCGAAATGTGGGCTAGCCGGGAAGGGAGACTTAATTCTAAAAACTTTTTTCCAATTTCTTAATTTTATCGTAAATCTTTGGAGTGCAGTTTTACCTTATATTTATTTTTACTCATTTACGAATATTAATTTTTAAGTGTTTTTGGCAAACCATTCAACACTGTCCTTGGTTGATTATTGAAATCCACAAGTTCCTTACCTACATAAGAAAATGTGTCCACTCATATTTATCTTGAGTGCCATCTTGTGGTCATGGTCATCTATTCACTTCCATGAACTACTTTTCATACCTACTGCAATATCTTTTCATTCCTCATCTCCCGTATACGCCCTGTACACTCCCATGACCCTCCTCATTCTCCTCCTGTCTTGCAATGAATCCCATTCCAGCTCTTATATCATATCTGTTACTGATTGCATTCTGCGATAATTTCCAGAAATAAATCTAGCAGCCCTTCTTTGCACCCTCTCCAACTCCTGTATTTGATACTCAAAATGAGGGTCTCATACTACACTACCATATTCAAGCAATGGTCTGACCAAAGTTTTGTAACCCAATTCCTTTACTTCTCTCGTATATCCCCTCCAATCCTCAAAACGAATATACTCCTAACTCTAATTAAACATCTTCGTATCTCCCAATTAATCACAAAGTAGATTCTTTATCATACCAGTTATCGATTGTGTTCTGCGGTAATTTCCGCAAATGAAACTAGCGTCGCTTCTTTGCACCAACTCTATAGATAACTGTATTGAATAGACATATGTTAAGACGGATGATTATATAAATCCAATCGAGTCACTAAGAAA
Source organism: Vandiemenella viatica (assembly GCA_031002005.1). Taxonomy (NCBI): domain Eukaryota; kingdom Metazoa; phylum Arthropoda; class Insecta; order Orthoptera; family Morabidae; genus Vandiemenella; species Vandiemenella viatica. The sequence goes on from JARYHS010006518.1 coordinate 644,289, forward strand.
TCATCCTTTTCGTAGGTGTTAGAATTTTCATACGCGTTCTTTAGTTTCAAATTACACTTGCATATGGTGAAAATTCTTGTTTAGTACTTCCATTTCTTAAAAACAAACTAGTCCACCTGGCGAATATAGAGTTTGCTACAGTTTTCTTTATGTTTCTTCCTAGGGGTACTGTTCAAATTGATATCGATTTTTCTTTGTTATTTTAGTAATAGTGTGATTTTATGCATCGACTGTTCGTTCGTATTCCGAGCTACTTGATGGTGGTGTACATGTTTCTACTTAGCTGATCGCAGCTTGGCTTTCTTGGGGCTTGCTTCCACCTGTCTTCTGTCTCCAGCTTTGGGAGCCCAACCGTGGCGGTAGCACCGTATTCGCCACCTCTTCGAGAATCATGCTGAACAAGTTTTCGTATATGTGCGTTTTGGAGTCGCCACTAAATCACGCTACCTCTTGCTCTGCAATACTGGTTCAATTCTATTTGATACGAGGCGTACCTCAATGGAGCGTAGCCTAAAACCCCTCTATGTGAACTCTTTGTGCGCCATAGTAGTAACAAAAACTCTCACAATCATATATATTATTTCTATAAGGTGTTTTTTTTGTGACAAGTCGTTATCTCCCTTCATACAGTACTTAACCAAAATCAATGAATCAGACACCTTTTTTTTTTTTTACATATGCTTTACGCCTCATAGACGTCCAGGTCATTAGAGGCGGAATAGTACTGGGACAAGGAACGGGAAGGAATTCGGTCATATTAAAGCTTATGGTCTCCACCTTGGTCACATTATATTTTAAGAAGTGATTTTTTCAGAATTCTACCCTTTAAGGGCAAAAATGTCAATATTTCTAAAATGCTGTTTTTTGTGTTACGAGTCATCTCCCTGGATACCTATCTGAAATCGTTTAATGAAGTATCATTTTAAAGATTAAGATCTCCACTTTGGTGACATCATATATTAAGAAAGGATTTTTTTGGAATTCAACTCTTAAAGTTAAAAAGTATCATTGGTTCTACAACGCATTTTTGTGTCACGAACCATTAATCTCCCTTCTTACCTAACAGAGATAGATAAATGAGGTATTATATTAAAGAGTAAGGTTTCCGCTGTGATTATATTTTAAGAAATTTATTTTTCGTAATTCGACCCTTAAAGGACAAAAAAGTGAATATTTCTAAAATTCATGAGCCATTTATCTCCATTAATATTTAATCGAAATCGATAAACAGGGTATCGTTTAAAATATTATAGTATCCGCTTTGGACACGTCATATTTTAAGAAAGAACTTTCTTTAAATTCAACCTTTAAGGGACAAAAATATCATCATTTCAAAACATTTTTTTTTATCTCGCTTTATGCCTAGCCGAAATTGGTAAACGAGGTATCAATTTAAAGGCCAAGGTGTCCGCTTTGATCACACCATATTTTATAAAAGGAATTTTTATGGAATTTGATCCTTAAAGCGCAAAAGTATCAATATTATTTCTACAACATGTTTTATTATTAGTATTACGAGCCACTTATCTCCTTCAATACCAAACCGAAATCGATAAATGACATATCATTTTAGAGATTAAGGTCTCCAATTAGGTAAAATTGTAAATTAAGAAAGAATTTTTTGAAATTTGATGCTTAAAGTGGTCACGTGTGTCAAACAGTTCGGATCTAAGTCCTCAGATTGTAGCAGCAGTATCGCTGAGATGTCAATAAACTGTTTTTCTGTTATGGAAACAATTTTGATTTGCTATACAATTCCAGTGTAAACATTTTTTTCACACAGCGGCACATATCACAGAGAAGTTGACATGTTGTGTGCTTTTTGTTCAGGTTGGTTGTATTCTGTTAGGGTAAGTGACACTTTGTCGTAGGTACAGTGTGTTTTAAATTTTCCTAACTGTTTCGTAATATGTTTTGATACGTACCTATTACATTAAACAAATCAATATTTGCTACAAAGTGCGGTTCTACTTTTTATTATATTATAAGCATTCAACCTCACTATTCATTTAATTTTATTTGCGAAATTTTCGCACGGGTCGTCTAGTAATAATATAATACCGCAACGATAGCGTGGAACCGATTAATTATATCAAATAACATCACCATGTGGACATGAGAATAATATTTCCTCCCTACAGTCTTAACGATATCGGGATAGGAACCAGATTTTTTATTAAGTCAGATCCAGTCCCAAATTATCAAACGCGAACTTTGTATCCCGGACACATTTGTTATATCTGTTGCATGGGAATGATCCATGTGGTTATTTGGCAGAACTACGAGGCAGGTACATGTGAACCAAGAGATTCTTAAGGCTGGGTGGTCTGCTGAAGCGTGTGCGTGGGACAGTGGATAGGATTTTGTGGACAAGGGTACGTACTCGTTTCACGGGTAGAAAACCTAAAACGCCGTGCTCATGATGAAACATTAAATTGATGAGCTCAGGACCAGGAAAGAACTCGATTATGGAAGCGAGATTGTATTTAATCTTAAGAGGTAGAGATTGGTTATAGCACATGCCCCATGGATTCCCCGAGATCAGGGGGGTAGCCTTGGGAGCTAAGAGCTTGGGACACATTTTGAGAGTATCTGGAGAGAGAATCTTCATCAGAACAGAAGCGTCTCCTTCGGAAGGCCAGGCGGTAATGAAGAGAACGTTTGGTGTGGGAGGGATGGCAGCTGTTGAAGTAAAATATGTATTTTTGTAGCTTTGATCTTAGCATAGTTATGAAGGTCCACGTTCACTAGGGAAATATCAACACCAAGATAAGTGATATGGGTATAGGAGTAAGTCCAAGTAAAGTTATTTTTTTGCTCATGGCTTTACGCCTTATAGACGTCAAGGTCATTAGAGGTGGGAAAGGACTGGGGACAAGGAATGGGAAGGAAATCGGCCATGGCCTTCTGAAGGAAGCATCCTGGCATCTGCCCAGGGTGATTTGGAAAAACCATGGAAAACCCAAATCGGGATGGGTAGACGGGAATCCGAACCCGCATCTTCCAGAATGCGAGGGCAGAGCTTTGCCACTCACCCACCACGCTCGGTCAGATAAAGTTGATGGAGTGACTGTCGTGAAGACAGTGAAGAAAGTTTAGCAGATGTTTTCTTTGTAGGTCCAAATCACAAAAATATCTTCTATATATTTATGCCACTTAAGAGGTTTGATTGACATTTTTTTTAAGGAATTGTTGTTCCAGACAGCCCAGGAATAGGTTTGCATAGGATGGGGACGCATATCTGGTGGTATTCTTGAGAGTTAAAGGACACGTTTTTTTCGATAAAAAGAGATATGCCAAGACCAATAATATGTTATGGAATTGGTTAGAATATTTTTATTCCTTAGTGCAGGTAAAAATTATTGTTGATTGGTTTTTCCAAACATTTAGAGAAGCCTCATAGTAATAAAATAAGACTCTAATGTATACATCTGGCTTATCCCCTTTTTCACAGTGTGGTTTAACTACAGCACACTCAGCCTGTCTGCGATGATAGTGCATTACTTAATTCTGTTGTGCACACTTTAAAAAATCAGCTGCAAATACCATCAAAACACGTTTACTAAATAATGCCTTTATTTTCTCTGTAGTAGGTAAATTTGCAGATATAGCTTCAAATTTATTTTGAGATATAAACTTTTTACATGGTGTTATTGCTCAAAGTAGTTAGACAATATATATATAGTTTGACGGGGGACTTACAGCAGTGGCAGGTATCTTCTTTACTGTGTGCAATATGTATTGTTAATGATTAATTCAAACTTATTTTCAGCTCCCCCTACGTCCTGTGAATGCACATTGAAATAGAAACCAAACATTTTATTTTATCTTGAGAAGTATGTTGCAAAGATGTTCTTAGCGCAGTGATACATCAGTGTCTATAAAGAATAGTCAGGGCTGGTTTAGGGCTACCGCAAGAACCGCAGTCGCGGAGGGTCCCAAACTTGAGGGGGCCCCGCCACGATCCTCTTCAAAATTTGTCCTTACTTAATGAACAATTTCCCTGCTAAAATAAATAATCTACAAATTTAGAATGTTAACAACCTGCGTTCACAATAGACGTTTCCGAGGCGTGGAGTTCCAGGAAAAGTCCTTTCATTAGATTAAGTATTGAGAAAGTGTATATGTTGTAATTACAGTAGGCCTATATATTTAAAGGCGTGTATTGCTCTGAACCTGTTTCAGCAATTTATGTAATTTCGCTAGAATAAACTCATTCATCTTTTGACGTTTCATATAAAAAGTTATTGAATTAAAATGTGTATGCCTGCTCACGTGTCTCCTATATGTACTAGCAAAGAAAGGCAAGAAAAGAAATGTCGTATACAAAAAATGTATTATAAATATAATAGCTTTAAAATTGAAGACAAAAACAATTTCATTTGACACAATAGATGGCAGGGCTTACCTAGAAATGAAAGTGACAGTAGTTTGGATATCCATATGAAATGCATTGATAAAACAACAAAGACTAGGCGAAGTTGGTCCCGTTCAGCTAATACTCAATAAAATGCTGGGCTGTTTGTACACAGATTTAGAGAAACCTCAGTCCATCTGTTTAATCGTTGTTTGAGCTCTACACACAGATTATATATATATAATATGTGTGTGTGTGTATAAAGTCTCTAAAATTATATAAAGTGTGGGCAAAAGTACATCTAGAAAAGAAGTAGGGGGCCCCAAAATCAAACTTCGCAGGGGGCCCCAAAATTCCTTAAGCCGGCCCTGAGAATAGTTATACCGAAATTTATTTAATTATTACGCCATTTCATATCTTCACTGATGCTGTGTGTGATTTCGAAATTCCAGCTGTGTTTTTCAGAGAGAACTCTTTCCAAAACATCAGACGTTGCGCAAGCGGCTTTCACCTTAGTGTGGCTTGACGTTTTTCTATGGCTGAAGGTCACTGCGATGAAAGATGAACAAGTGGATCAGCACATATCTCGTGCCACTACTCCAATCAGAATTACCTTTACAGTCACTCTGACGGTAGTGAAAAAAACCTTGATGTAATTTCCACGATCACAGCGACACTGTAAAACCTGATTCGTTAATTGGATAAGAAATAAACAAAAACACGACTAAAATGAATCAGTTTCTATTTATTACATGTAAATTTTAATAATTGCATAAATGATATCGCAGAAGATATATTACACACTGTTCCAATTTAGTTATCTTCACCCTGGTATCGAATTTTTCTGCAGCAGGTGACTGCCTCCGGACTACCTGAAAGACGACAGATACAAACACATTAAACAGCAAAGCGAGAAACTCTCACTAGTTAATCTCTAAAATCTGTTTGTGGTCATGGTCATCTCTTCCCTTCTACCGATATCCTTCCAGGCCTCATCGCCAATATACGCCTTATACACTCCCAGCACTCTCTTCACCCTCCAATGACTCCCAACCCAGCTCCTTTATCGTATCAGTCTTAATCACAGGTTCCAGCAAGAATTCTATTTGGGACGAATGGGCAGATTAACGCCGAGATGCTGGCTATGAGCTGTAAGGTTCCTTCAAGTGTGTGTTCTTCAGTAACTTCCAGATTTAACTCCTTCAAAAAAAAAAAAAAAAAAAAAAAAAAAAAATTGGCCCTGGGTCGATCCACGTGCTATAATGGCTTCACACTCTAAACGTGAACACACATATTTGAGTTAGGTTAGAGAACAGTATTTTCAAATTAGGAAAAGGACTACTCCATTTTCCAACAACAGGCCGCTTCCTTACCACTGACACCACTGGTGTAATCTGGTAAAATTTATTACAGTCGAAGTACATTCCTATTCACTCTGAATTATAAGCACTTTCAGCAAAATAATATTAGTATTCGGCAAAATAACCACAAAATAATCCTTTGCATCTATACGACGCACAAAACTGTTAAGCAAAACCATTTAAAATTGTCGTGGTCATTAGAGGCGGGATGCGAGTAGAGACAAGGAATGGGAATGGATTCGGCGACGGCTTTTTGAAAGAAGCATCCCGGCATTCTCCTGGTGTGATTTGGGGAAACCATATAAAACCCAAATCTGGATGCCCGAACGGGGATTCGAACCGGTGTCCTCCCGAATGCGAGGCCAGAGCGTTAACCACTCACCCACCACACTCGGTCCAACATTTAATTCCTTATAAAAGGCATATTCGAACATTAAGAGCCATTTGCTCACAATTTTTTCGTTCATGGTGTTGGGTAACTTAAAAATCCAGTAATTGAAATAAACTGTTAATAATGAGTAATTTCACTTAGGATATCGACACAAAAAAAAACTTTTGCAGTGTTAGATGTAATCGCTTCGAACAATATAGATTTATAAGGGAAAGATTACAGTTTTTAGGTAATTTTTTTATGAAGTCATCCTTGCCAGGAGTCTGGTCGTGAAGATAGAAGCTACTCAGCAATGCCTGTTAGTTCCAAACCAATGGTCATTGGATGTTAGATGGATCGAACTGGCAATTAATAATTCAAAGCCCCAAGAATAGGATCGGAAAAATCATGTTTTTGTCTCATAAAAATAAAATCAAATCATGATTTTTCAACAACAAAAAATTAAATGCTGTAATTCAACCATTATGAGTGCAAACCGAAATTCTTCTGTAGGCATTACCCCCTCGCTTCGTTGTTGCAGTTGACACCGAAGAGTATAAGAGTTATGCATCGTGTTGTGCTATAAAACTAAATAAAATGCCTGTTGAAAGACATAAAGATTTCATATGGAATTTTTTAATACAAAAGAATGTTTTATCAAAAACTGGAAGCAGAACTGTTTGTAAGAAGTGTGAAAAAGAAATGCAGGGTTCTACTGCGTGAATGAAAATCATTGCTGAACTTACTATCAAACGAGTTGAAAATGGCCGTGAAAAAGGATGGTGGAACAGTTTTTGTACTCTGGCAAGACGATCTTTGGCTGATTGCTTTGATGTATACATTTCTGAATGGCAAGGTATTGAAGATTAGTAAAGAGAACAGAAATGCAATAGACATTGTAAATCGGCAGAAAGCGGATACCTGGTAGTAGAAAGATCTGTTGAAGAATTTTTGAAGAGACTGAAACCAATATTAATCAAACTGGGTACTCTGCAAAAAAAAAAAGTAATGCGTCTCTGTTAGATGCAGAAAAAGACTTGAAGCCAAATTTAATGAAGCTAATACCTAAGTTCAAAAAGAGATACAAACTAGCTAAGATGCCCAACAACTTGGCGTATTTATTAGTACCAACTTTAACTGAATTCAGGGTGACAGAAGAAGAGGAAGAAAGTGCGCTGTAGGAAGTTAGATCTCAATAGGATGGTTTAAGTTTACTGACAAAAATTATAAAATGAACATATTAAACAATAACATAATCTTTCCTTTACACACTCATTTACATATTAATCTTGATTTATTGTGTCGGCTACAACATGGTGATCCATTCGTCTCCAAGGTCAGAAATCAACACACACACACACACACCCTTGACAGCGCCAAACTATAATCCAGAGATCATCATTCTAGGTGCCCAGAGAAGTATTATTTCTTTCCTACTCAAAGCGGCACCACCGAGAAAACAAGGCCTAGGGACAGCAAATCTTATAACGTATGACGTCAGCACGGGTAGTCATTGGACGGCGCATGACTGGCTGCAATTGCTATTGCATTTGTGGAAACGATCACTTGTTGGCGTCTGCTATTCGTTGTTATTGCGTTCTGTGTTTGTTATTAATATTAATTTGATTAATTATAGTGATATAATTATATAATAATAAGCAAGAAATGCCTTACCGTTGCTGTGTACCTTGCTGTAAGGGTAATTATCCTAGCGGTCCAAAAGTTAGTATGTTTGGTTTTCCATATATATATATATATAACTTTTGTAAGTCTGCACTAATCTGTGCACACTCACAAGCACACAAGAATTCAGGTATGAGTTGACTTCTGATTAGTGAATGTAAAATTGTTTCCTGAAGTTAACTATTTTCTATAATAATTTCTCCACAAATTTTTGTAAAATTTGACAGTATGTACACTTTATGGATATAATGTTATACACAATTCTTTTATTCTATTATACAGCTTGGTCTATAGTTGTATGTTTCTGAAAGTATTTTATTGTTACAATTAAACTTATTCATATTCTTGTTTTGCAAATAGGGAGCATATTACTTTTCTCAGAATTACAAGACTATAAAAGTAATTAATTTGTCAATAATTTACAATTCAATAATATTATTTTCATTCTCATTAATTTTGAATTTTTTATGTTGTCTTGCATGATCTTCCTTGATATGTCACTTTTGGGTATCTGTAGTTCTAATGTTTCTATTCGAAGGATTTAGTGTTTTGAATTTATGATATTTAGTTTGGTTATCGAATGTTGGGCCATTAACTGTCAACATTCACCAGTTAGGAAGATGGGTGGCTCATATTTTCTTCCAGCCATCAGACTTTCAATTTTCCGTGGATTTCCAAAATAACTAGGCAAATATAGAGTCTTCAGAGGAGCATTGCCAAATTCTTTTTCATTCTTTGACTCCTATCGTTTTCCAGTCCTAATGACCTTAACACTAACAAATCAAAAAAGCATGTACTAAAATGAAATTGATGTAAATCACTTACAAATACAGTATATGCTTTTGCAGTACATCGCTACTTATTACCATGTTTAACTACTCGTTTTTGAACAATTAGCATTATCCATAAGAATTGTGTATCAATATACTTCTGTACTGTAAATATGGAACTATTACAAATATTAATGTGGATATTTATTTTTCTCTTAGGGGATACTGTGGAAGTAATATTCATATATACGAGCAGCAGCTTCCTACAGATGAACTACCAACCATATGTATAGAAGATGGAACAGTCACTTGTTACAGTCCTAGTGTTAAGCTAAAATACCATCTGTGCTGTAAGAGTTTTGAGTCAAACAAACAGTCATCTGAGTATGAAGTATCTGGAAAATTATTTACTCAGTCATACTATCCTAAAAAGCATCAAAAGTTTAATCCAAGCATTCCATCACTTACTTTTGAAGCTTGTGCAAAATCTACCATAGAGCCTAGGCTCCTCGAAAGTCGTCAGAGGGTTCATTCTACTGAATCCCCATTTTCTTGTGAAGCTTGTGGAAAATATTTTACTTCACTCGCATATCTTTTAGCACATCAAACGATTCACTCTGGTGACCCCCCATTCTATTGTCAGGATTGTGGAAAACCTTTCATTCGGTCAGGTGATCTCAAAACGCATCAACAGATTCATTGTAGTGTACGCCCATTTACATGTAAAGAGTGTGGAAAAACGTTTACTCAGTCTGGCACTCTGAAAGTGCACCAGAGGATTCATTCTGGTGAACGCCCATTTTATTGCGAAGATTGTGGAAAATATTTTATACAATCTGGTGAATTTAGAGCGCATCAGAGGATTCATACTGGTCAACGACCATTTTGTTGTAAAGATTGTGGAAAATCTTTTACCAAGAATGAATATTTAAAACAACATCAGAGGATTCATTCCGCTGAACATCCATTTTCTTGTCAACTCTGCGGTAAATGTTTTACACAGTTAGGAAGTCTTAAACCACATCAAAGGACTCATACTGGTGAGCGGCCATATTCTTGTAAAATTTGTGGGAAAGCTTTTACTAGGTCTGATACTCTTGTAAAACATCTGCAGGTACATTTGACTGAACACTTGGTTGAGAAGCTTTTGTGATGGCTAAAGATGTTAATATGCATCAGAGGATTCATTCTGACATCCATGGCCAATCTTTTACTCAGTATGGAATTATTTTAATTCATTAGAGAAGTTATTCTATTGAACAACAATTTTTCTAGCGGAGATTATGCAGAATCATTTATTCGGACTTAGTATCTAGAAACGTTAGAGAATTCTTTTGTTTGAACTTACATTTTCTTATAGAATTTGTGGAAAACTTGCCTTCAAAGGCACCAGATTAATTTTTATTACATTTCTATATCTTTGAACATAATTATCTTGGATTGGTTACCTTAAGAACTATAAGAAATTGATTTCAGGTGAATCCCTGATTTCTTTTTAAATTTATGTAAAATATTTTATGAGACTGTTCACCTTTAAAAGTCTTTCTGAAGATTTTAGTTTAACTATAAAGGCTAAAAGGGACTTATTTTTTTAAATAGCACCAAGGAATTCTTTCAGATAAACATCTATCTTCAAGCTAATTTTATTGCAAAATATCCTTGACAGGAAGAAAAATGGAAAAGGAGAAGATAATTATTTATATTTAATGACATTGTTCTTTCACATTTTGTTGATAAAATTGTGTTTATCATGTGACCATTTATACTTTGTTAAATTGTTGTGCTAGCAAATATAAAAGGCTTCTTTGATTATTTGGAATAATTTTATCTGACAGTCCTATTAGAATTTGCTTCTAAAATATTTAATGGTAATATAATCACAAAATGAGTTTGTGGTGTTATCAGATATGTCTTGATAACTATTTAATTGGCAATAATTATAGTGGAGACTGAAAATGATTGTGTGTTAACTGTCTAATATTACATATGATTATTTTTGGCATTCTGTGGTGTGTTGAAAATATCCCCACACTGATGACTAATTTCAAACTCATTGAGGGTTAGCAAAAAAAAAAAAAAAAAATAGTAAAATTAGGTATCATAATATTTATATGTTTGTATTACTTTCCTTCTGTGATCTTTGCTAGCCAATGAGCACATCATCAGTTGTTTTCATAGTTTATACTGATTAATAGTTAGTATTGGTTACAGTTGTATATCAAGTATGTGTTTTTCATCATAAAGGCTTGAACTGGAAGGTAGCTTATATCTCATCCATGACACAAAATTATGTTAGAGGATTGTAGTGAAAGCTGACATATTAAAACATTATTTTATAAATTACATATATTCAATATTCGAGACTTTGCCAACACTATCTCTTAAACTTCATTTCTGGATACCATATTTGTAGTTAAAATTTTACGATGCCTTATACTGAGTGGATGGATGACCAAATTGGTAGGTAATAAGTACACTTTCCTCTTGGCATAATCAGACATTAGCAAATAATTATGAATTATATTTGACAAATTGAACTGTAGTTAACGTATCTTCGGTTGGTTGCCAAAGAGCTTAAATAATTACTGAAACCAGAGAGCATTTTTAGGTGTTGGATATTCGAAACTGGATTTACATGATATGGGGTTATGTGGGCAATAAACCACTGTGAATGGTAAGCACACTATGTTCTGATTTAGTATAAATTATGTCCAAATTATTGTAGTGGTCCTGCCAGCTGATTGATAAGAAAGGACGGGGTGAACTTCCCCTGGAGCCATGGATAAGGATCGATCACAGAAGATCGACCATTGTTCTGATATGAATATTCGTCATAGGTTCCTACTGCAACACCTGACAGGTTTTATGGCTCAGCACACTCAAATATTAATATAGGAATGGCTGAGGAAGGTAGGATAAATTACAGTAAACAGAATTTACCTATTTACATATTTATTAACATGAGCAATGACTAGTGACATAGGTGAATATTTACAATGTTGCATTGGCTTTGAAACAAAACATTATAGATAGGGCCAATGACTAGGTGATCATGTAACTAATGGGTCCGTCGCAGCCCAAACTAAATGTAATATTGATAATCTCCCCATTGACTATGCCCACATGAATATGACCAAATGATTGACTCTTTAACTGTCCACACCCAGCTATCGCAGCAGAGCCCAACTTAGTATGAGACAACTGGCAGCATCTTCTTTTCTGTGACGGCCGCCTCAGCAGCGCTGGCGCTGATGCCCTCGGTGTCGATGTGGTTCGTTGAAAGACTTTCGTAGAGAGACAGACAGATCCCTGCTCCCTGGGTTTAAATAGTTACTCCCCCTTCCTATCCAATGTTGCCACCTTGACGATTTTGTCGCTAGATTTAGTGAATTTTGAAGTTCGACAGCGATATTAAATATGTTATCGTCAAAAAAATATTTTGTGATTTTTAGTGATATTCAACCTTGGAGAGTTTCGAAAAATAGACTGGCAACACTGTACAGTCATGACCAGTATAAAGTATTGTCAGCGATTACTGACTAAAGACAATTACAGAAAAAATCTTTGACCATTGATATAATTATACGTCTTTGTTTAGCTATGCTCGCGTAGAGTTAGTTAGGTTATGTTAGTATTTGTTTCAGTTTTATTTAGCCTCGAAGCATTCGCGAAAGTTATCCAAATAAAGTTGTGCTGTTCCTGTTGGTGTGTGAAGTGGTATCTATCGCTCACTATGGAAGTGCCACTGAACGAGAAGACTGTTTCTACACAAAAATATCGGAGAGAATGGGAAACTAAAGACGAGTTTAAAATATGATTGCTGCCTGTGATACAAGAGCTTTTTATACCTTTCTTCATTGTGAAATATTCGCAAGAATGGATAATCTAACGAAACACTGTGAAACAAAACCTGATTTCCAAAAACAGAGGGATTAAATTTTAATAATTTTGTCGAGAACAAATTGAGCAACCGTATGGCTATAAATACTCTTTATTGCATCCTTTTTATAAGGAATTGGCTAAAAATAGTGGGAAAAATATGTGACAGAGCTTCCGGCTGATGTGATTGCGGCAATTGGTAAAGATGCTAAATACTCTTTCAAATCTAAGACTGATGATTCATTTCATCCTTCCACATCTGCAAGTTCTGCACTCCAACGAAGACAAAGATGATGCCGAAGAAGAAATGCCGATTGAAGAATTTGATGTTGATTTTTAATACTATGATATGTTGAAAATAATGAAAATACTAATTTTAAAAATATTTTTATATAACTTACAAGTTTTATTTGGCGATTTATAGCGAATCTTTTAGCTATAAATATCCCGTAATCTAGTGAGTTTTGAGACCAAGTCTAGCGACTTTTACTTTCGTAAGGTGGCAACACTGTTCCTATCATCACTGTCATGGAGGAAGGAAATATATGGAGGAGAAATTACGTTAAATTGGTGAAGCAGGCTCGCGCATGCGCAGTGGCGGCAGCGGCGATATTGCGCTTCCAAACAATTGCGATGTTCCCAGTATATCCCGAAAACTAAGCAAGATATAGTAAAATTGTATTCTTTATTTTCGATTTGTCTCGTCGTGTTACATAAGAATCGATCATTAAATTTGACTTTTGCGAAATTTTTGTTCTCCATTTCAACCTCACTTTTGATACAGTATACCTCTAGAACTACGTGAGATATCGAAAATTTTTATTCTTTATTTTTCATTTGCCTCGTCTTTCTAAATAAGAATCCATCATCAAATTTGACTTTGACCAAATTTTTCTTCTGAATTTCAACCAAAACCATTTCACATTTGGGACGGAATTTCTCGAAAACTAAGCAGGATATCAAAAAATTGTATTCTTCATTTTTTATTTGTCATATCGAGTTACATAATAATCCATCACCAGATTGCGGCGTCACATTTATCCTAGAGTCCCCTTGAGGTTTTTGTACATATTCCCCGTGTCTGTATGGAAGCGGCCATGCCCCCTCCACTCCGGCCATGCCCCCCACTCCTCCTCATCCTGCTTCACTTCAATGCGTGGTGAAGGTCTCTTGCGTCGTCTCCATATATTTCCTTCCTCCATGCATCACTGTGTGCAGATGGTAATACTCCTTGCTAACCTTATGTATGAAGTCATTTTACCAGCTTGCAGTAATGACAGGTGCTTGGCAACTGGCTTGCTGATATGCGTGCTACTTCTCAGGTCATAGTTCCTATTGCTTTACTTTTTCATGTTCGCCCAATCTGGATACCGTCTTTGAAATGAATATGAAGTATTTGGGCAAGTGATCACCTAGATTACTGCGTTATTATAAAGACTATATCAATTTTTTAATCATGTAATGTGGATTTAAAAAGAAGAGACAGATGTAATATTTATAAACATTTGTTGCAAAAACATATTGTCATTAGAGGCGGGAAATGACTTGGGGGGGGGGGGAAGAAATGGTTAGGAATTTTGCCATGGCCTTGGCCTTCTAAAGGAAGTATCACCGCATCTGCCTGGAGTGATTTGTGGAAACCATGGAAAACCCAAATCCAGATGCCTGGACAGGGATTCTATCCTATGTCCTCCCAAATGTGAGGCCAGAACATGACTGATCACTCACCATCCTCGGTAAAAAAAAATCATTTAAATGTCTGACAACCAAATATGTCACAACTAATTGAGGAAAACACGTAGTACTGGAGTTGACCAAAGACATATGTAACATTAATAAGGTTACAAGACTTATGAAGTAACCTCTCAGTAAATAATAGTTTAAAATACAATGGGGCACAAACCTCCCATTTTACTAAATATTACTATTATGATAAATAACTTATAGTTTCCCCAAATCACTCTAGGTGAATGTCGAGATGCTTCCTCCAAAAATGCCATGACTGAATTCCTTACTGTTCCTTTCCTCCATCCTTACTCACCTCTAATGAGCTCAGTGTCGACGAGATGTAAAGCCATAAGGACAAATAACCAACAAAAGGCACAAAGGCGAGGTAACTGATGAATGAGGCAAGCAGGGAAGTAGAAAGCATGTTCATCATACCTAAGAAAGTAAGTGTTAATCATAGCAACTATATCTTCGCTGCTCGAATGTGTCTGCCAGAATGGAATGAACCCTGGTACAATATCCTTTTATCAACTTAGTAACAGTGTGCACTGTAACTTCACAATGGCATTTATTTAAGCAGCAATTGAGATGAAAGCTCACTCGTGATGTCACGTTGATAGATGAGTGGAGGAGAATGGAAAGCATGCAAGTACGATGAAAATTTCCATTTGCACTTTATAAGACTAGCAAAAACCCTCTATATGAATACTGCCACATGCGATGTTTAGCATTCATTATACCACCTGGAATGCAATTCAATCGACACCAACAGTATTTCTGTCACAACAAGAAGTCAATATTAGACTAAACACCAACTTGTAGTTACTGATGAATAAATTAAATATTTTTTATTGAATCTACTGGTAACACTATGGCCCATTACATCACATTAAATAAATAAATAATTTTATATTAGCATAAAGCCACGAAAACGCCACCAGTTGCTTTATGCTAATATAAAATTTTTACCGTTGCTGACACACAGCTATGCTCAAGATTTTAAAATAAATAATCTTTAGCAAGTCACTAATGGCCCTTTTCGTAGCAATAGGGTAGCCATATATGTACTTCAGAGGCTGTACATTCATGAGTAGTTATTCTGATATTTAGGGCTGGCAGAGAAAATATGGATCTGACTGTAATAGAAATCCGTCAAGTCTTCTTATTAGAATGATCTAGGCAAATTGGCTTTAATAAACCTATTTAAGTCAGCCATCCAATTGAATTTGTTATTGTTTCAACAAAAATTTTCGGAAAACAATTACATCACACATTAAAGGTAAGTGAAACCGCTTTAAAACAGCCGTTTCTGTAGTTTTTTTTAAAAAAAAAATAACATCAATAATTAATATTGACAGCAGTACTTAAATCAGATCTCAAAATGTGCTGCTAGTTTAGTTGTTGCAAGTTACCTTTGCTTACAGAAACGAATATTTTAGTATAGTTGTCATCTTTTGAATCACTCCCTTTTTAGCTACCCATTTTCTTAACAATACGATTGTAAGTTAACTCACTTTTATGCCAATAGTTCAAATAATTTACAGATATTGAGATTGTCTAGTAGTTAATGGTGATACTTCCTTCATAGTACTATGTGTAATTCACTTAACATTGACAATATTTTACATATTCTGAGGCAGATAACTTTTAATTAATTTATATATAGGAATATGATTAAATATTAAGATAAAGACTTGTATGTGAAGTAATAAATAGCATATAAACAATTTAATTTAATTTTAATTGCAATGGAGCACAGGCTCCGATGGCAATTTCCCTACACATACATCTTCTCCCTATCCTGCACCCACCTACATTTGCCCTCTACAAATTTTATCTTTAAATTCTTTCAAAGTTTTCGGTAAATTATTCATCATTTCTCTTGGTAAATCATTCCAATACCTGACACCCTTACCTAAAAAAGAGAATCTTCCCACAACCTTGTGCCTGAAATCGAGTGCCAGCTTGTGGTCATGGTCATCTTTTCCCTTCCATGCACTACTTTTCATACCTATTGCAATATCTTTCCATGCCTCATCGCCAGTATGTGCCCTGTACACTCCCATTACCCTCCTCATCCTCCTCCTGTCTTGCAATGAATCCCATTCCAGCTCCTTTATCATATCTGTCACTGATTGCATTCTGCGATAATTTCCAGAAACAAATCTAGCAGCCTTTTTTGTACGCAGTCCTCAAGCCATTTCCTTACAGCACTTATTTCACTATCTAAATATATCCCCTTTATTATATGCTACTCTCACTCCACAGTTTCTTTCTTCGCCTGTTGTTATACACTCCTGGACATTGAAATAAGAACACCGTGAATTCATTGTTCCAGGAATGGGAAACTTTATATACACATTCCTGGGGTCAGATACAACACATGATCACACAGACAGAACCATAGGCACATAGACACAGGCAACAGAGCATGCACAATGTCGGCACTAGTACCGTGTATATCCTCCTTTCGCAGCAATGCAGGCTGCAATTCTCCCATGGAGACGATCGTAGAGGTGTTGGATGTAGTCCTGTGGAACGGCATGCCAAGCCATTTCCACCTGGCGCCTCAGCTGGACCAGCGTTCGTGCTGGACGTGCAGACCGCGTGAGACGACGTTTCATCCAGTCCCAAACATGCTCAATGGGGGACAGATCCGAAGATCTCGCTGGCCAGGGTAGTTGACTTACACCTTCTAGAGCACGTTGGGTGGCACGGGATACATGTGGACGTGCATTGTCCTGTTGGAACAGCATGTTCTCTTGCCGGTCTAGGAATGGTAGAACGATGGGTTCGATGACGGTTTGAATGTACCGTGCACTGTTCAGTGTCCCCTCGACGATCACCAGAGGTGTACGGCCATTGTAGGAGATCGCTCTCCCACACCATGATGCCGGGTAGTTGGCCCTGTGTGCCTCGGTCGTATGCAGTCCTGATTGTGGCGCTCACCTGCACGGCGCCAAACACGCATACGACCATCATTGGCACCAAGGCAGAAGCGACTCTCATCACTGAAGACGACACGTCTCCATTCGTCCCTCCATACACGCCTGTCGCGACACAACTGGAGGCGGGCTGCACGATGTTGGGGGGTGATCGGAAGACGACCTAACGGTGCGCGGGACCGTAGCCCAGCTTCATGGAGACGGTTGCGAATGGTTCTCTCTGATACCCCAGGAGCAACAGTGTCCCTAATTTTCCAGGAAGTGGCGATGCGGCACTGCGTAGGATGCGACGGTCTTGGCGTGCGTCGCTGCTGTCCGGACCCAGGTCGACGGGCACGTGCACCTGCCGCCGACCACTGGCGACAACATCGACGTACTGTGAAGACCTCGCGCCCCACATATTGAGCAATTCGGCGGTACGTCCACCCGGCCTCCCGCATGCCCACTATACGCCCTCGTTCAAAGTCCGTCAACTGCACATACAGTTCACGTACACGCTGTCGCGGCATGCTACCAGTGTTGAAGACTGAGATGGAGCTCCGTATACCACGGCAAACTGGCTGACACTGACTGCGGCGGTGCCCAACCGCTGCGCAGCTAGCGCCCTTCGACGGCCAACACTGCTGTTCCTGGTGTGTCCGCTGTGCCGTGCGTTTGATCATTGCTTGTACAGCCCTCTCGTAGTGTCCGGAGCAAGTATGGTGGGTCTTACACACCGGCGTCAATGTGTTCTTATTTCAATTTCCAGGAGTGTATTTCTGGCTATTGGACACGTTGGCAACGGGAAATTAGCACCTTAACAACAAACGGTTTGGCTATGCTGCTTAATAATGAACGAATCACTGTCTGCATCGCAGACTGTAAAGGGATCAGCCGTACAGACAGCAAAATAAGATAAAATACTAAAATGTTGGCTGCAAAAGGCCTACTAAAACCCCGAACAATAAAAAAAAATGTTATGCTTTCTTTATGTAGGCCAATAAAATTTAAAATCACAGGGCTTAAATTTATAGATTTTTTATTATTAAATCCACCGTTTGGATAATAACTTAAGACCCCCTAGGTTGTTGTCCAAATTTGTTCAAACACCTTGTCAATATATTCAGTATCCTTAGTTAATAATTGTTATATATATAATTGTTTTTTGTTTATTGCCAATGTACTTGTATGCACAAGTTTCTAGCAAAGACCAATACATCATACACAAGAAATACCTTATAGTACATATAATGAATTCCAATATCAATGATACATCTACAACAAGAATACCTTATAATATAATGAATTCCAATATAAATAAGTTCCATAGCAAGGCCAGGAACTTTGAGTTAGCAATTAACATTAAGTTACAATAATTCAATATAAATGCTATTACATACAGTTCACAACTCATTAAGATTATATAATGCCTTATTACATAGATAACGTTTTACTTCAGTTTTAAATTCATTTCCAATCAATGACTTTAAATGTGTTGGTAGCTTATTATATTGTCTTGCTCCCATTTCAAACGCACTTTTATCTGCTGCCTTGGAGTTATATCTTTTGATATGTAAGTTAGTTTTTTATACATGGTTGGGTGGCTATAAAATAGAGATCCGTCTACCTAAAAATCTGAGGTAGTCTGCCCAGTATTTTTGGGAAAAGACCGGCCAGTACACAAGGTTTTAAAACCGTCACCGCGTTTCCTTTGTCATTGTTTAGAATAAGGCACAGATCGTTGGCTAAGATAACGTCCATCCTGAAGTCTAAATTCAATACACGGTCGGTTAAAATGTGGCCTCAAAGGTATGTTAGAATTGTCACATTCCGGTGGGTCCTCCCGGCGGAGAAGAAAACTGTGCCTCAAAGGACAGTGCCCTATGTGGAAGCGAGTAAGGAGAACCTCATCGTTTCTCTCCCGCTGAAAGGAGCTGAACGGTAAGGATAACCAGCTGTGAATTATTATGCTCGACTTCCAGCCATTTCCTCCTCCAAACATCGAAGACAATTCTTTTCGCTTCCGAGACAGGCTCTGACTTTTGAACTTTGCAATAAGTTAACTGGGCAGCTTCATCTGCTACCTTGTTCCTCATGATTCACATGTGCTCAGGTACAAAGCGAAAATACGGTACACTCCCTTTCCACAAAATAGGAAATATTAGATGATGTGCTATGTGTCCTGGACCAAACGGTCTGCTGGGTACATGTTTCCTAAAGCTTGAATACAGCTGAGGGAATCAGAGTATTTGATTTACTTCATCTGCACTTACTTTCACATTCTAGAGCGACTTTGATGAAGCATAATACTCCATAGTGTATATGCCGCACTGGCTATTGAGCATTTAATTGTAAACCGCTCGAGGAAACACCGTAGACCAAACTTCACCGTTAGCCTGCTTAAGACTATCCGTAAATCTCTGGGTAAAATCGTGATGCTTCATTAAAACATCGTTAAAAACATTGTCAGCGGTAAATAGCTTGCTATACCACGATAGACCTAAAATTATTCTGGATCCTTTAAATGCCTGGGAGGAGGTTTACTCCAACGCTGGCGATAAAAAGTCATAACCATATTCTTCTAATATTGCTCCCTAATATGATTAGAATAGGGGCTTTCAAATGGGGTATACATTATTGCACTGTAACCTGTAATGCCAGGTGTCTATACAATGTGTCTGTAGCTTCATACCATGAGGAGATGTTGACAGATGATTAGCGGAGGCTCATCAGATTGAGCACAAATGTTAGGAAGGGGGCTGGTCCGATACGTACCGTGTGACGGGTCAATGTGACCCTGGGCGCAACACGGCGTCTTGGCCTAAAATCCGACCGATTGTTTTGTCAGGAAGTCTTGTAGTGGCTGAGAAGCTGAAAGCAGATTTTTTTACTGACTTGGAAGCAGTATTTAGTTGGTGTCGTTCGTCCTGCTCCTTGGCTGGTTCCTTCTCACAACTACCTTTCTTGCGAACTGTTAGACTCGATGGTTAATAAATCTGACAATTTGTATTAGAGATGGGCAAACCGCTTTTTTTCAGTAATACGTTATTCAGTTATTGCTTCTTTCTTCTAACCACTTTTTTTAACCGTTAGAAATAGCGTACAGTTATTTTTTTTCGACGTAATATCTGTGGAGACGCCACTAAAATCTCTGCTCAGAAACGCTCTTCTTTTGTTGAAAAAGCCGGATATGTCAAATAACCGCATGTGACGAAAATAGCGGCCACGCCCCCTAAATAATAGCTAAATAGCCCTGACGTCACGAAAAGCCGCTTATTAGCGTTTAACGATACGTCACCAATAGTGGCTTTCAAATAAGCGGCTTCCATAGTAACTGTCAGAGACATTATATAGGCCTTCGACTTTTGTTTATGTATTTGTTTAATAAGTGGCAGTGATGCCGTGGTAAATTAATATAGAATTTTAACACGGCCAGCTTTAGCGGTTAGTGTATGACGTGATCAAACAGGAGGAAATAAGTATAAGTGAATTAGGGATGTATGATATATAAAAATAATCCGAAGTGGGCAGTTTTGATTACGTGTTAATATATTTTTCTGTTTGAAACTAAAAAACTTGTGGTAGGAGTTTTTATGAATATATGCAGCATTCCGCGTTGCGTTCTCGTAAAGAACAGAAAATTAACTTTGCTGAAAGTAAACAATTTTTTCAGTCTGGCTATTAATTCGCATTAAGTTTTGTGTGGCTATAGTTATATGTATAGCATACTTTACATATGTTGTAAATGTGTCCCAATAACAGACCAGCTGCAATTTAAGTATGTTGTTCAGACCTACATAAAAGTAATTTGAAATATAAATATGATTTGCTGTTTGAAACTAATTGACTTGTGGAAATA
Source organism: Vandiemenella viatica (assembly GCA_031002005.1). Classification (NCBI taxonomy): domain Eukaryota; kingdom Metazoa; phylum Arthropoda; class Insecta; order Orthoptera; family Morabidae; genus Vandiemenella; species Vandiemenella viatica. The sequence continues at coordinate 665,220 of JARYHS010006518.1, forward strand.
CTAGCGCTTTTCGATGGTTTCTCCATCTGTTGGTTGCTATCGCAGTTAATAACGGTTAAAGGTACTAAAAAGCTGTTTACTTAGGTGGTGTCCTCTAGTGATCGCTATCGAAGTTAATAACGCCTTCAGCTGGCAAAGACGCTATAACACAGGTACACAGCTGTAACAAAAAGCATAATCAAGTGGTTTTCGATGGAAGGATGGATGCTGAAAACCAGTTTAATGGTCATTAAGTCGTAGAGAGATGATAAATTTTGGACCTTATCGCAAATAACACCTGCAAAGTAGTATTTAACGTCGTCAGTAGTAGCTACATCTGTTGGTTGATATCGCAGTTAATAACGCTTAAAGGTATTAAAAAGCCGTTTACATAGGTGGTGTCCTCTAGTGATCGCTATCGAAGTTAATAACGCCTTCAACTGGCAAAGACGCTATAACACGGGTAAACAGCTGTAACAAAAAGCATAATCACGTTGTTTAATATGGAAGGATTGATGCTGAAAACCTATTTAATGGTCATTAAGTTGTAGAAATATGATAAATTTTGGACCCCATCGCAAATAATATCTGCAAAGTAGTATTTGACGTCGTCAGTAGTAGCGATATCTGTTGGTCGCTATAGCTATTAATAACGGTCAAAGGTATTAAAAGCGGTTTACATAGGTAGTGTCCTCTAGTGGTCGCTATCGTAGTTAATAACTATTATTTTGCGATGGTAGTGTCATCTAGTGGTATCTATTACAATTAATAACGGTGAGAGAAGCAATAAGCGGTGGCTGATGCACTCGTAGCGGACGGTCGACGAACAATTACAGCGCTGTCAGAGAGGGAGGTGCTGACAGTTATTTGAATAACTCCAGTTATCGTTTTGGCCGTTACTTGATAAACGGCGATTTTAAAATAACGGTTATTTGTAGCCGTTTAGTTATTTGTGACCCATCTCTACGTTGTATTTAAGTAATTAGCAGGAGTTTCCAGATTCTACTGCTAAAATGAATGTGGGTGTAACGATCCTCCATTATTTTTACACAGTAGCAGTGAGCGTTACAGCCAAAACAGTGCCTTGTTCCAGGAACTGTGCCACTCATGCAACCAGTCAAAAGATGGAAATTAATCAAACTTACAGTCTTATCAAGGCATTGATGCTGAGGT